>VWZG01000208.1:66165-90068 GCA_013396735.1 Grallaria varia
TATATATATATTAATAGGATCACTAAAACCACACTGAGTTTTAAATACTTTTTTACCCTTCCATAAACCAGGGCTGTTCATATTACCTATGGATTTTATAGTTTCAAGATACCATTTTCCTGCTTTTTTAAATTGTTTTTTTGAAATCGCATTCTTCATTGCCATTTATAAATTACTGAACTTTCAACAAAACTGACCTAAGTAAAAAAAATGCCTTCTAAGCATTACTGAAATTGGATGAAATATAATTCAGTACATTTTTTTGTGTTCTACAGAGAAATGGAATTTCTTAGTCGGTACTACATAAAATACTATCATTTACTCTTTTGTAAACAAAACCAGAAGTGTGTAAAATAGTAAATGAAACATAAAGATATTAAGATGTTTGAATGCACCTAAAAAATTAGAGTTTTCTCTTTATGGTAAGTATGAAATTAAGAAGGTGCATCTGTTAAATCATTAAAATTGGTAAAGACTATTGAACCACTTAAGGCTCGTTTCAGAAATAAATTACAATCCATCAATTTAAACATTTACACAGACTGCCATGTTCTAATACTTAACATTAGTTCTATCAACTTTTTTAAATGAAATATTACCTTTTTCGAAGTAGAAAAAGGTGGATTAAAGTTTTAAAAACAGATCTTTCTGGATGAGTACACAGAACAAACTGTCAACAGTGGTGTTATTAAAACCTATCATTGTCAGAATTCTAAAACTACGTTCCTTAAAGTGGGGGAGGGTCAACAAAAAGCAGCAATTTTTCTCCTCTATGATTTGACTACAGCAAAATCAATGTCATTCTGTGCACTGTTATCGTGTGGGTGTTTAACTGTGAATAAAAGACATCTCAAGGGTGCAAAGGTGAAAAATAATCTGTTTAGAAAATACAGCTCAGTATGAGATGAATTGGAGCTAAAAAGACCCAAGAGTATGAAAATCCACTAAAAACATTTACTTATGTGACAATGTATGCAGTTTAAGTTCTTGTTATGCCTGGAGGGGAAAAAAAAAAAGTCTTCTGAGAAGCTCTGGTAATTTCCTTTCAGTCTATGAGGAGAGAATTTGTTTTTCCTCCATCCATTGCAAAATCAGGTAGCCATCTGGACTGTTTGACAATAAAAGTTGTGTGTTAAATGTCACAGATTTACAATTCTGATAACTTTTGATAACTATCTGTCAAAAAAAAAAAAAAAAAAAAGGAAAAAAGTTTCATCTGTCTAATAAATTATCAATGCAAGTAGCAACTTCTTTGTGATGCAGTACCTTTATTTCTCCCAGGGAATCTCAAGACCATGAGTCTTCTGGCAGGGAAAAACCATTTCAGTAAGTGTGCAGTAGATGCCAGCTGAGTTAAGACACCTTCATCAGTGTGTCTGCAGTTGCACTTGGCATAAAAACTATTATAATAAATCGAAAGCTAATCATCGTGGTCAGAGGAAACCAGTCTTTTGAATAATTTTAAAGCACACACTTAAGACAGGACATAACAGTTGAAGCACACACTTAAGACAGTTGCCTCTACATGTTTATTCTTCCCTGTCTTCTAGTTTCTGTGCCAGAATGGCATGGTGTCCTGGTTTTTGCTGGGATAGAGTGAATTTTCTTCCTATTACCTGTTACAGTGCCATGTTTTGGATTTAGGATGGGAATAACATATTGATGTTTTAATTGTTGCTGAGCCAAGGAGTTTTCAACTCCTCATGCTGCTCTACCACTGAGGTGGCTGGGTGAGCAGAAGAAGCTGAAAAGGAACATAGCTGGGACAGCTGACCCAAAGTAGCCAAAGGAATATTCCATACCATATGACATCATGCTGAACAATAAAACTGAGGGGACTTGTCTGGGGGTGGCAGCCACTGCTCGGGGACTGGCAGGGCATTGGTCAGTAGGTGGTAAGTTGCTTCGTGTATCACTAGTTTTATACACTCTTTTATCATTATTATTATTATTCTCTCCTCCTTTTTGTCCTACTAAATTGGCTGTAACTCAACCCCTGAGTTTTACCTTTTTTTCTGACTCTCTCCCTTGTCTCCCTGGGAGTAAATGGCTATGCAGTGTTTAGGTGCCTGAACCACCAAACCACACCACGTGATCCGTAAATTCTAATTTGCCAGCATCAAGCAGATGTCGCTTTTACTCTAGAGCACCTCTACCCAGTGCCCTCCATGTGGTCAGCTGAATCTCTGCAACCTGCACGGGCAGGATTAGTGAGGTGTGAGGAAGGTTCACCCACACATAATTTGACTCGGCACAATTTTGTAACTTCAAAACACACCTCTTTGCAACATCTGGGTTTGTCACCCCAAAGAGCCTCTGCACTTGAGGCACTGTCATAAAAATACCTTGGGTATTCCAGGTGATTCCAGTGATATACCAGTGCATATATACTCATGTACAGTGCCTCACAGCTCTCCAGCTCTAATGGGTATCTCAATACCTGTAGGTGTCTAAACATAAAAATCCCACCTATGATTTTGTTACAACTGCTAAGTCTTCTGGCAGTAGTACTGTGTACTGTTTATTCCAGTAGCTTTTGAGATGAGGAATGAATGACAAAAATTGTTTAAATTGCTCAATGTTCTGAAAAAAGTGATAAAGCCAGTTTTCTCCTTCTGGCAAGTCTAGCCATGATTTTCTGAGGCAGCTGAGATATTGTTCTCTACCTGATTGCCAATTGCATCAATTTTTTTTCTCAAAGCAAAACCAATGAAAAATTAAGAAAAGTGTAACCCCATAAATAATTTCTGAATGAAGATACATTTCAATTCATGTACAAAATAACTGAAAGAGGAAGAAAATAACAATAGAAAATCAAGAAGTGTGAAAGTTTTCAACATGTTTTTTCTCGGTATTATATCCCACATTCAAAGTGCTTGCACTTATCCAACCTGAGCTCTATATAGTTGGCTGTCAGTTATTAAGCAGATTAACCATTTGCATGATTTTAAACATGAGCATGACAACCAAATTTTATTTTATTCTGTAAAGCTCATGAATATATTTCATTTATTCATCTGCATTTTCCTATAAGCAAACATACTTAATGGAAGGCAATGTGTTTGTGCACTCAATTTACATATTTGATTTTTTTTGTCGCAGTGAAGGCATTCATTTGCATATGGTTTAAACAGAGGTAAACAAACCAGGAAGAAAGTAAAATCAGTTTAGAAATGATTTCACAAGAGTAGGGCTACTACCTGAACCTTTCAGAGCTTTCAAGGAGGAGAAGTAGAGAGTAAGAGGGAAAGGATGTTGGACCTAAAAAGATAACAAGGTAATGAATGTTTAAAGTAACATTTAACTATCAGAAAGCGAAGATTTTATTTTTTTTTTCCTGAAAGCCCTTTCAGAGTCGGGGTATGCCAGTTTGTAAGAACAGATGCTGTGAAGTTAACTTAATCCCTTCTGTCCACTTAGATAATTTTATGGATTCATACATAAGTGATGGAGTGCAAAAAGTAGCCAACAGAAAGCAGCTGCAAAAGGAACTGCAAATGGATGAGAAGTCAAAAAGCACAACTAATTTTAGAAACAGCAAAAGAGGATTACCATCGCCAAGAAACATTGAAGCAGCTGCTTCAGGAGGATCCAAAGAAGCTTTTGTTCTACTTCAGCCAACAGTTTCTGACTCAAAAGGAGTTTTAACAAAGTAACCAGAAGAGAAAACTTCAAGACAAAGAACCCTCAGTGAACAGAAAGAAGCGCTGAAACAGAAATGACCACACAAGGAAGAAGTGAGTCTTGGTTATGACACCACAACCTGGGTAGGGAAACATCTTGTTTCTCTTCTAATTGACACATATCACTTTAATTATTGTTTGCCAATGTCTTTCAAATACTGTATAAATCAATATCTTTCATGAATGGAGATGTCTATTAAAAAGAAAACCATACACATAATTTGCATGATTATGTACTAATATGAAGCTGAGAGCTTCCCACAGTTTCATGTACCTCAGTAGATCTTATTTGTTCTGTATAAGTCAGTTTAAAGGTTTTTGCCTATTTGAAATGTCTTAAACAGAAAATTAGGAAAATATAATAATAAATTAAATTAGAACAGTATTTACAAAAAATATATGTAATACCCTAGGTTTTCTCTTGTGGGTTTGTGGGGGTTTTTTTATTTTGTTTTTTCCACAGGCAGTTATGTTTTGACTTTGCATTGCTTCACTTTTAGTCTTCTTTTCAAATGTCTAGGCTACAGTAGCTTCATATACTACATTGAAGCTCGGCCATAAAAGGCTACCTTATGAAAAGGAGTCTTCAAAGAACTGCTCTCATAAACTTAACAGAACAGAAGGGGATAAAACTGCAATTTGTATAAATGCCAGGGGTTTGGTAGCATGGGAGTGGATGGGCTGAACATGTGACCTCTGCCCTCAGGAGCCATGGGGCTGTCCCATGCTGGTCACAGCTGGCTACATCTGGCTCCACAATGGACCCACCACAGGATACAACTGATTCCATGAGTAGAAATTGTGGCATCTCTATGAAGATGTATTTAAGATAAGGCAATAAACACTGAGGTCAGAGCATGAGTGCTCCATTCCAGAGTTAGTAAAACCCTCTAGGGACTGCAACCCATGAATAACCCACACTGGAGCAGGTTCTTCCCCGAAGCAACCGTGGCCCAAGGTCAATGCGCACCAAAGTAGAAGAAATGAGTAAAAGGGAAGAAATAGCAGAAGAAAAGAAGAGTAGCAAAAGTTAATTCCTACACCTTGACCTGAACCTTCTGCACTGCTCATCACATCACCAAAGAGACAAAGTGTAATCTGCAGTGGAGTAAATTGAGGAAGGGGAAGAAGTGCCTGGAATGAAGTTAAGCCTGGAAAAGAGGAGGAAGGGTGTTTTTCATAAATATTTTGCTATTTGTCTTTGTTTTCCAAAACCCAAATCAGTCATTAAATGTTTTATAATAAGACCATTTAACCCAGAAGAGTAGTTGACAACCGATTTTCCACGTCTTCATGTCAACCATGAACTTTTTCACTCTTATTATTCCTGTTTTCTGCCCTGTTCTACTGTGGGGGTGGAAAAAGTGAGTGACAGTGGGAGGGCTTCACTGCTACTCAGGGTTAAATCATGATCCAAATATACTAGGACAAAACGTGCACTTGTGCAAACAAAATCAGCAAGCCAAGGGAGTGACGAGGTGAAAAGGGTACTGAAGTGCCGAGTAAAATTACGCAGTGTTCTGACGTTCAGAATTTGGAGTCTGACCCCTTCAAAATGTAACAATAGGCTACAGAAAATTAAACTAGAGGAAGCAATAAGAAATCAGTAATTCTGGTTATAGTGGTACTACATAGGAAATATTAAGTTTCAAGGAGGGAACTCAGAAAGAAGTTACAGTCACATCATGCTAATTAAACAGGGGAAAGAGTGAGCTTTCAACACAGTTATTACTGTGAAATACAGTGATTATACAGGCTATTGAAATTATCAACAGATGCCCTTTCAGAAACCAGAAATTAACTCTTGAAAAGGAAAACAGATACATGCACTACATGGCTCTTTGCAAAACTTTTTTTGACTTTTATCAGGTGTCTGGTTTTCAGAAAACTCATGTAAACGCATCAGTGAAATAATGTTTCAAAATGGTCTTTACAAGAAGGCTTAAAGTTGTCTTTAACTGAAAAAATGCAAGGTTGCACTTCTTAATGGAGCGAATTATTTTGTGCTATACATTCTTGGGTTTTTTTCTAAATGTATGAATGATTTTTAATATATCCCATCTTTAGAAGTGGATTTCAGCAGGATTTCTGCAACCTAGTCTAGTGTGAGGTTCCCTGCCCATGGCAGGGGGCTTGGAACTAGATGATTTTTAAGGCCCCTTCCAACCCAAACCATTTTATGATTCTATGATATTTATTTAATTTCATCACAGTCTCTCCTTTAGTCTACCACTGACCCAGAAACTACTCATTCCTATTATCTGACCATGAGTTTTTACATTTTCTATTATCAAGGTTATTTTTTATTGGTCATACAGGCTTGAGTATGCACACTTAATGCCTTTACATGCTGAATGTTTTTACTGCCTACATTTTTTTAGAGAGTTGCAAAAGTCATTTTAGTCCTTTTAAGTATGGTGGGCTACTGCAGCATTTTGTAACTTTGTAACATACATTCAGCAACATAACATTAAAAATTAAATTACCAAACCAAAATAATAGTAAAAACTCCATTATGTAATCACTACATTCTTAGTAAAGAGAAATAGAAGACACACAGCATGTCAAACCTCCTACAGCTACCAACTCACAGGTTTTATGCCTCTTGCATAAAACACATTTTTTAAAGTCTGTTCTCTTTCATTATCTATTACCTCACACCTTTGACAGGATGCCTGTATGTGTGCCATCTGAGATAATAATTTGTCCTTTTTTCTCATTAGATAGAAATTAACAGCTCAACAATCTAAACTACTTCACTTAAACCACCAAAATAGTTATGACATGATTTCTCAGTTGTGGGGTAGATTTAATACAGAAAGTTCTTACTTTCTATTTTTTAACAGTCCTGAAAGAAAACAATTTCCTAGTAAAAAGCGTGGTTTATCATATTTGGTATGAAATAGCATGCAAAAAAAAGAGTCAATGCTTTTCATAAACAGGTATAGCAGCCCTGGAGCTACAGTAAGAAAGCTTCTTTCATGTAAATTTACTCAGAATGCACATCCCAGAACATCTATGAACTCAGGAAGTCCAAATAGAAGTATACTATATTTGCTGAAAACAGTATTTAAATATTTTCTGTTCTTGTATAAAATAAGCTATCTGAGGCAACCACAGAGAGCTGTAAAAATTACCATTACCAAATATCAATTACATGAAAAAAAAAGTCAAGGCTTTGCTAGTTGCAATTTTACATTAGTTTTCTAATTTTATCAGATTCTCCAAAACCTTATGTAGCTAATCTCTTCCTATGCTGAATTTTCCATAATAAATAAAAGAAATTCCTAAACTAAATCCTGATAAGAATGGCATGATTATTTTTTTCATCAGATAAATGGAAAAAACACTAAAAGGGTTGCTGTTCCCTGAAGATCCATTGATATACTGTGGTATTGAAAAAATATTATTTACAGTATTACCATATACTAATGAAGTTCAGTTTTCATTAGCACTTTATAATTAGAATGACCTTGTTCCAAATGGTGATATTCCCAAATTAATGCTTCAGATGCTTTCACTCTTACTGAAACTACTGCTTGTTCATAAAAACAGTAGGTAGCAATCTTACAGGGTAATTAAACCCTTAATAGTGCAAAACATTCAGAAATAGTAGTAAGAGATAATAGCGACTAAATGTTACATTAGTAAATAGAAACTTACAATTTTACAAATATGACATACAACTATAGAGTCAATTACATAATTTAATGATAAAAACATTATTCCTGCATCTGTTACACAGCATTTTTTCAGAATATTATGACCATTTTAAAAGCTAAGTACTTCCACAAGCTAAAGTAAAGCAGATAACTCCTGATATTTAACTGAATTTAGATACATTAGATAATATACTACCCATACTCTAACATACTGTAATTTGATATAGCAGGTTGCACAGCCATCCTTCATGAGGATTTTTTATAAGTGGCACTTCCCATTTCCTCTAAAACTTGAGGCATTATTTTTCCTAACAAAAACAGACACAACAAAAAATGTATTTCTTTAAATGTACCTTGGTAGTGAGCACTAAATCCACGGTATCGGTGATTGCTGTCTGTTACGAAATGTAGTCTGAGCCAGTTTTTGTTGCTGATAACTGGAGGAGGTATATTCATTCCAGAGAGCCTGAATTAAAACAAAAATGTAAAAAAATATTATTAAAAGATTTCAAAATTATCAGGAAAACTGTTATATTCAAATTAGATTCACTGACATTCCCTCTCTGGGACTTTTTAGTTATGAGTTAGTAGGGTTTTAACAAGCGTGAACAGTCAAAATTGTCCACTATGCAAGAACAAGTGATGGGATACAAATCATTGCTAATCCAGAAACCACACAACTTTGTTATTGGTCAGGCACAGAACTGTCAAAACATTCAGGCTAGAAAGAATTTGTGTCTCTCCAGGCCAGATAACGGGCTAGGCAGAACATTGCTCTGAGCACCAGGGAAAGGATTGTACCCTGTGACTTTCACATTCAAGATATGAAAGAAGAGAGCTTAGGTTATGCAGACCATTATCTGAAACTACGAAACAGAAATCCCTTTTTTCAAGAGTAATTTTCTATATTTAGGGTATAAAGAAAAAAGAAATATTCCATCAATTGTGTAAATTTGAAAGTAGTTATTAAAAACACAAGAATAGGGAATTGTGATGGATTGACCCTGGCCAGCAGCCAAGCACCATGTAGCTGCTTGCTCCCTCCCCTGGTCTCAACAGCAGCAAGGGGACAGAACAGGCAAAACAAAAGCAAAGCAAACTCCTGGGCCAAAATAAAGACATTTCAAAAGAAAGTTTAATAAGTGAAGAGGCAAGAAAAGAAGCACAAAACCCCCAAGTGATACAAAGACATATTCCATAACCAGACAATCAAATCAGCCTCCAAGTAATGACTACCTGTCTCGCATTTTTCATTGCTGACCATGAAGTTAGGTGGTATGAAATATCCTTTTGGTCAGTTTGGGTCAGTTGTTTAGGTTTTATCCCTTCCCAGTATCCTGCCTATGCCTGGTCTACTCACTATGGGGACAGAGGAGGCGGAAAAGAAAGTCCTGATTGCCATGCAAACACTGTTCAGCAGTAGCCAAAACTTTGTTGTTCCAGCAGTTCTGGTTTGGTCACACATCCAAACGACAGCACCATATGGGCTTGTATGAAGAACACTAAGTCCGAGTCACTAGACCCAGCATATAAAATTACCTGGATTCTGTATCAGGTTGTGGGGTTTTTTTCTGTTTGTTTTTTTAACATCAGGATGTTGCTCCAGTTACTGTAGTCTTTCATTTTGACTTGCTCATTAGGAAGATCTGGATTTAAGTTCTTTTTTGGTTGGTTAGTTTGAGGTTTTTTTTGTTTTGAGGGGGTTTTGTGGGGGTTTTTGTTAATTTTATTTTTAGATGTGATGTCATGCTAGAAAGAAGGTGAACAAGCTTTAGGTAAAAAAAATTCTTCTATCAAGCCAGTAATCCAAGACATACTTCTCACCAAAACCATAAAGATAAGTCACATCTTCAGGATGTCAACAAACTTATCTATGTCCTTTTATTTATTTCTAAACAGAGCTCTTCCTGTAGTTAGTATAAAATAATAGCCAACAAGTATACCATTTTATGTTCCAACATGGAGGATTTCTCTTCTATTTAGAGAAAAACTATGCATAATGAAGCAAGTAATTTTGTAGTAATTTTTAAGTGGAAAAAAAATCCAAACCTTCCTTAAATAAACAATTAATAAGCTTGTGTAGGTATCATTTTGTGAGGAAAACTTTTGAAAAAAAAATAACAGTTTAAGGTAGCGTTCTTTCCATCTTTTCCCAGCCCCTCATCTGAAAACAGAGTATGTTTAGGACCACTTTCCACATGTCTGAAATTGTGCTAGCACCCTCTTTCCCTATGAAACACCACTCCAAGGAACAGCAGTTTCATATTAGTTGGTATTTGGGTTTTAAAAATCTAGACAGTCTGTGTAGTCCTCTGACAGGCTCAAGCCAGTAATACTATCCCTACTACGAAGTATGCAGAATGTAATCAGAAACACTGCTTACAGTCTCTCTTGATTGATTTCTGTTTAATATACATTGTCAATTAAGAAGTTACAGCAATTATATAGGAAACTGAACATAAAAGTTTAATCCTTGTTTCAGACAAAGGGGAAGGAATCCAGAAATGTTGTCCTCATCATCCTCAATACAAGATGACTTGTAGAGGTTGTTTCAATACAAATATGTGTGTTCATGTATGTGCTCTGTCTATCATTCATATTACTAAAGTGCCTCTTTGTGAAAGGATCAATGTATTCATCAAGCCAGCAGGAAAATGAAAAGTGCTCTGGTCTGCAAAGATCAGAGTGTAGGCAGAAGACGCAGAAAGGAAACCTCAGCTCTCCATCTCTTTCCCAAGGCTGGACTCGACAATCTTGAATGTCTTTTCGAATCTTAACAATTCTATGGTTCCATCCCTTTTTCGCTTGTGTTAATGGGAGAAAGGTTGGTTTTTACATCAGTGAATTATTCTCATTTATTTAACATTTTATTACCAAATAATTTTAATATCAAATCGGTATTTGTGATATGAATTATGACAGTCAGTAAGATTGATAGAAGTTTTCATTATGATGGAAACCTGTTTTACCAGCTGCAGCTACTTTGCTGCGTGGCTCCCAGGCTTGCTCTGGGCCCCCGAGCTGCCTACTCAGCTGCTGGGCTCAGTGGGCCTTTTCTCTCTCTCTTTCTGACTTGCCACTCAGTATCAACTTTTTTTTCTACCAAACCAGTAGAAATGTCATAAAGTTATATGCAATTCTGATATTCAGAATTTAATCACACACACACACACAAAAAAAAAAAAAGGGCCCACGAAACCCACAAATTTCCTTTTCTAGTTAGCTTTGCTACATGATGCATGGTTCTAGCTAGATATTAAATTACATTTGCACATTGCTCTGTACCAGTTAAGATCAGAACTGATCTACAATGTGTATTCAGCATTAAGAGGCAGAAACCTACACCTAATGATTAGAAAACATAAAATATTTCTTCATTTTCACTGTAAATCTTGGCATGAAACATACTTTTCTAACAGCCATAAAGTGACTTCAGTTGCTACATATTTCTTGTTACAACTATAAGAAGTATATCCTAGTTTGAGGCTTGTTTTTCAGAAGGTAGAGGTTTAATTAGGTGTTCTTTTTGGTACAGCTATTTCTCTGTATAATAATTTTACCTAGTGATGCAAGAGAGAATAGCTCTTTTATTTCAATTCTTACCTGAAAACTAATTGTTAGGAGGTATAAAAGCAACAACCTTCCCCTGTTTACATATTTTAAAATAAACCTATTACTGGAAGAGGTCTTACTAACAACTGGAACAAATATAATACTGGAAGAGGTCTTACTAACAACTGGAACAAATATAAGGCTGTAAACCACATTTCTTAACACCTTTTTTGATTCATATACATTCTGCCTACAATGAGGTTTCTCTTTAATAATCATAAAAACATGTGAAAAATAAATTTAAGTAAGTTTGTTGTCCAGGGCATGAAAAAATGTTACCCTAGACATTTTAATATTCTCATGGTAAAAGACTAATTTTGTTTCTAAAATAGCTAATGTCTAGTTAAATTTACCTATCAAATCAATTATTTATTAATACATCTATCACTGACAGCTCTAAGTTGTATTTTAGATGATTTTAACTAAGCAGATGTTGAGTTCTATTTAAATTCACAGTTCCTAAAATCAGATTTTTACAGTTTGTGATTTCTATAAGATTGTTCCCAGAAAGCAGATTTGCAAACTGACAAAATTTATTCTGTTGATTTAACTGCCCCTTTTCGCATGTCAGTTTATCTTCTCAGCAAATTGTAAAGCTGTTCAACATTACCATAATGCATTGGCAGCCCAACCTACTTCTGTGCCAGCTACTGTTCCAATCATAGTTATGCTGCATCGTCTACAGTATTTTCCTAAAATCCAAAGTAAAATACCATATCTTCCATAAAGAAAATGCAGCTGTTTCATCTTCTTTTATAATTCAAAAGATGTAGTTCCCTCTCAAGCTGCACTGAATCCTGCATCGCAAATTTCAGTCAACAGAGAGCAGGCTTCCCTTCTGCAGCTGTCTTTCATAAACTCTTAAATATGTTAATGGCAAATCTTGGTTTTGAACCAGAGATTTAAAATATCTCACCACTAAGTGTAGTCAACAGCATTGACTGTTATCTGATGTAAAATGTATTGGAAAAAAGAAGTTTTTACTGAAATAATGCACCTTGGTTGCTAATTAAGGGATTATTAGAAGTGTAAGATTGTTCATGTAGATATGTCAGTGAAGTTCTCATCTATTGTCTTATTTGCTTGTGGGTAAATCACAGTTTACAGAAGAAATAAGACAGTACACTTCAGAGAATACACATTTCATTCTTCTTGCTCATCATAACAAGACCATGCCTCCATCTTCCTTCTTTATGCACTAATTTCAAAAAAAATAAAATCATTATGCTGTAGGTTAATTCTGTCCAGTGAAGTCAATTAATATCTTATTTTCCCACAAAATTCTAACACATAACTCCCACTTTATGTTGTAAAGTGGAATTAAGGATTCATTTGTTTGGGGTTAGCAATTGCATAGTGCACATATTCCATTTCTTCCAGAGGAAGAATACTTTACACTTACTTTGACATTTGAAATGTACACTGTCAGCTACTATAATCTTGAGAAGAGGTTTAAAAATTCCTGTCTTGTTCATATACTAAGCTAGTTTTAATTACTAAAAATCATCTAAAACTATAGTTCTTACAAACATATGGTCACTGATTGTCACAATTGTCAATACATTGATTTTCATCAAGTAACCAGCTGTAGTGGGTTGACCCTGGCCAGATTCCATGAACTCATTAAATCCCTTTCTGCAACTAGGCAGAAGGGAGAGGGGTCATCCACCCACCACCCTCATGGGCAAAAAACAGACTCAAAGTGAGATAATACCTACATTTATTACTAACAGGATAAATGCTAAACTAAATAGTGAGGAAAAAAAACAGTCTTAAAACAAACACCACACACACNGGGCAAAGTGTCATTGGCTCCTATGGGACAGGGGAAGCTTCTAGCAGCTTCTAGAAGAAACCACCTTTGCAGCCCCCCCCACTACCAAAAAAAAATTCAGCTACAGGAACCCAGGACACCAGCCCTGTTAATACAAGCCTTAATTTAGGCATTCAATGTGTCCAAATATATTCCAAACAGAAAAAAAGTTTTGGGTGTTTTTTTAAATATATAGCAAAGTATTTAATACAAAAATTTTTAACTCAGCATATAGTTTCTAAATTTCCTCAAATGCCAGGAGATTCATAGAAGCGGCATTAATAAAAAAAAAATAAAATAACGTTGATACCACATCTATAACCAGGGCTGAAATCCATTTTAAAAGCTATAAGCTAACACAGACTTACATTTTAGCATGACTGGGTACATACATAGATCTCATCACTATGAAAACCTTAGTGCTGGTTTTGATGCAAACTGCAGCTGTGTGGATCCTTTCTCATTGGTATTATTTGCCTGTTGAAATAAAACTACTATATAAAAGTCTTAGACTAAAAAAGGGCAAAGTATCACATATTTTGATAAGGCCTATTAAGCATTATCCATGTACATGCTAGTGGGGCTTGATACTTACACAGTATAATACACAACAAAAGAGTAGTCACCTGTCCCCTGAAAGGACAGGAAAGATGTACCCAATAGAACAGAATATGATCAATGTCCTATCGGATTTGGTTGAATTTTGCTTGAATTAGTCAGTATTTGTATTAAACACAGATTTGAAGTATCAACCACTTAAAGCTTATTGTGTTTCCTACACTTGTATACAACATATACTCATTAGACAAGATTTCCAGTATCTTTTTCTTTGTTCTCCATGACTGTCTTGATCCCATGAAAGAACTCTTGCAAGTAAGCTTCATAACAAACATATTTTGCAAAAGTATCCACCCCACACTGTAGATTTAAAGGCACAAAATTAAAACTCAGATCTCTCATTTAATAAATACAGATCTGTTTAGAAACAATGGTTGCACACTGGAGAAGCAAAGCCGAAACCAACTGAATATTTAACATATTGCTTGATTTGAGAGATCCTGAAGGATTCAATGATTAAGTCAACACATCTCTCCTGTCCCATCAGCCCAGTTTGTATGATGTTTACAGTGAAGTTCAGACACTAACCTAAATGTCAATACTTTGGTGAAGCACTAAAAAGTAAAGTTTTTTGTATGACTAGGCCTATCAATATTTTTTATGTTTCCAGTTCCATTATCCAGAGATTTATGGGTCTTAATGGAAGTCATTATAGTTGTGAATGCCTGTTGCATGACAACTTTGGCCTTTTTTTTTCCTGGAAATATTCTATCCAAATTATATTAAATCATTTCAGGGCAAGGACACTGTGACATATATTGTCAAAAAGAAAAAGAAAAAAAAAGGCACAAAACAAACATCTATCTCTTACAAAATCCATTACTGTTTTAACTGAGAACTCAAGATTTGAATTCTTTTGAAGATACCAAATAAATGTTAAATACTAATAGGAATTTTCAGTTATCTTTGAGTAACAACATAGGTCAACAAGGTGGATTATTGCCTGTAAATTTTGCTTCTGTAAAAGTATTCCCAATATAAATGTTCAAGTAATATGAAAGTAAGTATTTTAAGAGCTGTGAATTTCCTAGAATTTTAATTGCAGATTACATTTATGCAGCATTAACATGTATAACATCAGTATATCTGTATTACAGAAAAAGACTTAATGAGACATCTATATAGAATTTTTATTTAAGCTGAAATATTCATTTAATTGTCGTGTGAAACCAAAGCTGCAGATAAGTATCAGGGCTGCTCTTGTGTGTGCGCCCAGTACACTCAAGGAATTAATTCCCTTGATGATTAAGGAATTGACCATCTAATGAGATAACAGACTGGCTTCAGAAAAAAGACTAAAGGTAATCACAATATCAAAATAAGCAAAGTTTCCCAGCTGAGTCTTCAAATTATGAAAACAAGAAACAATACAGTAAGATTAACTTGGAAATACAAGAAGAATAAATATATAAATAAAGAAAACAAAAGAGAAAGGGAATTGACCATTATGTATTACCATAGTTCAACATGAGTCATAAGGAATGACAGAACACAACCTTCCAAGGAGAAAGTAAACTACTAATTCAGTCTTGAAAGAAGAAAGAAGACAAAATCTTCTCTCCCTAAATCCAGCTCCTTCTCGATGGTAAACATGCAGTAGAAAAGTAAAGGAAAAATGTCCAAAAGAAAAGAGTCTAAAATATAATGCCCTACTAGCAGTTTGAGGGTACTATATAACCTAAGTTCTAAGTGGTTACAAAGGCAGAAGTTAGTAAAAGACCTAATTTCTATGGTTACTTCCTGATATTGTCTATAGTGAGACTGAGCATTTTATGTTTCTGAGGATCTGGACATTGGCGAGTTTGAATCCATATGCTGCCTTGATTGTTTTTTCCATATCTTAGAACCACAGCTAAATGAATCACAAAAAGAGGGGGTTTTCTTTTTAGAACAGTAAGTCACAACTCTTCAAATTTATGAGCTATTTAGAAATAAATTAAGGGTTTAGGTAGAAACTCCACTGAAATCACTTATTTCTGATTTATAGAAAAAACAAATGAAAACTTAAATAAGCCAACATTTGGGAAGAAGAAAAGTTCTACATTACGCAACCTTGAAAAAAACCCCACTTGTTCTGTAAAGCACTTCAACAATCTATTGATTAACTTTAGAGTTATTCATCTAGAGAGATAAAAATAATTCACCCTATGACTCTTTTTTTCAAGTACATTACAATGTATGACAGACCAAAAAAAAAAAAAGGTCTTTGTTTTAAAAATGTCAATGGTGAAATATATGAAAGCCTTGTCATGCCTTCGCAATGTCGGAAAAAGTTCAATTTTGGAGTATAGTTACTGTAAAATTACTGAAGCAAATCTACAAGCAGCCTTTCTATGACCATTAAGAACTAAATGAAGGTCCAACTGATGATTAATGAAAGCTTGTAGTACTGAGGATACGAAATTTTGAAAAGTGCCAAGACTGAGAAGTACTTTTTAACTTCAGAAGTAGATTGCAGTTTATAAAGCCAGTTGTTCATATGTCAAACATTACTCTCTTGATTTGGCAGAATAATGAAGTATGATGAAAGGTAAAAGGAACCTTCCAAACACACATATTGTAAATTGTTAACCTGTGATTGAAATAATCTGGTCTTTGTGAAAAAATGAAATAAAACTAATGAACAGTGTTGCTGTCCCAATTGCCTGAGGCAGCAGCGTAAGCTTCTGATTTTCATACAGGTGTCAGGGTCTTGTGGAAGGAGTCATTATTCATAAATGTGATGCAAATACCTCAGATGCAAAGTGACCTCGCACTTACAACTCAACTCCCTGAGCAGATGACAGAAACAATGTAAATACATACTAACTTCAGCTGGGCTGCACATGATGATTAGTGCTCCAGTCTTTCTACCCCACAAGCTTTGGCAGCTCGCGCAGCTCCTCGGTGTAACTGGTGAGACCTGGTTGTGGTCAGGGCACCACTGAGAAGACACAGGCCCAGTTATCGCAGGCTGTGCAGGTGAGGCCTCCCCCAAAGGCACTCATCCTGGTGGCCCAGAGACTATGATAACATGGACACCAAAACCTGTCCCAGCCTTTTTTTTTCCTGCACATGCTAAAACAAACCTGTCTCTTTCAAGAAGCCCAAGGCTGAAGACCCTGGACAAGTATAAAGATGAATGTGATTATCAATGTTTTCCCTTGAACTCTGCTCATTTCTTCCCTCTACTTCCACAGCTACTCTAAAAAAACCTAAATTGAATGTAGCTTGTATGTGATCTTTGAGCAACAGTCAAACTGAGTAACTGGGACCATTATCTGTGAGAGGCTTTTATAGTTCAGCTCTCTTAAGAGGTTGCCATAATCCTACTATTTCAGAACCAGCTGTTTTCTCTTCAATTCTATCTAACAAATTGTTATACTTACAAATACTGCCTGAAAGGGTGAAAGGAGCTTGTTCTTGAGTGTTTCCAGTAAGTGTCAATAAATGAAGCAAACAAAAAATCCAAAATCATCAATTGTACTCCAATTTGGTGTTCAATGGATCATATATGTGATAGTATTGTATAGTTTCTTGCACATAAAATCTTGTTGGGACAGAAGAGAATAGTCCCGTATATAGTGTCAAAATTTATTATTTAACAGACTAACAGTCTAAATATTGAAAATTTTCATTAATACTACAGTAATTTTTTTTTAATTAAAGAAATGCTTCTATTATGTATCCCTTTTCCCCAGTGTTATGCTCAAATTTTCAGTGTCCTGAGATCAACACTTTTTTCTTTCCCAAATAAAAAAGGAAAACTTCTATTGTGAGTTATTCTGCCTCTCTGCTATGTCCTAGTGAGACCATACCTGGAGTACTGCATCCAGCTCTGGAGAGTCCATCACAAGAAGGACATAGACCCATTGGAGTGAGTAGCAGAGGAGGGCCATGAGGATGATTAGAGAGTTGGAGCACCTGCCCTTATGATCAAAGGCTGAGAGAGCTGGGATTGTTCAGCATGGAGAAGGGAAGACTCCAGGATGACTTACTTAATTGTGGCCTTTCAGTTCCTGATGGGAGCCTACAAAAACGCTTGGAAGGGACTTTTGTAAGGGCATATAGTGATAGGACAAAAGAGTGGCTTTTAACTAAAAGAGAGTGGGTTTAGATTGGATATTAGGAAGACATTATTTACTGTGAGTGCGGTGAGGCACTGGAACAAGTTGCCCAGAGAACCTGTAGCTGCCCCATCCCTGGAACTGTTCAAGGCCAGTCTGGATGGGGATCTGAGTAACACGGTCTATTGGAAGGTGTCTCTGCTCACAGTGGAGGGCTTGGCACTAGATCATCTATAAGGTCCCTTCTAACCCAAACCACTCTGGTTCTACGGTCAGTATCCTGAGATCATCATTATACAACTCTCCTTCCTCAGTCCTGAATTGTCTTTGGGCAATTTTAATGTTTCCTAAACAGAATTTTCTGGATCCTTTTTTTCCTTGGTTGCCAGCCTTCTCCAGCCCAAGTTAACACAGAGGGCCAATGTGTGTTACACAGCAACTGCATAGGGTCATTAGACCTTTGATATACATGATAATCACGTGGTGCTTGACCAACAGGCAATTGTCAGAGCACAAAGACAAGCTCAAAACAGCCCAGGGCATGACACCTCAGAAGAGTGCTGAGACAATCCGGCTGTCAGATCAATACAAGGCCTGTGGCCACTTCCCAATAATAAGGTAAAAGTCATATTTACTGAATCGGCAGTTGCTTTCAGTATGATCAGATTCACACTAAAGAAACTTGGAGCAAAACTAGGAAACTAGGAAGCAAAGTACTTCTTCATGAAGCTAATTCTCATTTAACTTCTCTCCCTAATACTTAGTACTTCATGTAACTACAGAGGTTAAAATGAAAAACCCATATAGGTATGCAGTATTCAAACTGGTAAAAGACTCTAATTATATTTTCTGTAGAGCATGAAGGGAAATTGGCATGGAACTCTGGATGGAGATAAAGTTTAAAATATAAGTTAAATTACTCCCACTCTGCAGCAATAATAAGAACCCCATGGGTCTTATTAGAAAAAGTACTTTTAGAATCTGAGTTTTCCTGAGTATCTGCCACACTAGTTACTCATTGTTAGATATATCGAAAAGTGAATATATCTTAAAAGAGTTGTTCCTTACTGTTAGAATAAAAATTCAAAATGCTGTCATGTTAGGTCTGAGTCAGTTATATTATTTTGTCTTTTTTCGGGTGTGATAGTAAGACAGAAGACCTGAAATGCCTTTAAAGAACAACTCATCAATACAAAGTAAGAGGATAAACATTAGACAGCTTGAATCAAACTGTAGGTGATCTTTTTCTAAATCTTCACTTCTTCCTATTTCCTATTTTCTCCCTTTGAAACTGTATCATGGTAGATTCTGAAACCTTTCAGAAAAGGCTCCTCCTTGCTTCAAAATTTAAATATAACTGTTGCCAAGGAATCCATGCAGATTAGTCACAGAACCATTCACCTTAGTTTCCACCTTTAATTTTTTGTGAATTAATGTTTTGCTCAGTTATGTACTGAACATGAACTTTCTTTTATATCTCAAACATCTGGGTTCCTTCTAATTCTACTGAATTTACCACATAAGTCATTAGCATTCTAAAATTGATTATATTTACCTGTAGCAACTTTTCCTCCTTCTGCAATATATCTGTAAGTAAACAAATTTCTTACTCAATGATTTTATAGACCTTTCATTTCAAAGTGCCCATCAAATATCAAGAAGCTGTACCAGCCTTTATAATAACAATAAAATAAATAAAAATAATAAAAATAATAACAATAGTAAAAAAAAAAACCTAACACAATAAAGAGACAATATATTGTTCTCCACCACAAAAATCTAAGACAAAATCAGAAACAGCCTGGGCCTTAGGGGCACCTCTTGACCCTGACTTGCCCTGCCCAGGGACTCAGTTAAGCCTCTGCCCTTGGGCCCAGGAACGCCACTCCAGCTCAGCTGGAGGCTGCTCCAGCTCTGTTCTTGATTGTCTCTGACTGGCTTCCTGGAGGGACCCTGGACCTGCCCTATCACTTACCAAGTTGGGGGCTGTCAGTTGACTCTGTCCCTGTCTGTGACCACTGTGTTCAGCCCCTGTATGACTGCACATCATCAGGGAGCACATAGCAAGAGTGGCCTGTGTGGAGTCACCCTTGGTTCCTGTTTGTCCCCTCCTTGCTCTTTCTACTCCTAGACAGAAATAAAGTTCAAATCTCCCAATTAAACTGCTCTAATCATTAGAACTGCACTAGTTTTCTATGATAATTTATCTCATTTAAACACTATGAATTTGCTCTTTTTATGTGTACTTGATCATATTTCTCTTACTGCATTTGTAATATTCATATTTAAATGCTGTCCAACTGCAATTATGGAAACCTTTCTCATATTTTTTTGCGTGGAGGATTTTTAAGATGCTATGATAAAATTGAGATGTGGCTGTCCTATACCTCCATCACTTTTACTTCATAGACATATAACCAAGAGAATGTCTTTAAAACTAAGGACCAAAGTTTTGAACAACTTGAACAATAAGGGACAAGACAGCTCACATTTAGCCCTATTAGATAAGAGTTAAAAAGGCATAAGGAGGTTGGACAATAAGTATCAGCACTTATGCCAAACAGTTCATTTTGAAAGAAATTATTTTTACATTTTACAAAAAGATTTTAGACTCTATTTCTCAGATTGATTGATCATAATAAAAAACCTTCAAAATGAACAGTTAAGAACATGTGATGTTTCTGTTTATATGAGATTTAGTAATCTAAATTTTGTTTCCTTATGGGGATACTATTTGTTTGCTTTTCTTGTTTTTGTAGATTAACACCACCTAAAAACCATCTTAGAACCATTCTTTGTCACAGAGAGCTGACGGAATGACCTCTGCAAGAAGAGACCAGGGCTGGCCCTGTGCCCTGCACAGCTCCAGTCAGCTCCACAATGAATTCACCACAGGATACAGCTGAGCCCATCCCCCAAGCTGGTGTGAATTCTGTTAAAATGTATTTATGAAAGAGCAAAAACTAAACAGTCAATGATAATAAGGAAAAAAGAAAAATACATGAGGAACTAATTCTGCTAATTCCAAGGTCATAGAAGGAGGAGGGTCAAGAGGTGTTCCAGGTATTCCCATGTAGCCCATGGAGAGCACCACTTCTCCTAACAGAAACCGTAGCACTTGGAGGATTGTATTGGATTTGAGTGGCAAGGTTTAGGTAGGAGGTGTAGCTATAGGACTGGCCCCTGGGAGAAGATGCTGGAAGCTTGCCCTGTGTCCAAGAAAGCGGATGCGAGCTGGCTCCAGGATGGATCCACTGCTGGCCAAGGATGGGCCCATCAGTGACAGTGCTAGCACCTCTACAGAAATATATTTAGAAAGGGGAAAAACTCCTGCGCAACCATAGCCAGAAGAGAGGTGTGAGAATATGTGAGAGAAGCAGCTCTGCAAACACCAGGGAACTGAAGGAGGGAGATAAAGTGCTCTGGGCACTTCAAAAAAACTGCCTTGCCCAAAAACTGATGTACCAACTTTTCTTAATATAAAATTTAAAAGAAAAGGGATGTAAAAAACACAGAACTTTGTTTCTAACCTGAGAAAGACATTGAAAAATTAGTGGCTGAAGTCAACACTAAACACAATGAAAGTGTATTTTTCATCCTATTTTTACAGGCAATGGCGAATGACTATTAGAACAAATTAAAAAAAAAAAAAAATGAGATAGTTGGGGAGTTTTATCACTTAGCACTTTTAAGAGAAGACTGGAGAACACTGGCTATTGCCTTTTTTTTTTTTTTTTTTTAAATTAGCACATTAAAATAAAATAAATGCACAAGGCTGTCATTTACAGAAGGGGGAACTACATTATCCACTAGTGCTTTCTGGCACTAAACCCTGTATCTATGAAATGCATATTGAATCTTAGAGAATTAGAACAGTTGCTTTTCTCATCCAAAACAATGCCTTTATTGCTGACCCCAGAGATTAGTGACTGAAATGATTTCTTCTGTTCTTTACTGAGACCCAATGTCCTCTTCAGTTCTGTGTATATTCTGTGGATTACTGCCATATCCAGGCCCTTTGTGCCACATAACTGGCTGAAGTTGACACACTTCTGTGTTTCAAAGTGAAACAACATTCAGGTATTTATGAACACAGAAGCACGAATAATTGCCCTGAGCAAGGATTGCTATTGTTGCAGCTGTAATGCTTCCAGTTCTAGATCTAGGTTGGATAACAGTGAACTTAACCTTGTAGATACACATGAACTGTTGTGTATAAAGAAAGTCTGGGCCAAACCCTACTGACTTATGAGACATCATGTTGAAAAGGATGCACCAAACTGTAGTATTGATATACTATTGCTTATTGAGTTAACGTATGCTAAGACACACAGAAAAACACAGACAGACAATTTTTCGGTGTGTTTAACACTTTTTAAGAAAACAGATATTATAAAAACAATTTTAAAAAGCAACATTTGTTGCAAATCTTATGGGAAATGAGACAAAAAATTTTTTTCTTAAGTTGAAGTATAAGCATGTACATGTAAAAATTATTTTATTGATGTCAATTCTTCATACACAGATGTGTTTAAAGTCACAATTTGTACCATTATTTTCTTTCTAAAACTAAATGTTGCTCTCAGAGATGAGCATATGCTTTGGGGCACCACTGCATGGGTCTGACTGCAAATCACCTGCTGTTTCCAGTAAATCAGACTGTGAACAAGTGATCCATGTCACAGCATTTTAACCTCTCCATGATCTGGAACCATGTCTCTAAATTGAACATTTGTAGTTTAATTTGTCCAGCAGAAGACTTCACACTCCCTATTAACACAGGCCATACTGTGGATTTAAAGAGCAATAAATGTCAAAAAACCCACAATACAACAATAAATTATGAACTAAGAAAAATGTATAAGATCCTCCTGAACACTGTAAAATACCATAGTCTGTTATTAATTGTGGATAGTTATTAATAATTAAAATAACAAAAGGTGATAAATGGAAATATTTCAAATTGATTTTACTATATCAGTCTGTGTTGCTTATAAAACTTCTTGGTTTCAAAAGTCTTCAAATTATAGCTGTTAAAATATATAAAGAAAAACACATTTTAAATAAATACTTGTGTCTTAGAATGTAAAAGCAGTATTTTCAGTGTGATATAAACAGATATAGTTTGTTTTTACTCCTCACCTCTTTGCCTCTCCCTCAAAAAAGGAACAAAGTAGGCCTGATTAATAATACTGGCTTTTATACTGAACACAAAATATTTACTAAAATATTTATTTATAATAAAATTAAGGTAATCACTTAATATATTGACTAGTATATATAAAAGGTTTGCTAGGGAACCAAAACAAAGTTTAGAAGATTTACTAATAATCTGTGCTTTTAGAATGAAATATACTTCAGGAAAATCTGGTGCCCTACTTGAGCAGCCAGCTCATTATGCAGATTTTCCAGACTAGATCAGATAGTGAGTAAATATTCCTTAGAATAGTAATTTTGATTTATTTTACTATATAAACAAGGCATTACTGTGAAAATGTAAGTTGCATTTCACAAAGAGAATTTTACCTTTTTTCGTGACATTTGACTGGAAAGTAATACAATCTAAATTATGCAGTAAAAAGCTAACAAAAATAGTTTGAAAATATCTTGTATCAGGTTTATTATATATGAAATTCTTACATGATGCTTTTTACTGATATTAGTGGTAATGATATAATGTTATCTAAGCGCTCTGAGAGGCCCCATTATCCTGATATATCTGAGTTGAAAACTTTGCAAATACTCATATTTAAGAACTGATAAAAGATAGTAGGTCACTAATCCACTTGCTATAAATTATGACTGACCTTTAAAATATTGCACTTATAATAATGTAATTACAAGAAAGATAACCTGAGCAGACTACACATAGGCATGGGCAGGTGAAAGCAAGCTCGGGGTCCACAGCTGTGTCAGTATATTTTGCTCCTAACCTTTAATACCCATCGTAGCATGCCATAGTGAACAAATGTTAGTCCTACTGAGTTATGGCACCACCTGATCATTTAATTTATTTTTTTTTTCAATTTTATCAAGATATACTGGAAAATACCCAATTAGGAAACATGAAAGGATTTATGTTAACTGCTAATGCAGTTTTAAAGGCTGTATAAATATCAAATATAATTTGCATTTGCAAATGAACTTCAATGCACTTTTTTGTCCAGCTATTTAAGAATTCAACACTTTCCAGGATCTCCATTAACTCTACCTGCAACTTACGAAGGTTGTGTGCCTGCATAAATGCAGGGCAAATACTGTAATGGTAATTTACTTTAGCACACACAAAAGCATACGCACGCAAGGACATGCTGGTCAACAATTTTTCTTATGACTATTTACTGTTTTATGTTTTCTTCATGTCCTCTGTTTGTGTGTTTACTCATGAGGAAGTTTGACCCTGGGCAAAACCAAAACAAAGCAACACCGGGCAGAACTTCCCAGCACCAGCACAGCTTTCCCTCCCCCC
>VWZG01000208.1:92813-128091 GCA_013396735.1 Grallaria varia
ATAATATTTGACATAGTACCTCTACCTTCCTTTTTTGTCAATTTGATGTAGTACCATAAAAAATTACCAATTATTTATCTTGCTAGATATTATTCTCTCCAATGTCATCCTACTCTCAACTCTGATTTCTTTATTTCTTTCAGGGTTAATTGCAGATTAAAGAGTGTTTGCTTCTAGATCTTTTTTTAGTGGAAAATACATATATATTTTCTCTTGAATTACCCAGTTGGTTGCATCAACTGGTTTTCAATCTGAGCACCATGACAGATACTTCTGCCATGAATTCTGAGCCACAAAAGTTTAAATCTATTTTCCATGTTTCAGGGTGAAGCCAAAGGAAAATCAGAGACCAGTAATACAGGGTATGTTGCAAAGTACTCTGGACTCCTCTGTACAAACCAAACTAGACAACTGAAACCACCGGGTTAAATTTTACCCTTTTCCTGCATTGGCAGCAAGTTTTGCAAAAGCTAAAGGGAATACTCATACTAAATGAATCAGGTTTTAATTTAATTAAAGTTGCATTACTTTTTAAACAGCAACACATACTTGAAATTGCAAGTTTGGGGATTTCAGCTTTATTTCTGTGTGTTGGAAAACAAGAGAATAGAATAGTAGCATGTGATGCTCTACTTCACAGTTTTGAAGGCCTAGCCTCCAAAGTCACCAAAAGCAAATAGAATGACAACATTTCAATAACATTCCAATGTATGTCTAAAAATACCCGATGCATAGACTACGGTAATAAAAATAATTCTCAGCACATTTACCAAAGATATAGATACATGGTTAGTGAACTTTTCAGTATAAACTTTCAGCTAACTTGTTTAAATCCATTAACAGGTTTGTGGAAGATCTTGCTAGCAGATTCATTTTTAATTCAATCCGAAAATATAATACTCTAAGGACTGTTAGCCTTTGTTTCTATCATAATCATCTCTCATTTCTCTCCCACAGGACCAGAACTCTGCTTTAAATTGCATGCAACATTGTAGCACTTCTTTAATTTTACCTTATTAAGGAATTCCCCTTTTATAATCAACTCTCTGGAAAACACACACATCAAAAATAACCAAAACACAAACAAGCAAAGTTGTGTGCATTTTGGGATCGAATCTCAGATTCTACAAATTACATAGAATTGGAAAGTTTTGTTAAAAAGTTGAAAGCTTACATTCAGAGTTGTTTGATTTTTTTCTTGAAAGACATGGTGTCAGCTACTAAACAGAAAACAAGCCTCATCGAAACTTCTCTTCACCGTACCCTTCACTTCACTTAGGGCATTCAGGACAGCGTGTCCTTGCTCAGCAAATAGAGATGATGGTAAAAGTTTGTCATCTGACATAAAAAAATAATTGGGAAAAGAAGTTCTGCAGCAGTACAATATATCCACATGAAAGATGACAGAACCCGTGTGATATGTTTCAAGGATGAAAGAGTATGTACTGTGAGGTAGGTACTTTTTTCTGCTGATACAAAGACACTAGTCCGATGCTACAAGTTTAGATACTGAAAAGGCTGATGGAGAGATGTGAGGGTGCCAACAGCTTATTGGTCTCACAGAAAGATCCAAAAAGATTACTTAGCAAAGAAAGAAGACTAGGAGTTCACTTAACCAAGATACATCTTCATTAATAATGTTACTAGTAGAGGGGAAAAAAGTCCAGCGAGAATTCCTAATGGGCTAGAAAAAAACTTCACAAAAACCCATACAAAACTGACATTAAAAGTACAGGGGGATGATTCCCTGCCCTGGTCCTGCTGGGTCACGCTGTTCTTAATACAGGCCAAGATGCCATTGGCCTTCTTGGCCACCTGGACACACTGCTGGCTCTCTTTGAGCCTGCTGTCAAATAGCACCCCTAAGTCCCTTTCTGCAGCACAACTTCAGAGCCACTGCTCCCCAGCCTGTAGCACTGTATGGCGTTGTTGTAATACAAGTGCAGGACCCAGCACTTCGCCTTATTGAACTTTATGCAGCTGTCCTTAGCCCCATGACTGAATCTGTCCAGGTCTCTCTGCAGAGCCTTCCTATCCTCAATCACCTCTTTACTACAGGCTTCTCTCTGTTAAAAAGCAACAAATCAGAAAGAACATGTCCCTTAGTACCTGTACCAACCAGGTGTTTTAGGAATCTTCTGGACCTGTTTCTACCATGTGTGTGTTATTCACAGTTAACATCTGTCAAACAAAGTCTCCTAAGGACAAGGCTGTTTGATTTAGAGGTATCCCTTAGTTCCTTATAGAATAGTTCATTGGTGTCATCATCCTGGCTGGGTGCCTTATAGGAGACTCCCAGAACAATACCCACTTGATTTGTTTGTCCCTTAATCCTTACCCAGACGCTCTCAACTGTGCCATTGCCAACTGCAAGGTCCATACATTCTAGCCCCTCCATTACATATAACCCCACCCCACTGCTTCACCTGCCCTTCCTATCTCTCCTGAAGAGCCTGTTTAAGAACCTTTGGTAGATTTTCCTTTTATGAATTTCTCATCCACTTTCAAATCTATTTATTTCTACCTATAACATCACATGCCACTAACTTCCACAACTGAATTATGTATATAACAGAGAAGTTCTACTTTTTGCTTTAAATGTCTTGTCTTATTTATTTTAGTGTAAGTAATGAGGAATGAATGTCCTTAATTTACCTGAAATGTGTTATTGATAATTTTAAGAATTTTTCATATCTATTCTCATTTATTCCTTTTCAAAATTTTGAAGTTTTATCCTATTTTATTCCTACCTGTAGATTCTTTTCCACGTTTCCATACTTTTTTTCCCTTTTCTGTACTGTTTATCATGTTTCTCCTATGTATCTTGATATAGGCTACCAAAATATTAACGCAGTTCATTAATGAGGTCAGAAAAATGGCATTTAAATTGCAAATATTGTTTTTTAAATATATATGTTAATTTACTTGCAGGGCTTCAAAATAATGAAAATGCATTGTATTTCAATTTGAAACACATAAAACTGTTAACTTTAGAAACAATTTAAAAGTTTATGGGATAAATATGTTTTTGAAATAGACACAATGACTTGAATAGCCTTTTTTACCTCTTGGTGTGAGGTGAGAATAAGTCATTTGTTTAAGGCTCATTTTGAAGCTCTAGGTTGCTTCATTCTGGGGAGGGGGGGGCAGTCACTTGCATGACCTACTGTATGCAAAAGAAATAAACACACAGTAAATATACATGAATGGCTTATTTTCTCTTTTTACTGACTGCTATGTCATTACCAGGAACCTGTGGGTTATGACTGGTCACCTGCATATTGGATGGTATGTAATTATAAAAAATTGCTCTGACACTGGTTTGACATTGTGTTGATCCTTAATAGAACAGAATTGCACTAGCAGTTTCAAAGGATGCTTAACAATTTGTTTTAGACACTGGTTCATTTTACAAGTGAAGTTGTACTCTAAATCACCTAAAGTGATTTTCACAGGCAAAACAGATGGACAATCAAAAAGAAGCATCTGAAGTTCTGATTAGCCGGTAGGGCCCATATAAGCGATGTTTTATCTTGTCAGGATTTATTCATGAATGCAAAGGATTTCATTCATGTGTTCAAAATATTATACTCTTGTGTGTGAGGCATAAAAGATGGAATTATGAGTACATATAGTTTACTCAATGTACAAAACATATTAAAGTTTTTAGTTTAGGATCTAGATACAAGGGGGATTTGGAATCACCTCTTCAGGGATTACTCTTCTCCCACAACACGTCACTTACTTACATGGCAGGGACTCAGACCATATGACAAGACAGTGCAAAGTTTTAATTACCCTGGAATAACAAAGGAAACAATTATATGTTTTGAGTTTTAGTTGTTCTTCGGTTTTGGGTTGGTTGAGGGATTTTTTTTCCCCTGCCTTGTTTTGAGATTTATGTTGTCCTAATACACTTTCCTCCAGCATATCACTCATGCAGCATAAAATGTGGCTGTTTCAGCCTTACTTGTGAGTTCGGTCACTGGTGTTTCAGTCAAGACAAGAGTAATCAGTCTCGCTCGCTACTCCAACAATTGCCATCCTGAGACTGTAGCAAATGACCACATCAAAGCAAGTGCAGTATTCTGCTGGAGTAAGCAGAGTGAAAGTGCTCTGTTAAATCATCAAGCCATCTTACTATCCCTTTTTTTTTTTTCCCACAGAAATTCCTGTAAGTGATTCCAGATGCTTTTGCTTTTGTTACGTTTTATTAATAATCATGGTTTTTTAAAGTATTCATTAGTAAAATCCCCAAGGTCTAGACTTTTATTTACCTGGTTTCTACAAAACAGAGTCACAAATAAGCTGCACTGAAAGCACTCTGGGCTGCTCCATCCAAAGAGGGTTAAAGTGAGCCATGGAAGCACAAAAAGAGTAGTCAGTAAAACTTTGTCCAAGAAGGATTGTTGAAAAACCTGAGTACTCTTCTTGCATATAAAGTTCATGAAAAATATTTTTCAATTTGTTTCTGAACAGTGATAAGACTTTGTGAAATTATATAATCCTATCTCTGTTGAGAAGAATGTATGTGAAAAGCCCCTTCAATATATAACTGCTCATTTAATAATTGCTGGTGGATATCTGTTTAACTCCAGACAAGTATAACTTCATACATATTTAAAAGCACCATCAGAATAACGAAAATTTGCAACTTCAGATAAGGCTTACAATTGTTCACTTTTGGAGTATTTGTGAACATAGAAAGGATAGGAATTTAGGAGCATCTTCAGAAATGTTTCCTCAGGACAAGTGCATTTAACCGCGAGGATACACCGTCTTTCACAACAGCAGCAATGAACTACTGTCTTCCTCACACTGTGTACATTAATCAAAATAAAATATTTTACATCATCACAGGAATACATTAAACTAAGGATACAGAATTAAAAATATAAAGGAAATCAACTAAGTCTGTGAAGTCTTTGCACATGATATTAAAAAAAGCAAAAGTAAATCCATCCATGGATACTGTCATTCAATCTGCAAATACCTGAGAAGAAAACAGTTCAGGCTTTATTTTGACAATAAAGTGTTCCTACTCCTTCAAGAAACACTATTCCACTCCCTATGTGCCTCACTGTTCTCTTCAACTCTTGTGTTACCTGCTGACTAACACAGGATGAAAAAAAACCCTTGTTTTTTATCTGTATCACTTCCTGGCGCTGTTCCTTCATGACTGGGTAAACACCTGAGCCAAGGCAAGGTAGAGGATGAGTTGGAATTAAAAATACGAACATGTTTTCTCAAAAGTAGCATCACAATGGCCCTGTAAAGTGTTCATTTGTATCACAATGAGCCAAGGTGATTCTGTGTCTGACTCCCTGCCTGATGCAAGCACACATTGCAATTTAGCTGATAGTTGTCTCACTGAGGCTTGACTCTGTTATATAGTAATAAATGACACGTGCCAGATAAGCTTAAGCTTTAAGTATCTAGAAAAAGATAGCATGATTCATGTCTCTAGTCATGTACATATCCCTGTAAGATGAGTGGGACAACATGGGGAAGGAAGGACTCCAACATGATCCCTTGTGTCCTCAACTCATGAGCAAGGATTGGCAGATCACCCAGCCTGCTCAGAGGAAAGGTCGAACCACTGCCTATCCATGAGAAAGAAAGAGACCACAGGAGATGTTTGGACTTCAAACAGATGTTTGGAGATACTGAATTCTTATGTGCTTATTCTGACTGCAAACAATGACTTCTATATAAGGAAAAAAAAGAAAAGTTTTTTCCCTCATGAGCACAGTCAGACCTTGAAGAAGGTTGTCCACATTGTTGTTGTTCGGTCTCCATCTTTGGTTGTAACACCAGTCTGGATAACTCACTGAGCAACCTTGTGTCACCTCAGAGCTGGGGCTGCCTTCAGCAATAGATCGGACTAGGCAGCTCCTGAGTTCTCTTCCATGCTTAACTATCCTGCTTCTAAAGTTTTCTCATTCTGTCTTGTCTTTCCTTACAGCCTAGTTATGTGGATGCCTATATAACATACTGAATTCCAGGATTAAACTCTGGGTTTACACCTTTGATTGATTTGCATTTCCATGGATATGACAATTTCTCAAAGTCAGAATCTCCCTTTACTAAGCACTGAGTCTTTTTGGTGTAAATGCTACAAAATAACTACATTTCTTTAAAAAAAGCATAGACTTAGAGGTCTCTAGTGCTAAGTGACAGACTTTCATCATGTAACTTGTGGCTATATGTGTCTATTCTGCTTGAAAAGTTTGAAGCATGTTTGTGCACTACAGTTTGAACTACAACCTGAGATGTTAATGCAGAAAACCTCACTAGAACAGGGTACTATGGAAGGGCTACAGGGTACTTCTTCAGAAATAGATCAAATAGTGCAAAGTAACACAGAGAAGCCGCCACCTCTACTGTTAAACATATGATTTAATAGTTTTTCCTCTCTTAGATTCAAATCTCTTTCATGTTTCAGTAAAGATTTTGAGAGTAACAGATGTAAAGTCAGTTTCAAAGTCCTTTNCTTCACAATCACTGTAACAAATTCCCCTCCTAGCATTACCATTGTGCCTGACCCTACACATTATGGAATGCACTCTGCTTCTTGGACAGCTCTGAATGACCTCATGGAAATGCCACAAGTGAAATGCTGACCCACCAAGTAAAAAATTAAACCACAGAAGCAAACAGTAAAGGGCAGAAATACTTAGTTTCTATGGAAAGGAAGCAAATGTTTCATTTTTATTCTTAGTCCTTCAGAAAAAAAGATGAAAATGATAACACACAATGGAAGGATTATCAAGTGCTCAAACCAGACAATATTTTTAGCAGTAGTATTCCTCCTATTCCTGATTTTCTACTCACCCTGTTTCACAGTTAAGCATTATCTCTGTTACCTTCTGTTCCCTGCGTTAGAAGGGGAGAAGGATTTAGGCATTCCTGTCTGCATTTTGCAGTTACCTTTTTTTTTTTTTTTTAATTAATTAAACTCAGTAAAAATTAATTCTAATCACTATCAGTAAGCAAATATTCCCCTAATTACAGCAGGGTATTATGACTGCACTTTGTTTGCTATATTAATTGAATAAATCTTTCCACCTATTTGGCTATAACCACAACATTCTTCTGAAGGCATCTTTCCTGTGTTAAGCAGTATCAATTGTGCTACCGTTCTTTAAATTTTAATTCAGTTGTTATCGGATTACAAACTGTCTATCATCTGGGTCTTTTATTAGATCTTATTAGAGTCATATTACCCATAAACATTACATTCCTGAGTCCTTCCTCTGCATTAAACACATATTTTAAAAGTTATATTACTGAGAAAATAGTTATATCTAAAGCTGTGTCACCAGTCTTTATTAAATAGAAAAAAACCCAACAAACAAAACAAAAAACCCAACTATATATGTTGCTTACAAATTTGAAATGATTTTGCAAAATAACGGCTGGCCCTGAGGTGGGTTTTTTGCATTCCATTTTAACCTCCTCTTATCTTTGTACCCTTAGATATGAACATTATTTCATCAAGTACATCAACTGATAATATATCTAACCTATCTAGACACTGGATGGCTGCATAAATCAAATAACCACTTTGTTAAAAGGATCTGATTGAGAACCTGTTTTTTTAACACATGTGTCCAATGTAGGTTAATTGTCAACAGCAGTATACTTAATTTTTAAATGCCTTCTGAAAGCTAATCTCTATTGTAACTGAATGGGCAATAAAAATTACCATGTAGGTGTCAAACATGGATAACTATATTTTCCTCTGGAGAAAACAATAAAAAAGCAACAAACAAATGAAAAAAAAAAACCAACGCCCCCCCCCCAAAAAAAACCCTAAATGATACCCTTTTCCCAATAATTATTATCTCCCTGCTCATCCTCACTTTGTTTTTAATTAGCACTAGTTGATATAGTCTTCAATAATATATCTTACAGGTTCTATTTAACATTTTGTTCTTACATAGCAGTGGTAAAATGGGATTAAGAGTCAGGAAATGGTATTTAATGATAAATAACCACATAACCTTTGTTCAGTCAAAGGTTGGACTCTATGATCTTGGACAGCTTTTCCAACCTTAATGATTCTATGATTTTCTCCATAACTAAACTGGAAGTGATAGCAAAAGCATGGAAAATTACATGTAAGATGTTCTATGTATTTTAGAAAAAATATCACGAGGAACATGACAGTAAGCGACTTTTATTCTAGATATTACAGGAGCTCTATAGCTCCTGTATAGCTCCTGTAGCTAATGGCCCCCAGGAATGATCCCAAGACATCAGACCATGAATGCCATGACACTGCCTAAGGCTCCTCTAGAGTGAATGGGCAAAACCCAGGTTGGGTAGTACTTGTACAAAATTTCCTACAGCCCTTCTGCATTTTTCTAAGACATATTTTGCCTGTTCTTACTGCTCAAAATGTTTGATGCAATGTGCTGCTGTCATTTGTATTCTAGACCTGCAGGGTGATGGATTTACAGCACGGTATAAAGGCTACAAGCATGTGAAAATGTGTGATGCTTTCAATGCATAGTGGCGTTCGGAATAAGGATCAATGACTATGTTACGAATAACGAGGAAGAGACCAACGTATTCACCAACTGAGGTAGAACCTAGGACATATTGACCCCAAAACTAATTCAGTCTCAGGGAGAGGGGAATCTCAAGAAAAAACAGGTCCTCATACAACACATATGGTCAGGTATTCAGGACTTATATGGAAGTATTGATTAAATTGATTAAAATACTAAGAAGGTAATTTGTGTGTATATAGGGATGAATGAGAGGAAAGGGATGATATATCCTCTGCAGAGGAGAGCTGTGACTAACACACCATTCAGGGTTTTTTTTTCAGGAGTATGTGATTGTGTGGATAACAGGGAACTCATTAGTACAAAATGCTTGGATTTATTTTATTTTTATTTTTTTAACTGATTTGGTATCTCTAGAGGGTCAGGAAGAATGAACCCTGTAGAATGATTAATTAACAAAATAAAGATTTCTTTACAGCTATTTAACACAAGATTTTAAGGCAAATTTTGTTTCAAGAAGTTCCTAAATCCCTAAGAGCAGAAGCTATGTCTACACAAGGGGGAAGGGCACACCAAATTATCCTCCTGTCTCCTATTCTTCTCTTAAGCAACTGCTATTGCCACTGAACTCCAAACATAAACATTTAGAACATGTTTTTTCTTAATAATAATATGATATTGCCACACCATACTAAATCATCATCAAAACTTTATAAAATTGTATTTCTTCTGTGAAAGTTATTAGACTTAGAGGTAGATTACCTTTAGTTTATATAATTCAAAGTTTATTCCATATGAATATTTAATTAAACATGCTATTCCTGTATTAAAAACTGTATATTATTTTTCTAAATCCTTTCTAAACATACTATTAATATTTTAAAAATTTATTAAAAGAGTTTGTATGCTTGCATTCAGAAAAAAAGCCAGCAAGCAAAATATTGCAACAACACTTGAAGTTAAAATATAATTATTTTCTTACAAAATGAAAAAGAGAATCTACTGTGACATTCATGAACAGTGTGTTTAAAGCTACTGGTCAATCAGTACACTGACACTGACTACTTAGAACTAATTGTTTTCTCACATTTTTATTTGAGCTTCCAGCCATCATGAATTGTATTATTTTTTTCTAAAATGAGAAATGGCTTCACAAAACCCTTACAGTAAAATTATGATTGCTGTAAATTTTTAATTAATAAAGTGTGCTCATTAAATTGTCCTTAGCTGTGCTATAAAGAATAGTAAACAAATTAAACTCACAATATTAAAAAAAACCCCAACAAAACAAAACCACAAAACAATTAAATGGAAAATACATCATATCCACTGAATAGTTCATCAGGAACATTACGGTGGCGGGTTGACCCTGGCTGGACAGCAGATGACCACACAAGCATCTCTATCACTCCCCTCCCCAGCAGGACAAGGGAGAGAAAGGATAACATTGGGCTCATGGGTTGAGATACAGACAGGGAGAGATCATTCACCAGTTACCATTAAAGGCAAAACAGGTGTGCCTTAGGGAAATTAAATTAATTTATTACCAATAATATCAGTGTAGAAATAATGAGAAGGAAAACCAAATCTTAAAAACACCTCCCTTCTACCTGAGCTTAATTTTACTCATGATTTTCTCCACCTTCTTCACCCAGAGCAGAGCAAGACAGGGAATGGGAACTGATGTCTGTTCATCACACATTGTATCTGCCCTCCTTTCTCCTCAGAGGAAGGGCTCCTCACACTCTTCCCTTTCTCCAGTATGATGACCTTCCCACTGGAGACAATCCTCCCCAGCTTCTCCAAAGTGTGTCTTTCCCATGGACTGCAGTTTATAAAAAACTGGTCCAGCATGGGTCCCTTCCATGGGGTGCAGTCCTTCAGGAACAGGCTATGCAGTTTGGGTCCTGCATGGGGTTACAGGTCCTGTCAGAAGCCTGTGAACTTCCCAGCCTCCTTTGAGCATCAATACCTGCTCCAGCACAAGGTTTTCCACAATCTGCTCTACCATGATCCTCCAGAGGCTGCAGGAACACAGTCTGGTTCACCATAATCCACGTCAGGGGCTGCAGCAGACACCCTGCTCTAGTGTAATCATATCATATTTCAGATTTGTGAGTGATAACAGAGTACTTTACGGCCCCTACTACTTTGTATGAACACAACAGTGGCAGGTCAAATATTAGAACACTACACAAAGATTTTCATAGAAATGCACTCTTACCCAGAGTGAACAGAGCTGAAATCTCTGGGCTTTTTGTTTTATTGTGCAGTAAGTTAAGTACAATTTCCCAACAACATCTGAAACACTGCTACACTCTCAAAACACCTTCACATTAAGGCACATCTTCATGTTAACAGTACAAAATTTGCATAATGTAAAAAAAAAAAAAAGTGATCTTTATTCAGACTAGTAGTTCTCCAAATAAAGGCTCTAATAACAGATTTTATGACAACCATTATTTTCTATCACTTTCCAGTCTATCCACCAAAAAATATATTGGTTTATTCAAAACTAATCAAAATTTCAAGTACAAATAATCTAATACTTTAGCTGGTTTTTTATTTTGTTTTGGGCTTTTTTTGTTTATGTTTTTTTTTCTGTCATAACCAAGCTCTCCAAATAAGTAGGAAGAAGAATTGTCAACTTGTTGTGTAACAACAGTTACATTTAGCTACTAAAGGAGAACAGAAGATATAGAGTTAATGTCTTTGCCTAGAATAGTGTGAAATATATAGTGTCCGTCCTCAACTGCTCTTACCTGGAGAGTGCTCTAAACACATCTTTCATAGGCTGTTCAGGGAAGGAGGTTCCGACTCTTCATCTATACTATTTAACTAATGTCTTAACAATTGTTTTAACATTTCAGACTAGAGTACATACTGGGATCCAGCTAACCTATATCAAAGCATCCTACAGAATCATTCCAGTTTTCTGCTCAGTGATTATTAAATAGTCCAATAAAAGTGACCAACATCAAAATAAGTGAAACATTCCAACCAAAGTATCCTAGAGGCGAGCATTGGAAAACTCTTACATGTTCAGATATCCTCAGAAGACTTAACTCTGACCTTCCATGCGCTGGATATCCCAAAATGACATTGCTAATTCTTTCACCAATTAATGTCTCAACCCCCAACTTCTCACTTAGGCAAAAGGGAACATTTCACTAGATCTTTTTGTGGTTGTTATTGTTTTTGAGAAAAAAAAAAAAGGAAAATTATTTCCTAATAATTTTCCTTTCATTTCACTTCTAAAATGTAAAAAAATGCCTTAATTCAGCTCAAGATAACAAACATCAGAATAAGCAAGAAGACAGCAGGAACTCTGGAGGGCAGCTATTTTGAACCAAAAAGTGGGGATATTTAGTTATATAACAGATGTGCAAAAAGAAGAAAAGTTTGAGGGTGTTTTCAAAATCAGTAGGTGTAATAGTCACATAAAGAAACAAAGTTTCTAAGAAATTGTTTTATAATAATACTTATTCAGATCAACTGATAAGTTTTTAGCAATTTTATAAATTATGTACTTTTTTTTTTTCCCCCCAAGAATGAAAGATAAAGAGTCTGGTTTTAGTCTTAGATTAGCTATAGTCTAAGGGGATATAAAGTATTGCCAGTCCAAATCTAATTAACAAATTGTTGTTAATTAAGCTTTCCAAATCTGTTTTTCCTAACATATGGGGGGGATACTTTTCCATAATTGAACACATCAGTCTAATTTAGGGAATATAAATGACAAGCTAAAAAAAGAATATACTCTCATTCTGCTTCTCTACATGAGCAATTATTAAATTAGCATTGTAAATTTTTATGTTTTGTAAACAGACAATAGGAATTTCCATATATAAAGTAATCTTATTATATAATTTGAATTTTGCCAAAGCCTTTAGCAGAACAAAAAATGAAATAATTGTTTGAACCTCATGACTGAATACATAAAACACATTCAAGAAAAATCAAATGCATATTTAGATATTCAAGTGATTCATAATGTCTGTATGTCATTGGTTACCTCGCTAATTATTATAAGTTATTATTTAAAAACTATTTTAGCTGACAGCTAGTTCAAAAGATTTCAGTTTAAGAGCTTGAAAAACTCAATGGCATTTAAGTAATATTCTAATACAGGTAATTAACTATGTAGGTGGCAGTATGAATTAACTCAAATTATAAAACACTATTTGCTAAAGCTTAGAATTAGTGTATAGACTTCTACTACACCCTAAAGCGGTAAAAAATATATTACTTGTAAGCATCACTTACAGAAATCAAGATGGATGTTTTCGAAACAATGTAATTATCTAATTTGGGATATTTTCTTATTATAAAATCAAAAATAATTTAGTTTATTTGGTCTATGCTATGTTTGGAGGGGGTTTATATCAATATTAAAAACACAACTCTACTGACTTTAATGTGTCTAGACAACCACCCTTTGCAGCCCCTGTTGTTCAAATGCCTCTGTCCATTATCCAGAACCCCCATAATGCTTTATGAGCCAGTTAAGAGCTTGAGATTTTACTGTACACAATAACTGTTATCTGTGGGTTTGTATATGTCATCTTTTTTGTGAATCAATAGCACATTCAAACCAATAAAATAAAACCAAAGATTTGTCATATCGACATATTTCTTGAGCAGGGTGGTGCTGTGTTACCACAAAAACTGCCACACCAGAAAACTACAGAATGTATGATTTTTTTGTTTTTCTTAAATAAATTTGATCTTGAAAGCAGCTATCTACTATTTTATTTTTTGGACTTGTTTTACAGTATCTACATAATGCTTCTACACTGAGATCAAGAATTTCAGAAGTCAGACTAGTAAAAATATTGTTACTACTGCTAAGTCAACAAACAGTTATAAATACTCCTTTAAGGTAGTATATTTGGAATAAAACCAAACCCAAAAAGTACTGTGACTACTCAGCTCAGTGTGTTGTGTCTCACAGATGAGGATGGAAATTTCTAGGTAAGCGCATCACCAACCACACTCACAGCAATTTATTTATTGCTGTGTAGAGTTCTCTGTAAGGGAACTCTTCCAGAGAGAAGCTGTAACCAACAGGTGCCCCCAGCGCTAATGCCCCCGAGGTCTGTGCTGAAAAACCTCCATGCCATTCATTTTCTGATGTCACCAAACTCTCTGTAGGCTTCACCAATCCTTACCACAACAACGGCTCATTCCATTCTATAACGGTTAGAACAGTAAGACCTACAATGAGATGAATGAGTGCCTTTCATCTTGATGCTAAACCTTTGGAATGTATTTGAAAATCATTTTACAGCTGAAATAAGAATAGCAACATTTATGCCACGGTAACGATCATTAGTGTGGTTTTTTTTTTCTTATTTTCAGCAAAACTACCTATTAACAAAAGGAAAAGTAACAAGAAGTTGTACTTCATATTTCATCAATTTTTTTTTTTACCACATTAAAATTGCAGTATTTGACTTACCCTATTGTAGGTGGTTCAGAACCTTCTACTTCCAAATAATCATATTTTTCTTCCATTTGGAAATCTGTAAATATGAGTGAGATAGTATCACCAGGCTCCGCCACAATTGTCCATGTGCAATCTGCATTATTATGATATTCGTTAGGAAAGTTGGGGCTTGAGATGATTCCACTGGATCCTCTCATAGTTCCTCCACAAGCATCCTCAGCTGTTAAAAAAATCAAATAATTGTAAATGTCATTAAAATCACCCCTTAAAAAATATATGCTTTCCTACTGACAATAGAAATTTACTACCTTTTAGGTGAACAGTTACTTAAGATTTTTTAACATGCTTGATTTGGAATGCAGCTGAAAATTTAAGGTATTAAAGAATTAATTGCTTCAGATTCTTTGAGACATATATATATTTATATTCCTAATAACTAAAAAATTGGTTTTGAGGATCTTATGGTAAACTTTTTTTCTGTGAGCTAACAAAACTGATCAGAAATATAGTGCTATTACTTTCAAAAATGGAAATACTGTTCAAATACCTTACATGGAAATACTGTATTGCATTGCTTATTCAGTTTGTTATCCAAATGTTTGAAGCATACTTGAAAAGCCGTCCTTTTTTTCTGCTTAATTAGAGTGCTAACATGAATAAAACTTGCCCCAGAGTCTGCAAACCCAGTCATTACTGATGAAAAATTAATGATAAGGATAGGGAAAAAAAACCTTTAAGGAGTATACCATCACAGAACAAAAACTTTAAAGAATTCTGACACACATAATTGCTCACTTCTAACAGAAATAAAAAAAATTCATGACTGTAAGAAACCTCGTAATTTCAGCAGTTTAGGAGTTTCAAATACTAGGTTTTGTCTCTTAAAAATTCTGCTAAATTATGCCATAGCCAGATAGATTAAATATAAGATATGTTTTTACTTTGTGGTTTTTTTTCTTTCTCATTAGCTAATGCTCTTTGAATCCACTAAATACAACAAAACTGGGAAACCTCATCACATCACAAGTTCTGTTCCTTTACTGTGAAAGGAATAAAAAATATAAATAAGGTAATAATGATAATAGGACTCTTTTAGTGCATTAAAGACGTTGAGATTTTAAATTGCTAGATCACAGTAGTAAAATGTCCATTAAAAGAATGGGTAACGTACTTGTTCAGTGATTTTGAAGGACCTGTATATTGATTTCTAAATATTGATTGGAACATGTTTTATCAAGTACTGAATTTCAAAAGTCCTTACAGATAAATTTTCATAGCTAAATTACTGAAGTCTGTGCAAACTGGAAAGACAAATAGTTGCATGTGAATACCTTTTCAGCTCATGTAATAAGTTAACAGCAGAAAACTAGGAGTATCATTAAAGACTAAACACTTTGGAATAGCTTTCTCAGACTCAAAAATAGAATTTCTTTTGAAAAATACCGTACTACAGAACTCATGTTTTGCTTTTCACAAATCAGTTCTAGAGAAACCTATCTTAGTTCCTAGCAATATAACAAACTGTTGACTAACAATCTTGCTGTAGTCTATCAACACTTAAAAAATTAGTGTGGCAGTATTTAAAACCAGAAGCAACATCAATGACTGTATCCACTATTTTGAGCCACACCTATACAGACATTTTCACCAAAATGTGATTTTGCTACCATCAGCAAAAGGGCCCAAGCAAATCATCATGTATTTTGTTCTGATTCATGTAGAAAATCTGCTACAAATACAATGAATATTATCTACATTTAAGTGTTGTAGATACAACCAAGAGCACACTAAATATCATCTTTGCCTCTGAAATGCAAGCATTAGCCCAATAAATAACAAAATTACTGTGCCATGTTCCTATTTTCCTCCACCCATAATATCATTTGTTTGTGATTTAATTGCTTCCAGTCTTTCAATCAGATCCCCATAGGAAAAAGTTCCCACCTGGGAGAATCCTTACATTAATCCCCATGCAGAAGTTTCATGCCCTAAGTTGTGAAGACACTGTAAAAAAAAAATAAATTGCTCTTCAACTAGATTGAAAGGCACCCTCAACAGCAGTTCCACCACTGACAATACACAGTGCACAAGACACCGACAAATAGAAGAAAATGTAGCCATTTTTCCTGTGCAATCCCTGCAGAAACAGCACCTGTATTTCTATCACACTGAAACAACATAATTGCTTAGATGCCAGCTATGAAATTTTACAAACAAAAGAATAACTGGTAAGGGAACATTTAGGAAAAGTAACAGTGGCCAATCTCCATCAATGTGTAACAAGCCCAATAAGGATATATGAACAAGGAAGAAAGAGAGGAAAGATAATCTTTACTGTGATTTTGGTACAGAGCCCTGAGAATGTCTTTCCCTGTTTTTCCATAACTCTCTGAATTATCTCTGTCAAAGCACCGAAGTACAAGCCCTTGAAGACATTTAAGTGTCTAACCCCCTTTTCCAATGGGAAAAGGCAAACCCATTTGTGGGATTGGCTTTCCCTGGATGTAACTGGTGGGTAATGCACTAGAGTGGGGAGAACTGTGTGCCTCAAGGCGATTTAACCTTGGGGGAAAAATCTTAGGGGAAAAGTAATTTGTGGTGTAAGTTGCATGCTGGAGGAATTAAAGTAGCAGGAACACAGGAATCCATGGAGAGTGAATTTTGAGAGGAACAAGGGGAGTACCACAATGACCTTGGCTGGGCTGGTGTCAGTGCCCAACGATCATGTGTGTTGATTGCCCTGTCTGGGCACCCATCTTGACTAAATGGAGTCCAAGTCATGATCTGTTTTTGAACACCTGGAGCAGTGCGAGAAGTCCATGAAATAAGAAAGTAATATCTATCTGTAAAGGTACTGGGGATACGAGTTAATGTCAATGTATTGATCTGTATGATGGGTATAAAGAAGCCTTAAGGATGTAGTTTAGGTTGTATATGTGTTCTCAGACCCAAGACACACTATAATCACTGCAATCAAACTGCAGTAATTAAACAGCAGTTAAGCACATAAATGCCTTGAAAGAACTGTGTGTGTCCTTGTCCTTTTAATTTCCAGTTACCCAGTTATCAAATATGAGGAAAAACATTCACAGGTATGGTGTGAAGACAACATTTCATTTAAGACTTGATAGAATCTGATATTTTCTGTTCAATTGCAAATACATAGCAATACTGAAAACAGTTTTTTAAAAATCTACTTTTAAAATCCATATTCCATATTTTCAAACTAAATGTATTTTGTCATGTAGTGGGAAATTTCATCCAACAACAATCTTGCAAATGTGATATGAAGGCATAAATGCAAAAAACACACATATTGCCAAGATGTCACTTTTCCCAACATACTTCTCTGATCTTAACCATATGCTGAAAGGGGAAGATTTTTCAAAGTGATATGTAAGTGGGGACTTGGCGTAGAAAAGCTTCTCAAGGTATTATGAATTCAAATGAAGATCTATGTTTGAATATGCATAAGGGCTCTTATGTAGAGGGAGTATCACTGATATTATGATGAGTGATGATTATGCAAGCAATGGTTTGGGTTTTGTTTTTTGTTTTTTTTTTTTTCTTTTTATGGGCACAGATTGTTTTTATTTATGTACATAAATACTTGCAGCTTTTCTCTCTTTTTCTCTCTGTCTTCCCAATCACCACCCCCCCCGCCGTGTTATGGCTAAATGCCCATTATAAAACAATCTGAAATGTTTAGATGTGCAAAATGTTTAGATGTGCAAATAATTTCTGGTGAAAATTAGTTTTATATATTTTTCTATTTATTTTCTTCCTTGTTTGCTGTTCACTGGTAATGTTTCATAATAAATTTTGAAAATATATTTCTCTAGTTAAGTATTATTTAATTTTCTATTTATTCTTATGGATTTTGGTGATATTCACAATAATGTTACATAAATATTGAACTGTAAATTTCAATAAGATAGATGATCAAAGACAAGCAATGTTATCAGCGGTTTATAGGCCATGCAAATTCATGTATTTCAATGAGAATTCAACGAGATTGCATGGTAGATCAAGCTTTAATCTGGCACACAATGTATCACATCATCTTATCTATCTAGATATTTATAGTGAACTGAACAGTTAAACTTAAGTGCTTAACTCATCACAGAGTAATAGGTATCTGCAAGAAAAAAAAAAGAGTACAGCACCTTTCCAAGTTTAAACAGTAATTTTAATACAGCAAACAGAAGTTCTGAGCAAGCTGAGCCACTATTGAAGAAAACTACCATGAAAAGCATTAATTTCTCTATAGCTTGACCTTAGCCACATAAGCTCTGTGAAATTCTTGGGCATACTATTCACATTGTAGTTCAGGTAAAATTCCACACGCACTGTTGTCGGCTCTTTCAAATTTTAGACATTCTTATTTCAGGCAAATTATCTGAGCAATCTAAAGTAACCAGCACTCTAACACCCCTTTTCAATTATTACTCTTAAAATTACACAATAATAACTACATTTCATGTGAGGATCATGAAAACAATCCAATCTCTGAGAAAATCCAGTGCTCTTCAAAAGAATTTTATATAAACAAACGCACAATTTACTGAGTCTCTTAGTGTGGAGAAAAACAACTTTGCCTGTTTCTGCATAGCAAACACACACACAGACATACATCTGTCTACACAAGCTCTAACTATGTTTAGATTTTTATTTGAGGCTCAACTGCTGCCTTAAATATTGGTATTAAATTTGTAAGATTTCTAATGGGCAACCAAAGGAAACAGGGACACTAAAAATATCATCCTCCACTCCATCACCCCATTTTTATCATACACTAAAAATAATTAACTACTTAAATGCATAAAATAGTTTGGTGGGAAATGCTAATGCTAAGTATTTTAGATGTTCATAAATGGAAGGTATTGCTTTTTACATCTTACTGAAAAAACTCATGTTTATTTGATGCAATAAAGGAGAAGTGAAATTAGTTATGCAGATAATAATTCTTGATTTATTTTTTTTTTCCAAAACTACAACCTTGTAATCTCTATTCTGACAGGGAAAAAAAAAATTGTTACAAAATTCTACCAGTGTTTTCTAAATAAGATTTTTAAGCAATTACCTTCATACTCAAAGAGTAAATAAAATGAGATTATTTCTCCAGGCAGTAACTTGGCAAAACAAAGCAAACATTGTCCGTTAAAAAGGCAGCACACTATTTTATCTATAACATAACTTATACAAACATTTATAAAGCAGAAGGCAGCTTCTTGCCCAAGAACATTGTCTCTCTTTTTGCTACTTCAGAAAGTTTGTCAGAGATTAACTCTGAACAAAAAATAAACAAATAGATCTCATCCAACTAGCAGGCCCACTGAAGACTGTTTAGGGAAGAGCTTTTATGTTTTCAATAGACACTCCTTGTGAATGTTTTCAAATATGCCTATAATAATTATATAGAATTATTTACTGGGTTGTTTGTATTTTTATTTTTTTCAGATAAAGCTCAGAATTATGTTGACTTAAACATTGTTACTACAAAGCATTTTAGGCTTAATATTTTCTTCTTTATAATTCTCTATGTTTATACACTCGGATTGTTTTCACATAGCACAGCATTGAGAAGCAGCTTCATAACATTTTTTTCAGCTTAATTTTCCACCAGTCTGAGTTTGCTGGTTTATCCATCAGCCACTTTCACAAATTTCCAATGTCACACTTGGACAGTGTTTAATCCATTGCTCTTATATACACTCCAGTTTTGCAATTTTCTGGGCATTCCATACTGCTTTCATAAAAAACAGCTTAGATTTTATTTCTTATTAAGTTTCTTTATTGGTTGTGCTACAGACAACCAGCAGAATGGAAACTATATAGTCTGAAGTGGAAAGACCCTTAAAAAGTTGAACTCAGTTTCCAAGTCTGTAGTATAATAGTCTGGTTATGAAACTCCCAAATGAACACAGTACATACTCACAAAAATTTCTTTAAGAAGCTCCTTAAGCAATGCCAGATCCCTTTGCCTCCCCCTTTCACACAAACAACACTTACTTCTTTTGTTTCCTGCCCAACTTTCTTGAACAATCTGTATATGTCTATCACAGGACTCCAGCAGTGCCAACTGTCTTGTTACGGCTCTGTGATTTTAATAATGTTATTGATCTGTGACTGAATATGATTTCACAATTTGTGTGCTTCCCATGCTACATGTGTTTGCATACAGGCACTTGAGAGCTGTCTGTGGTCACCCCACTTCCTCCAAAAGAGTGCAAGGAAATCCCTCATCACTTTGTCCTGTGCATGCCCTGCCTGATCTTTTGTTCCTCGATTAACCCGCAAGCTTTGATCACCAACCACAAAATCCCCAGTTTAGAAACCTTCTCACCAGGTTAGCAAGATCTTGTCCTGCTAACTAAAAACTAGCTCTCCAGCTTTGACAATGACATATAGATATAGATATAGATATAGATGATATAGACATAGATATAGATGATATAGATATAGATATAGATATAGATATAGATATAGATATAGATATAGATATAGATATAGATATAGATAGATATAGATATAATAACTGAGAAACAGTTATATCTACAAACCTACAGTAACAAGAAAAGTCAGCCTTTCCTCATAATTTATTCATAAGAATAACCTTACAGCTCTCAGAAATTGAAATACAAAGATTGTAAAGCATCCATCAACTGAAAATCTTTAAGGATAGCCTTGCAGAAGATTTGTCATCAATGACTCACATAAAGTTCATCCAGCTTTTGAGGAAAGGGGCATAAAACGTTTCTTGAGGACAAATGGAAGAAGTCTTACTTTCTATGGTGATTTGTAAAACTCACAGGTATTAAATTTCAAATAAACCCAGTGATGACTATAAATCGACACGGTTCACATCCTCAAATCTTTCACTTTGCACTTGTGCGCTCAATATACCTGTAGAATTTCTACAGATTTCACAGCCAGAAAAAAAAACAGAACAAACCAAAAAAAAAATCAAATAAGGGCCCAAAGGGGAGCGAGGGAGGACACACTGAGGGATGAGGGACAAAGGAAAGCAGTAGGTGCTGTCCCCTCACAGACCCACCACGGGCTGAAGGTGAGGGGTGGCAGGAGCGAGGGGAGCAGAGAGCACGAGCCACTCTGGGGCAGGCAAAGGCCGAGCGAAAAGGTCTATTCTCTAAGTTTTTAAGCTTTTGCCTTCTTGTGTTCTGCAGATTCTGAATCAGCAACTAAACATTTGCGTTGCCGGGCCATAAATTGAATTTCACTGAGTTCCTCAGAGTAGCCTCTTTTATTTCTCCAAGGAAACATCATGTTGTGTGTGTGATTTAGGCAACCTGGGCTCTCCTGAAGGGTTACTGATAGGAAGAGTGACTGTTTTTATAGTAAAGGGTGCAGAGTGCTCAATTACGAAGGAAGGAAACATTTACATGTTGTTAAAATCTTGGCACATAAAGCAAATAGTTGGGGTTTTTTAAAAAAAAAAAAAATTAAAAAAAAAACACCTCCATGTAAAAAAAAAAAAACAACAAAAAACCCCCCAAAAAGTGTGTAGTCTGTCATGTCAAACTCTTACTTATATATTTAGAAAGCATCAGAAGCTGCTTGGTTAAAAGATGTTCAAAGGTGACTAATGGGTTGTTGGTTGGGGTTTTTTTTTTAATTTTCTGGTTTACCAGACTAAGACTTGAAATTTGATGAATTAACTCACAAGCTTTTTAAACAAAAATAACCCACCAGTCTGTATATCAGATGTGCCTTTTCTGCTGTCTTCCAGCAAGAGAATGGAATACATGATTTTGCACATAAAAATGAACTAAGGCAATTTAAATGAAAATATTTGGACAGGCCTTGTATGAGCACAACAGAAGAAATAAAGATTTCTTGCTGATCAAACTGTTTCCTATTGCTTTGTGAAACAATGAAGCTTAGTACCTTAAGATATTAATTCAGATTCCATAGTTCTCAAATCTGATATTTACTGTTTGAGTTGCTGAGGGGCAGAAATCATAACAGTAGATTCATTAAAAATGGAATACAGAGGAAAGCAGAAAAAAAAATTTAGTTAATTATTCCAACAAAGAAAAAAAATACCTAGAAGTAAATATTTCAGTCCATCAGTTTGAAATTTAACTAGTTTTGATTCTAATTATTTTTAATAATGCAAAGAACAAAGTTTTTTACTATGGTTTCAAAATGTAATTTTGTCTTTAAAATTTGCCTTGTTTTTAAACCAAGCATGACAAATGTGAGATACAATAGATAACAGGATATTTGAGATTTTAGAAATTATTAGAGGTCTGGTGATTGGTTTTTGTTTTTATTTATCTCTAAAGAAACTGCATCAAAGTATGAGTTTATAAGATAAGAATGTGAAAACATGTTTTAACACATCTGGCAACGAAGCATCATGCGGCCACTCACTCCAAACAAGACAGGAAGTACTCAAAGTAGCACTTGTTTTATTTGTCTGTTGATATTTTACTGTATAAAAAAAAGCTTGTGTATGTTCTGTGAAAATCATGTGGTGGGGCAGTCAGGAGGAAGGCTGAATCCCAGCCATGGCACCCAGCGTCATGACACTGCCCACAGGGAGGAACGGTTAGTCAGCACTTCCTTTGGGATCAGTTTCCAGCTCTTAGCTGGAAGGACCTTCTCAGGTGGAGAGTGCAGTGGGCAGGATGTGAAAGAGCCACCAAGGAAAAAGCGTAAACAAATAAAGATTGTGGTGCTGGGTTTATGGGGTGAGGTTTTGGTATCAAGGGGCTGCTGGTGTGGCCTCTGTGAGAAGAGGTCAGTGGCTGTCCCCATGTTTGATGAAATCAGTTCCAGACTACTACAAAACTGAGCCCCACCACCGACCAAAACTCAGGCAATCAGCAAACTGGTGGTACCTCTGTGGTAACATATTTAAGAAAGGGAAAAAATGCTGTGCGGCAGCTGAGAAAGAGGAGTGAGGAAAATGAGAGATGTAGACCTGCAGACATCAAGATCAGTGAAAAAGGAGAGGGAGAAGGTCTATAGGCTACAGGAGCAGAAGTTTCCCTGTAGCAAGTGAAGAAGACCATGGTGTTGCAGGTTATTTCCCTGGAGCTCATGTTTGCCTGGAGATGTTGTGGAACTTCCAGCCTTGGAGATTTTCAAAGGTGAGCTGCACAAGACCCTAAGAAAATACATAGGCCTCTAAAGTCAGATTTGAGAGGTGTGTTGAATTTGATAAACTCCTGGGTTCCCAAAATAAGTTCTTCTATAATTTCTATGACAGCTTGAAGATAGGAAAGAAATATAATAACCAAGCAAATTGAAGAACCAAAAAAATTAAGAACATATACTATCTGAATTAACCTATTAATTTTTAAACTTCCCTGTGCATAAACCAGTAAAACACCTAGAGCAAGAAAAGAGTAAAAAAGAATACTTCTCTTTATTCTATTTTCAAGTCTTGGCCTGATTCAGTAGTACATTTTTTCCTCAGAGCACATGCATTGATTTTAGTGTTATCCACTGGAGAAAGGATTGCAATGCATACATCTTCAGCCATTTTTTACCTTAGCTTTAAAAATGTTTGAATGAGACCAATTGGGTGTCATTTTATGTAAACCACCATGCAAGCAACTCATACTAATTTTCTACGTTACATTCAGTATAAGACCTTGGAGGCATAAGAGTCTCTCCTACCTTTCATTGTCTAGTCTTTTGAACCTTCTGACCTAATGACAATTGGATTACAAGGAACATGCAGTCTAAAATAATTTACTTTTTTTTGCAGTAAATAAAAATGCAAATGTTCATCAAAATTTCTTTCTAAAATATACAATTCTATATGCTCATGCTTATAAAACAACTAAACAAGAGGGTGTATTACAAAGCATCATGCAAAACAGGAAGCACAATTTCTGTGGCACATTGTGATCTCTGTACTCCTGTAATGCTGTGTTTCTACAAGAATCTGTCATTTACTGCAGCACAAAATGCCTAAGGATGTTGACAATTTTCAAGATTTCAAGATTTCTGCAGTTGCTTAATTATGCAGAGACTTTAAAATTCAGCACTCCTGAATGTGAACTGTGACTACTGCCTCACCAGAAGAGAGAAGCAGGACTTAACCTCTCCTGAAGACTTTTCTCAGCCAATTTACGACTGCTTTGGCAGCTCAGTTATCTTGTTTGCCAAAATTTATAAAACTTAATTTAAGTCTGCCTGCATTTGCAAAGTTCACAGACATGTTCAAATTTGGGAAACTAAAACCAGAACTTGAAAGCAAAGATTTTTACACCACAGAAGCATTTAGAAATGAGTTTTAGTGTTCTGCTTGAGTGATGTACGAAGTTTTTCAAGTAGAAGTCGAATATATCTCCTTCGCTTTAGCAAAGTTTTTAAGGATGTCTCCTGTAACTATTTCATAGACAAACCGATGAAATACGGGGTAGATGAAGAATCAGTGACTTGTATTGAAAATTGACCAAAACAGCTGGGATCAAAGGGTGGTGAAATGCATGAAACAGCGTGAAGGCCAGATAGAGGCCAGTTACGCCACATCTGGAGCGCTGTGTCCAGTGCTGGCTCCCAAGGATGAGTCCAGCAAAGAGTCACAAATGATTCAGGGACTGGGCCTCCATACCTATCTGGAGAATCTGAGAGAGCTGGGACTGTTCAGCCTGTGGCAGAAAAGTTTCAGGGGAAATCTTATAAATGCTTGACGGGGGAGTAAAGAACATTGAGTCAGACTCTCCTCAGTGGTATCAAGTGAAGTAACAGAAAAAATTACACAAACTGAAATAGAAGAAATACAGTTTAAGCATATTTTTTTCCCACTGTAAGGTTGAATAAACACTCAAACAGGTTGTCCTGGGGGGCTGTGGGGTCACTATCCTTGCAGATTATTAAAACTCAACTGGACATAGCCCTGAGCACCCCACTCCAGGTAGCCTTGCTTTGAGCAGGGGGACTTGAACTTGATTATATTCAGATATGCCTTTCAACCTCAGCTAGTGTCTGTTTCAGTGATTCTGTGACATGGGAATATTATGCCTTCACCTAGGTCAGGAGCTGAGTACAGCTCAGACTGTGGCAAGCCATGGAAACCAGGGTACTGTAAACAAGAATTGCATGTAACAAACTTTATCACTGGCCACAGATCAACAGCTGCCAGGAGAACAACACGAGAACATGGGGGAAAGGTGGAGAGTGCGGGTCATTGTGGACTGAGCTGATTCTCTACAAAGACCCTTATCTGTAGAGATCTGATCAAATATTTTAATTCAGTAACAAAAAAAATCACATAGAAGCAAAGTACTCACAGTGGAACCGTTGTGTGTTGAAGCCAAGCCCCTGCATGAGCACCAGAACTGAGACTGGCTGGAGCAAGCATTGCCTTCCCTGGACAGAACTGGCATCCACTCTGGAGTGGTGATCACAGTGTAGGGCAGTGTGAGTAAGGTAAAGCTACACCCTGACACATCTATCCCTCTGATTTTCTACTTAAAAGATTGAACTCTGACAAGTACATTTTTCAGTATTCCTTTCCCCCTATGACACACAAATGCACACACAGACGTTCTTCTTATCTGTGCTTTTTGTCCCATAATCAAAAAATTTTACGTAACAGTTCTTTTTAAGGGCCTTGCAGGTAGAGCCATTGAGGCCTACAGTATAAATCCTTCTTACTTCAGACATCATTCATTCAACAGCTAGTAATGGCACCTTCAGAGCCATTCTGGTTTGTGATAGAAGTCCAAAGCATTAAACATATATTCAAAAAATCACTGTTTTTTTTCCTGGCAAATTACAATGTATGTATAGTAGTCAACCTAAAATCGCAGATCTTTTATTTTCAGTAGCTTATTGTCAGTTACTGAAAATTTCAAAAATTCATTTGAAAGGAGCAAACATCTAGAGAGATATCAATCTCAGAATTAAAACTCTGAGGTCTTTGATGATAGTACTCATAGTAGACCACCTTCCTGAGAGAATACAGAAAGGAATTCTGAATTCTGTAAAAGCTTCTCTTTATTTTCTTATTCACCCTTTTCCCCATATTCATCCTCTAGCATCTATAGAAGCAAGGAATGGTTTGGGTTGGAAGGGACTTTAAACATGTAGTTCAAACCCACTGCTACAGGCAGGGACCCTTTCAAAATAGAAGACTGGTTTGTTTTTTAAATCCTTGTGAAGTATACTCTATCTTATCAAGTTTGAAACCTTTTCAGGGTATTAAAAAAGCTGAATGCATATTGTTGCTGTCAAAAGTGCTCTCCTGATAAAGGTAATTAAAATCAGGATTTACAGTATCCTACCAAAATGTGTGATAACCCTATTTATTTGTAGCATGTTGAAAATTAAATATTACAATGCTATTGAAGTTCACAGTTGAAAAAAATATCAAAAGGGAATGAATATGGACATCTTAGCTCAATATAACTAACTTCATACTCTGACTCTTTTAGCCAGAGTGGAGATCTATTATGTATAAATTAAAGTGTGTTAATCAGGATATAATTAATTTTTGCTTACCTTGAACCTCAACACAAGCGTACTGAAACAGTGTAACCAATGTAACAGCATAACCAGTAGTACATAAGCATTTTTGTGATGTTGTGATGCCACAGTGACATGTAATACACAAGCATTTTTGAGAAGTATGTGAGTTATGTGATCACCAAAGGGACCAAGATGATTGTAGACGCGCATAGGAGGCGTGAAAACATTGCAACATAAAACAAGCACAAGTGGCTACAAACTTCTGTCCTGACCATTACAGGAGTATGACTGTCCAGGATATTTTTTCCATACTCCAACATCCTGATATAAACATATGCATATATTTTTATATATATATTAACATTGCTCATCCAAAACTTAATAGATCACATTGTTTATGAAGTTGATGGAATGCAATATGTACTGATGGATAGATTTGCAATTCCATCTGGAGCAGTGGCATTACACAGAATTTACTAAAGCAATATTTTTACTCAGTAAAGGTATTTAGAGGTACATGAGAAAAAACCCAAGGTCAGCAGGCTAAATTTATATCAAAAGAATTTTAAAAGATTAATTCTAAAATGAACTATGCTCTAATATTATGCTGACACAGTGTGATTTCAATTTATGTGTCTGGGCAACTTCAGTGAAGGAACAGCAAAGAAAATCAACAAGAAAAAACAAATTGGCTGAGAAAAGACATACAATTAATTGGCTGCCAAAGTATTTACATTAAGTGACAACCCTCAACACACACACAATGTAATAATACAGTAATAAATATGTAACGTGCTATTTTCATCATGATGTCAGTATAAAAGTTAGAATCAAAGAAAAATACATTTCTTACATTACAACACAGACTACCTGAAAGTTAAATAATTCAACAACAGCATAAATTATTGTCATATAAATTAAACATTATACTTAGAAGAACAGAGTGCATATGATTATTCATATAGCAAAATGGAAGAGAAGCCCCAGACTGCACTGTTGAAACTTGATGCTGAATTGATTATGCAGTCATTAAGAATTACAGTTTGGATTCTTCCCTCTCCAGACACATCTTGAGTCTATAGCTGAACTTTTAGCAAATTGTGCAGTAGTGACACATTTTGAAAAACACTGCTAACATTTTCATGAAAATAAGCAGCTGGATAAATTATTACTCCCATTACAGAGTTCGCACACTGAAAAGTGAATATAATCATACTATTAGGCAATGAAAATTCAGAGAAGTGAAAGCACCAGAAAGCCAATATTTGTGTTACAGCCAACCACCACGACAGAAAATAAAGATTTTCACCTTGGGTTTTTTTCTTCATTTTTTTTTGAAGGATTAGATCGAGGCTAAATATAACTAATTTTCTTACTTTATATCCTAAATGTTGAAAAAACATTGGTGCTTGTGAGTATCAATTACTTTTTTCACATACTCTAAACCAAAGTTGTTTCTAAAAGTGATTATATCTCTCTGTCTACAATAGCCTCAGCTAAATGAGATTTTGTGAGAATCACAGAATCATAGAGTAGCTGGGGTTTGAATGGACCATGAAGATCATCAAGTTCCAACCACCCTGCCATAGATAGGGATACCTTTCACCAGACCAGATTACTCAGACCCCCATCCATCCTGGCCTTGAACACCTCTAGGGATGGGGCACTCAGCCTCTCTGGCCAACCTGTCCCAGTGCCTCACTGTGATCACAGTCAGTAATTTCTTCTGAGTGTCTAATCTAAACCTACCCTTCTTCAGCTACATTCCATCCCCCCTTGTTCAATCACTACACTTCCTTGTGAAAAGTGTCTCTCCAGCTTTCTTGCAGGCTCCCTTTAGGTACTGAGGGCCTGCAATAATTACTACTATTTTTGAAACCGTATTCTACTTTTTTTTCTACTCTATTCTCTAATGCAGAAATTCCCTATAATTCTGCAGAAATTATAAAAAATTAAGATCGAAAAGTTATGCTTCTAAAATATTAGAATTTGTGATAAATCAAAAGTGGAGTTCTCTGCCTGTGGCACACAATTTCAAAAATATGAGTGAAGCAAGTTACGTCAAAAATAATATCACAAGAATACAGATTGATATGGAAAGTCACTTCATTATAGTGTTTATATAAATACATATTTATGTACTTAATAGATAATTGTATATAATATATAATTTGTAAAAATAATAGACTCTTTACTCATCTCTTTATGAATATTATATAAAATACACATATGAAAAATGTATAAGACTTTTTTTTTTTTAGCAAATGTATAATATTCATTGACAATGTGGCAGATTTATGAAGTTTATCTTCTTGGATTTTTCTTTTTAATTTTTTTTTTTTTTAGAAAATGCTATACTATTTGAGAAAAAGTTTTACATGCCTCTGATGCAATTAGATAACTGGCCATTCATTCTGTTAATTTGTAAACAAGATCATTTTAATGGTTTTCTTCTTGCCACAGTTAAAATCTTTCTTTGAATTCAGCCAAGGGAACCATACCATTTTTTGGCAGAACATACTACAATGGTTATAGATAAATGAAAAGCAGCATCCTCTATATATGATTTTATTTTTTTTTTAACAAGGAAGAAAAAGAAAATATATAGTCTATATAGTTAATATTCAAAAGTTGGTTTGTTGTTGTTTGCTTGGGTTTTTTAAACAGATTCATATACATGCAAGGAAACATACAACTCTCTGTTGCCCTGGAAAAATTTGTTTCCAGTTGTATATATTTATAGCCTTTTGTGTACCTTTTCCATTTCCCCACATTTGACCCTCTCTTTTTGTCCTTTAACAATACCCTATAATCACTGGATTTTTCTTACTTACTGTTTTATCTTCTGTTCTATCTTTGACTTGTGGGGACATTTTTTTCCATTAACTGTATCAAAACTGCCTGTTCAATTTCTCAGAATCTTCTTGCCTGCTGTACCTTGTCTTCTCTCATGTTTCTTTTCATTCATAGTCTGGTACTTTGAGATAGTTTTTTCCAGCAATTTCTTTCACTTTGCATTTGCAGGATCCACTTAACATATGGAACTGGAAATCTCACCTAACCGTTCCTATACATACACATTAGACTTCTATATTTGAGCTAGTCACCTTAGGCTCCCTTCCTAACCATTTATGAGAAGCAGACACTTTCATGATACACCATATTAAAAGTCCAGTATGAGTGTAAAGGGTTTGAGTGGGAAGGTTTAGGATGCAGGGGGGGCTACAGGGGGAGCTTCTGTGAGAAGCTGCTGGAAGTTTCACCCCTGTTCGACAGAGCCAGTGCCAGCTGACTCCAAGATGGACCTGCTGCTGGCCAAGGATGAGCCCATCACTGACAGTGGTAGTGCCTCTGGGATAATGTATTTAAGAAAGGAATAAAAATTGCAACTTTAACTGGAGAGAGGAGCGAGAACATGAGTGAAACAGCTCTGCAGACCCCAAGATCACTGAAAATGAAGGGGGGAAAGGTGTTCCAGACACCACAGCTGAGATTTTCTTGTCATTTGTGGCAAAGATTGTTGGGAGGCAGGCTGTCCCCCTTCAGCTCATGGAAATCCATGATGGAGCAGAGATCCACCTGCAGGGACCTCACACTGGAGCAGAGGAAAAGTGTGAGGAGTCCTCCCCATGAGGAGCAAGGAGTGGCAGAAACAACATGTGATGAACTGACCTCAACTCCCCCTCCCTGTCACCCCTGCACTCTTTTGGTGGAGGAGGTAGAGAAAATCATGAATAAAGCTAAGAATGGGAAGAAAGGAAGGGGGGGTGGCGGGGAAGATATTCTAATATTTGATTTTATTTGTCACTATTCTACTCAGATTTGATGGTAATAAACTGATTCCCCCAAGTCAAGTCTGTTTTGCCTGTGGCAGCAATTCTGAATGATCTGTCTCTGTCCTTATCTCAACCTCTGTATTGAAGATGATTAGAGGAATCCTTCATATTCTCCCTATTCCAAATGCAGCTAAATACCCCTCTGATTTATGAGTTCACTTGAGTTGATTTCACGGGAAGTTTTGTCACTCTTTGGTCATCTAACAGCATTCCCATCCTGTACAATTTTTGAGAACTGCCATCAGTTAATTAAAACTATTATATGGTGGTAATGTGAATTAGTCACATAATATGTAAATGAATTATCATGAGAAGAAAGGGACATATAAGAAAAGAAAAAAAAAAACACCTCAGTCTCACTTAAACTCTTTTATTTTTCATAAATCCAAAACCAGAATATTATGCTATTATTACTAAGAAAACATAGTTTCATTTTCATTACTAAGACAGATTTGACAATATATTTACTGCTGTCCTGTTGAATGAATCTTTCATTAGAATGTTTTCTCAGCTAAACAATGTTTTTTTGCAAGTATGATTTCTCTGCAGTTGTCATAAAACACCTGAACTGCATACACACAGCTCAGAGCCCAACAGAAATGTTTAAATGAAGACATTTCAACCCAAGAAAAAAAAAAAAAAAAACAACAAAAACCAAAACCACAGTGTTTGTTTACTTTAAGAACTATGGAAATTCAGATATGGAGTAAACAAGTTAGTAAGCTGACGTAAGTCACATGCCACATTCTTCTCACTTTTTTTTTTTCTTTTTTCATAAAGCTGCTAGAAAAAATAAGCATGGCAGAAAAATAGGAGTCTTGATCATATTTCCTCCTTCACTCACAGTAAACAAATAATCTTAGCCCCTTAATGTAAAAGTGCCTAAAATTAGGACAGCAGCATAAGGTCCACAGAATTTCAGAGCTTATTATGGAAAGCAAAATATTCCATTTTATAAGGGGATTAATCCTTCCATTTATTGCCCCATTTGAAACTAAATGCTTATGAACAACACAAACCAGCTAAAAAAGAGGCAGGGAGAGAAAGCGGAGAGAGACAGGACTTTTTGGCTTTAATAGGGTTCTTGTTTCCATGGAAACCCTGCCAGTGTGCTGGATAGAATCCTCTAGGGAACTGGTGATCACATAATGCTTCCTAATTGTTTAGCAACAACTTGTTTTATGTTTCAAGTACAGCTCTTCACTTAATACCACACTTATATTCCCAAAGAAGGACACAGGATAAACCCATACTGAAAAGGAATGCAATATAACATACAACTGCTCAACACAAAAGGAAAAGGCAAAGGCTTTGGTTGACATACCAATTCTACTGTTCAACATTTTAAATATAAATAAAGATATATAAAAAAAAATAGTAAAAATAATATGGGTAGAAAGCAATCCAAGTTTTTAGAAGCAATAGAATACACAATGTTCCAAGTGACCCTGTAATAAACCTCATAAATCTGCTCAAGCTGAACTGAAGCCAGCCATCTGACACATTTGGTGTCAAGACAATCTATGCAAACAGTGCAGCATTTATTTTTTATAGAAGCTCAGTGAGACTACTCTCATTTTTATGCATTTATCTGAATATTTAGTTGAAGAAATAATCTGCACATTCACATACGCATGTACAAAATGTTTGATTTGCTTCCTGTATAAAAAACATGCAATCATACACACTGAACCTAGATTTGCTGACAGTGGATTTGAGCCCTGAAACACAGCATGTCAGCTCTTCAGGCACTTGCAAATAGATGTCTGATGTCCTGAGTTCCTTTCTTTCTTTGGGGCACCCTATGCTTTAGTCTTACTCTTAGATGGACTTTCATGCTCATCCTCATTAGTCAGTTCTGCAAAACAGTTTTTATGTGATACTCCTTTTCATATTCTACTTAAGGCTTCAGTTTGCACATGCCTATTGCTTGTCAAATATTTGTTCACATTAACTACTGTTGATTGTTTTCTGAATTTAATCTATTGTGTTACAAAATAAATTTCACCGAGGTTTGCAGCCTCTTGGGCAGGGGCTGTTGAGACCTTGAAAATTATGTGTTGACTGTTTACCTACCTGCTAGAAGTGTCTGTGACTTAATCAGTTCATTTATCTTCATCTGCGACTTGTGTTTGCTTTAGATTTTGAGATGAAGATGAAATAGTAGTTTAACAACATGAAATCTTAGGAGGTAGCTATGACAAATGTTATGCTTAGACATGAACAGTTTATCTTCAGAACTCCCAAAATAAATAGATGATGCAGAGAGGAACAAATATATTTTTGTTCCAGAATTCCATACTCTTTCCTCAATTTACAAGTTTTATAACACACATCATCAACATAATGAAGTTTGTTTCTTTTTAAGATCGTAATGCTTATATTTACATCTTCCCTTTTTACATATTTTTCAATAAATGTGTGTAATATTGATCCTGCAACTGAACGCCCTTATTTAACCAAGGTATCTGAACATGGTCCAGAAATGAATGTGTTCTCTAAATACACTAGGAGTTGCGGATAAATTTCAGGCTATTGTTCAAGCATATCTAAATATTGATGGCAAAGCCCTTTGCTATCAACTTCTTGATGTGGACCATAGATCTTTCAGACTGTTATGCATCTGACTGAACACCAATTAAGGAAATAGTCTGATCTTTAGAAAGATTGAAAGAGTGAAGTATTTGGGATGATGGAAAAGGAAGCTTTTAGTGTAAATATTTGTGTACATTTAGAAAACCTCTCAATTGGACCTTCTATGTGCTACCCGAGCCAGGAAACAGCTCAAGTGCAGTAGAATCTACCAAGCCTGCCAGCTCCTGTTCTGACATTGTGCAGATTATGCATTAATTTATTCTGGGACTAGAGGGCTACAAAATCACTATTGTCTGTAAACCATTTCCATAGTGCTGGCACAAAGCGGATAATATGCAGTGTTGGAATTTATGTCTGAGAGAAAATTATTTGGCTAATAGCAAGATCATTATGGCACCCTTGTTCAAAATGGCAGGTAGTCTTGCAAACAGGGTAGACAAGAGACACAAATATAACCCAAAGATAATTGCAATTAGGATGGTTTAAGTTCATGTGCAATAGGGAAAACAAACAGAATTAACATGCAGAGTCAGGCTTAGCACTTCAGGATACATGACACATTTTTCTGGCCCCTCTATGCACATGCGAACCTTGCGTCAAGCAATTTATCTAAGGCTCCAGTTGGTGAGCAGAATTAGTATTGATAATGGAGAAACAAGACATGTAAACACCAATGTGTTGTCATAGACTGAAGAAGATACTGCAAAACCAGATCAACCTGTAGCTTTTCCAGTAAACAGAGCTTGGAGAAACTGTAAAATAATTTTCTTCAATGACCAAACCCAGGAATTGTACCTGCAGTCTTAAGAACTAGATTAGTGCTGTTAAGGAAATACTGTTTGTAAAGCAACATTATCTTATGATACTTAAATAAATGTTTTTGCATTTCTTGTGGATACCTCCAGAGTTAAGAGAGGTCGAAATTCAATAAAATGAATGCCTTAAAACTACAGTTCTGAACAACATTTATGTGAAGATGCATATCATCCTGGATTTGCATATGCTTTTCCATAATCTTCTTAGGAGTTCTGTAAAAGGTACGATGAGAAAAAGGGATCATGGATCCAACATACAGAAACAATATAGATTTGTACTAAAAGGGGAGTCAGGTAGTGGGCTTCCTATATAGTCTTCCCTTAGCAAAGTAGCATATATATTAACCTTCTCAGTACTACGGTCTCTGTAGCAGCATAATTCTTTTAATCCATAGTCTTCCTCACTTCCTTTTATTTTCTTTTTTTGCCTGTTACTGTCACCATTCCGTTCATTGGAACCTGGGGAAGAGTGGCTGGAAAGGTACTTGGTGGGAAAGAACATGGGGTGCTGGTCTACAGTGGCTGAACATGATCCAGCAGCGTGCCCAAGTGGCCATGAAGGCCAAGGGCATCCTGGCTTGTGTCAGAAAGAGTGTGGCCAGCAGGAACAGAGCAGTGACCATCCCCCTGTACTGCAAATCCTGTGCCCAGTTCTGGGCCCCTCACTACAAGAAGGACATTGAGGTGCTGAAGCGAGTCCAGAGAAGGGCAACAGAGCTGGTGAAGGGTCTGGAGCACAGGTCCTGTGAAGAGAGGCTGAGGGAGCTGGGGATAATTAATCTGGAGAAAAGGAGGCTCAGGGAGACCTTACTGCTCTTGACAACTACCTGATAGGAGGTTGTAGTGAGGTGGGTGTTGGTCTCTTCTCCCAGGTAACAAGTGACAGAGGAAATGGCCTCAATTTGTACCAGGGTAGGTTTAGATTGGCTAGTAGGAAAAATTTCTTTGCCGGAGGGATTGTGAAGCATTGGAATAAGCTTCCCAGGAGGTGGTAGAGGGGGACAGACAGCAAGGATTTACAGTACTTACGTAGTAATAGAAGAAATTTCTTGCAGAATAAATCAGAAGGATAAATCTCTGCTACAAATACTGTGTCACTGCACTGAGGCAAGGAAAAAGATGTTCTCCTGAGTAATCTCTCCTTACTATCTCAACATATCTATGTTAAATGAGCATTTCACCTTAAGCTCCTTTTAACAGCTATGTATGCAGCAGGTGTTTACAGTTAGATAATGTCCTGGTAGATTATGTACTATTTAAAATATGTTTGATAAATAATGATACAAAAGTGTTATTAGTCAAAACTAAAGGTGATTAACAGGAAGGCAGCATGGCAAGAACATGAATATTCCCTACAATCCAGAGGAAAAATTGGATATCATGTCGGGCACACGCTAATGCTTTTAAAAGTAACAGAGCACTGAAAGTACCTCCTAAGCTTAATACTGAAAGAACCACATAAGTTTAATGTTAAACAGTAACATAGTCATTGGATAGCCTGACTCCTACAAAAAATTCTAACCCCCTAAGTAACAATGTCATGTGCTTCAACAAATGATCTAAAAGATGGAAATGGATGTTCGAGGTTTTTAATATGACATCCCTTAAAAAAAA
>VWZG01000209.1:630-16309 GCA_013396735.1 Grallaria varia
GCCCCGGGAGCATCACTGCAGCCTCCGGGGCTCGGCTCCAGCCCCGGGAGCATCACTGCAGCCTCCGGGGCTCCTCCAGCCCCGGGAGCATCACTGCAGCCTCCGGGGCTCCTCCAGCCCCGGGAGCATCACTGCAGCCTCCCGGGCGCTGCAGTGGGAGCCTCGGGAAAGGACCATCCCGGGGCCGTCCCACGGCAACGACGGCCACACTTCTGGCCTGGGGCTGGCCGGAACAGCCACTGGGGCAGCTGGGGATGGGGCGGAGGGAGGGTGGCAGCCCCCAGGCACCCAGTGCTCCCAGTGCTGCGCACAGTGGGGTGTGGGGAGCGGGCTGGCCAGCTGGGCCTTTGCCCGAGTGCCCTGTCACCCAAACACAGCGTTTTGCATGAGATTGCAGAAAACACAGAGCATCGGGGAAGGAAGCACAGAACCCTGACAGCACTGACGGCTGGGGGGGCTCGGCAGTCTCGGTTTCCCCCGGGCAGGTGGTCACACCGCAGGAGCCCTGTGTCTGCGGGCATGGCGTGTCCCCAGCCAGCTACGAGCCCTGTGTGGCCTCAGGGGCTGGAGGAGTGGCAGCAGGGAGCAGTCCCCTGCCCTGCCTGCCCTGCCACGTCCTCCACGCAAAGCCAGAGCTGGAGAGCTTGCTCTGACCTTCCCTGAAAATTAAGCAAGAAGAAAGACAAATAAAAGAACTGGGCTGGAGACAGAGAGATTGGTGTGAGGTGCATTGAGAGGGAGCTGGCATGTGCTCCAGGTGGCCTGGCTCCTGTTGGGGCTGCTGGCTGTGTTGCTGCAGGTGGAGGAATCTCCTGAGCCCACCGTGCCATGGCTGGTGTGGTACCAGGGGGTTCTGCTCCACACACGGGTACCTGCTCACCGTGGGCACTGGCTGGGCACAGGCTGCTGGCCCGTCCCCCTCCACAGCCTGACCAGGTCCTCGGGCAGGTTCTGCCAGCCCAGGCTCCCAGGGCAGTGAGGGGCTGCAGGGGGAGCAGGTCCCAGAGGTGTCCCTGGGCTTCCCACCCCGCCTGCAGCCAAGCAGGAGCTGAGGCACTGCTGCCATCCTGGCGCTGTTTGCCGATCCCTGTTTGCCAACGGGGTGAGGCTGGTGTGTGTGCTGCTGGCTGAGCTGGCCCTTGCTGTGCAGACAACATACGTGGAAACAGCTGCTCCTTTTCCCCGGTGAATTTGCTATTACTTCCTGGACATCAGGTAGCTGAAACCTGCAGCTCTGAAGGCCTGGCCGAGCAATCATCATGTCTCTGGCATGAAAAGTCACCCAACTCGTTTGTTTCTGGAAGGAACCGATGGTGTGGCTGCTCCTGTCACCTTTAGGAAGGCACACGAAGTTGTGGCTGGGAACAGCCGTGTTGCAGCTCATCCCACCAGTAGCAAAGCTGGCTCCAGGGAGAGGAGGAGAAGGCTTCTTGGTCCCAGGACTGCTCTGGTGGGACATGAGCGATGCTGCAGAAGTCAGGGACTGTGTGTGCTGGTACTGCCAGTCACCACGAGTGCAGCTGCCCCAGTGCCCCAGGGATTTATGGCACACAGCACCTCCAAGCAGCCAGCAACAGGTGTGGTTCTGTGATGTCCTTTGCAGGTGTAGCTGGAGGAATGAGCAGGTCTAATATGCTGGTGCAAGGAAATGATTTCCCTCCAAGTCTCACCTCACTGGGGAGCAGAAAGACTGTGGGGCTGTGCCCCACCACTGTGGGGTTCTGGGTGCAGGGGCTGAGCTGTGCAGAGGACCCAGGCAGGGAGCTTGTCCCCGTGTCTGGCCAAGCTCTCAAGGATGGTGTGTCTGTCCTAGTGTCTCAAAGGTAGTGCCGTGACTGTCCCAGAAACGCTGCTCTTTGTCTCCACACTGGATGGGAACTTCCACGCTGTCAGCAAGAGCACAGGGGACGTCAAGTGGACCCTGAAGGATGGTGAGTAGCAGCCGGGGCAGGGGTTTGTTCACACCCTGTCCCCCAGAGCTTGTCTCTATCCAGGGTTTGGGAATGCTCCCCCAGCCTTGTTGGACGGGCTCTGGGCTGGCAGTGTCTCCAGCCCCAGCCCCAGCCCCAGGCATGGCTGAGCATGGGTGAGCATCTGCCATCAGTGTCTGTTCTGGGTCTGAAATGCAAACAGACTGCGTGGCTGGGCTGGGTGACAGTGCCATGTTGTGTAAGCTGTGCCACACTGGTGCACAGTGGTGCCGTGCTGTCCTGCTCACAGGAGCACTGCTGACGTCCTCTCTCATTCTCTGTTTCAGATCCCATTCTGCAGGTGCCGGTGTACGTGGCAGAGTGAGTGTCATCCCCGGGGGTGGGTGGGCAGAGTGGGAGCCCCCCGGGGTGCACGGCCTCCCCATTAACTGCTGGAGTGACAGCAGGAAAGGGGAACCACAGAGAAATGAACTGCCCAGCCTGTGCCATAGCATCACCTTTCCCCGACCCTGGTGCTGGCACTTGGTGCCCAGCGATGAGGAGGAGCTGCTCCCTTGCTGCCGAGCTGGCAGCCCTTGCACAGCCAGCCTAGGAGCTCTCAGCTCCACCACATACAACAGCATGGAGAGGAATTAAGGGAAATCCCCTCAAAAGCACAGCGGCATCAGGAGAGCTCCCCAGGGTGTGTAGGGCACCCCACAGCTTGGCTGGTGGGTACAGGGTGGCTGTGGGGAGTCCTGGGAACAAGAGTTACCTCCTGCCAAATCCAGTGCTGCAGGTGTCCAGGAAAGGTCAAGACCCAGAGTGACTCACCCTGCAATGAACTGCTGAAGGGGATTCTGCAGTGCAACCCCTCTGTGGTCCTTGGGTATGCCCAGGGCAGGGTGCAGCTCACATTTCATCCGCTTCTCTTCCTTCCCAGACCAGCATTCCTTCCAGACCCCAATGATGGCAGCCTGTATATCCTGGGAGGAAAGAACAAAGAAGGCTTGATGGTCAGTGGGACTGTGGGCATCCCGTGTCCCCCCAGGGTTCACTGGACTGGGGGAAGTGACTCTGGCCCCTAATCCACTCTGCTGTCTGTGTTGCAGAAGCTGCCATTCACCATCCCGGAGCTGGTCCAGTCCTCACCATGCCGCAGCTCTGACGGTGTCCTCTACACTGGTACAGGGGTCCCCAGAGTGGGCAGGGGAGAGGGGGCCAACCAGGGGCTCCCAGGAGTTCTGGAGGGCATCAGGCAGGAGCCCAGCAGGTGCTCTTGCGGATGGGCAGGGCTGTGGGGACTCAGAGAAAAGGTATTTTCCTTCTCAGGGAAGAAGCAGGACACCTGGTTTGTCGTGGACCCCAAGTCAGGGGAGAAGCAGACCACGCTCTCGACAGAGGCCTGGGATGGTCTGTGCCCATCCAGCCCCCTGCTCTACATCGGCCGGACCCGTAAGGCAGCCCTGCCCCCTGGTTGCCTGCCTGGTTCCAGGAATGGGGTGCTGGGAGGTGACCTCGTGCCCTGCTCCTGTCCCCAGAGTACATCATCACCATGTACGACACCAAGTCGCGGGAGCTGCGCTGGAACGCCACCTTCTCGGAATACTCAGCCCCGCTCTGTGAGGAGTCCTACCACTACAGTGAGTGGCCATGGGCTCTGTGGGAGCTGTGGGAGCCACGGGATGTGCAGGAGCCATGGGAGCCATGGAAGCCAGCTCCCCAGTGCCCCATTTGCAGCAGCACCGTGGCTGTGTGGGGGCCCTGGGGTGACACTGTCAGGGCCAGCAGGTCTTGGCTGTACTGATTGCTGGGGAGAATGGACAGCCCCACGGCTGGTGGCAGGACTGAAGGTGACCAGAGGGGATGTGGCCCCTCTGCTGCATCTCCTGTCCCTCTTGCTTTCCCTAGAAATGGCACACTTGGCCTCGAGTGGGGACGGGCTGGTGGTGACGCTGGACAAGGAGAGTGGGGAGGTCCTGTGGGCGCAGAACTATGGCTCGCCTGTGGTTGGCATCTACGTGTGGCACCAGGACAGCCTGCACCGCGTCCCCCACCTCAACCTGGCCATGGAGACCCTGCGCTACCTGACATTCCAGTCACAGGACATCCATGTCCTCAAGTGGAGCTACCAGTCCGTCAAGGACTTTGCCACCACCAAGACCCAGCTGCTGTACGTGGTTCCTGCGCGGTGGCAGCCGGTGGCACTCCCGTTCCCGGTGCCCAGCCGCCCTGAGCTGTGATGGATGGAAGGTGATGCTTGTCCCTGCCCTGCAGGCCGGCGCTCTATGTGGGGAAGCACGCGACCAGCTTCTACGCCCTGACCTCGCTGGTGCACAGCGGCGTGGCACTGGTGGTGAGTGTCCCCCCCAGGGAGAGCCGCGGCGGGCGCCGTCCCCGCAGTGGTGCCCCATGAGCTGCCCCCCCAGCCCCAGGGCATCACACTGGCGAGAATCGACGGCCCCACCACGGACGACGTGACCTTGAGAGAGTCGGGAGAGTGCGAGATCACGCCCAGCACCGACGTCAAGTACCCACAGGGCAGCATCGCCGCGCTCCACAACCAGTGGCTCCTCATAGGTATGGGCTCATGGTGGGCACGGGCTTCCCCATATCCTGGCTCCAGGAGTGTGCCTGGTGGGGCGTCCAGCCCAAGCTGCTGCTGTGCTTTGGGGGTACAGCCAGACCTGCTCTGCCCAGCAGGGTGAATGGGACCGAGGCTGGGGGTCCCCTCGGGGGCTGTGGTGACTCTGCCCTGGGAGTCGTTTCACCCATCCTTGTCCCTTCCCAGGAAGGGCCACCCAGGGGTGGGCAGGGAGCCTTTGAAGTGGGGCTCACAGTTACCCCTGCTCAGGGCTCCCATCACAAGTGACCCCCTTTGTCCAGGAGAGCCAGGGCTGCTGGTGTGCCCATGGCACTGTGCAGTGAGGGACAGGTGCTGTGACTGGCAGCAAACTGGTGGCCTTCTCTCTGTTCCTCTCCCACCACAGGGCACCATGAACTGCCTCCCGTGGTCCACACCACAATGCTGCGAGCCTTCCCAGAGAACCTGAGGAAGACCACGGAAACCATCATCCCCAGGGCTCCTCCTGCCAGGACGGTGTTCGATGATGTGAGCAGCTGCTTGGGGTGGGCGGTAGGTCGCCAGCGTGGGGCAGACAGGGAGGGAGTCCCAAACCTGAATGCCCCGCGGTCTGTCCCTCTGGTGTCGCTCAGCCCCAGGTGTGTGTTGCAGTTCCTGGCCCCGAGCGTCCCGGAGGAGCCGGCCGTGCGCAGCGAGGGGCAGCTCCAGCCAGAGCCCGTGCCCGCAGAGCAGGTGGAGCTGTATCCCGAGGGCACCTGGGACCTGCTGATGGCTGGTGTTGGCACAGCTCTGCTGGGTGGGGGAGTCCTGCTCCTCCTGCTCACAGTGAGTGGTGGTGGTGGAGGGTGAGGGACAGCAGGGGCCTCGCTGCTGTGCCCCCTCGCTGCTCCTGCCAATGCCCCTGCTGCCCTCCGGGCTCGGAGCTGAGCATTCCCATGGTTTGTGTTCCAGAAGCTACAGCGGCAGCACACGGCACAGCAGCAGCAGCTGGAGGAGCAGATCCAGCTCCTGCAGCAGCAGCAGGAGATGCTGCTCCCAGGCCGGGTCTCCAGGAGCGATGTCCCTGCTGAGCCTGGGAAGCCAGGGCTGAGCCAGGGAAGTGCATCAGAACGCTCGCAGAGCTTGGGCCCCTCGGGCCACCTGAAGGACCCAGCTAATGGGATGGTCAGTCCGGGTGCAGCTGCAGGTGGGTGCAGGGGGAGGGGCAGGGTGTGAGGACTGTCTGTCCGAAGGTACTGTCACCCAAAACAGGAGCAGGGGTGCCCACAGACGAGGGGGCTGCAGCGCAGCTGGGGTGGGAGGGGGTGCCAGACCTGCTGCCCGATAAGTGTGGGCTACATAAGAGTAGGGCCCAAGAAATGGCCAGATGGATAAAGAACTAGTTGCCCTCCATACAGAACAGGTGCTTGCAGGCTGGAGGATGGCTGTCTTCTCTTCCTCTGCAGATGCAGAACCAGACCTGGTTGTAGTTGGTAAAGTTTCTTTTAACCCCAAGGAAGTGCTAGGCCATGGAGCTGGAGGAACCTTTGTCTTCAGGTGGGTGATACCAGGTGCCTGTTCCCATTCCATTCCTGTTCTCCCTGGGAGCCGCAGTGACAGTGTCAAGGTGGCTGTTGCCCAGGATGGTGGCTGCTGGTTTGGGGACTTCTGAGAACAAGCCGCTATCTTCCCTTTCTTCTGGTCCTCATCACACCTGTCCCAGAGCTGGCCTTGTGGCCCTCAGTAACCAGGCACTGGGCAGGTCCCCCTGACACCTCTTCCTTGCCTGCCTGCACCTGATCTGGCTCCTTGCACAGTTCCCAGGCTCTGGCTGAGCCCCTTTCCCAGCACTGAACACAGCAAAAAGTGAGGGATGTCATTTTCCCGCAAAATTGAGACTGTGACCCCGAGTTCCCAGCTCATGCTGGGAGAGGTCTCTGCCTGTCTGTTGTGTGACAGGGCGTTGGGAGTCTCGGCAGGGTGACCCGTGCTGAGGACCCTGTGGGTGAGCTCCAGTGCCCCGGGGTGTGGCGGGGCCGTGGGGCAGCAGCGCTGGGCTCTGCTGCGGCCGGGGGGCTGCCCGTGGACACGCTGAGGACTCTGCACAGGGGGCAGTTCGAGGGACGGAATGTGGCCGTGAAGCGGCTCCTGCCCGAGTGTGTCCATCTGCTCGACCGTGAGGTGCAGCTGCTCCGGGAGTCGGACGAGCACCCTCACGTTGTCCGCTACTTCTGCACTGAGAAGGACAGGCAGTTCCACTACATCGCCATTGAGCTCTGCTCTGCCACGCTGCAGGAGGTGAGCCCAGACCCCCCTGCCCTGGCCACAGGGCTGCTGCTGGGGTCCACCGGGACCCCTGGAAACAAAAGCCTTGGGCACACACCAACAGCCTCCACTGGGGCTGGTTTCCATCCCTCTCTGTCAGCCTGGGGAGGGGCATCTCTCCCAGCCAGCCTTGCCTTTGCCCAGCATATCAGGCTCTCTCTCCCTCTGTGTGGTTCCAGTACGTGGAGAGCCCCAGCTTCAACCGCCGTGGGCTGGATCCGGTGTCCCTGCTGCGTCAGACCATGTCCGGGCTGGCCCACCTCCACTCCCTCAGCATTGGTAAGGGCCAGCAGGGCCCTCTTCTCTCCATCTCGTCCTCAGCCAAGGCTGCAGGATTTGGGCAGGGGTTGTTGGGGTTTGGGTGGGGTCTCTTGGGGTCAGCAGCATGTGGGGCAGTGGCAGAGCCCTGTTTGCTCCAGCACCATCAGGTGACACCACATGCTCTCTCTTCCAGTGCACCGTGACCTGAAGCCCTGTAACATCCTCATCTCTGCCCCGAATCGCCATGGGCAGATCCGCGCCGTCATCTCAGACTTCGGCCTCTGCAAGAAGCTTCAGGGGGGACGGCAGAGCTTTAGTCTCCACTCTGGTATCCCTGGCACCGAGGGCTGGATCGCGCCGGAGGTGCTGCAGGAGGCCCCGAAGGAGAACCCCGTCAGTGAACCATGGCTGCCCGTGCCCGGGTGCTCCTTGTGCCCACTGTGGCAGTGTCCCCATGCTGGGAGTGCCCTCGGGTCACACTGGTGGGGTGCACAATTAAGACAAGCTCTGCCAGCCCCAGCCAGCCCAGGCACAGGCACCATGCTGCTTGCCAGGGCTGCCCCCATGACCCTGTCCTCGGGGGATAGTGCCCAGCTGTCTTCACAGGGCATCTCACTGGACTCCAGTCCTCAGAAGTTCACAGTGGGGAGTTGGGAGAGGCCATAGGTTGCTGCCTATATGGGCTGGGGTCCATTTGCCCAGCAGTCCTGGTGTGTCTGTCAGGCTGTGGAGTTCTGAATTCAGGCTGTACCTCTGGAAGCCCCTTCTCTGACAGGGACCTGGGGTGATGGGACTCCTACATGACATGTTTTCCATCAGCTCTGCAGCCAACGACCAGTTGTCCACAGGAAAGGATGGAAAAGTGGGAGGTGAAAGCTTTCCTTACACTTTGCCTGAAGGTCCCATCTCCTTCTGTGTTTTGCAGACGAGCGCCGTGGACATTTTCTCAGCTGGCTGTGTCTTCTACTACGTGGTGTCAGGGGGACAGCACCCCTTTGGGGACAGCCTGCGGCGCCAGGCCAACATCCTGGCAGGCTCCTACCAGCTGAGCTGCTTGCAAGAGGAGGCTCACGGTGAGACCCTTCCCCAGCTGAGACCCTTTGCCAGTGGCACAGTCCTGCAGGGATGCTCTGGGCTAAGGGGCAGCTCCCAGTCCTGACAGGGAGTTGATTTCCCTGCTGTGTTGTTCCACCTCCAGACAAACTTGTGGCCAGGGAGCTGATTGTGGCCATGATCAGCCCTGAACCCCAGCACCGGCCCTCGGCCACTGTGGTCCTTGTGCATCCCTTTTTCTGGAGTCAGGAGAAACAGCTGCAGTTCTTCCAGGTGAGCCTGTGCAGTCCCACTGGCAGTGACCACTGGTGTGTTCTGAAAAGCATGCTGGAAACAGCTGTGTTTAGGTCCATGTGGTCATTCTGAGCTACTTTTGAAAGGGGTGGGGTGTTGTTGAGTCTCTGTGCCTCATCATGCAGGGTGAGGGCAGTGCCATACCCACCCCATCCCTGCTCTTGGGCATGCAGGATGTCAGTGACCGTGTGGAGAAGGAGCCGGCTGAGGGTCCCATCGTGTCAGCACTGGAATCTGGGGCACGGGCAGTGGTGAGGACCAACTGGAGGATGCACATCTCCCTCCCGCTGCAGATGGGTGAGTATGGGGAGGCCAGGCTTGCCCCTGGGTCTGGTGAAGCAGATAAGGACTGGTAGTAGACAGGTAGTAGATTGCCTTTACCACCCAGTAGGTGCCTGCTTGTGCTCAGGAGCTAAAAACCAGAGCAGGTAAAGGTGCCATCCTTCTTTGGGAGGGCAGAGCTGGGGTTTGCTGTGCCCGAGGGTCGTGCTGGCCCTGCAGGACCAGCTGTGTCCCGCCTGGCTCAGTGTCCCACCTGGCTCAGTGTCCCTTCTGCTCTCCCCAGACCTGAGGAAGTTCCGCACCTACAAGGGGGGCTCCGTGCGTGACCTGCTGCGGGCCATGAGGAACAAGGTAGAGCCCCCCGGCCCCGGCCCTGCCGCCCCCACCAGCCCGTCCCCCCTGACCTGCTCTCTCCCCCGCAGAAGCACCACTACCACGAGCTGCCGGCCGAGGTGCGCGCGGCGCTGGGCGCGGTGCCCGAGGCCTTCGTGCGGTACTTCACCTCGCGCTTCCCGCGGCTGCTGCTGCACACGCACGGGGCCATGCGGCTCTGCGCCCACGAGCGCACCTTCCACTCCTACTACGGCCACGGCGCCTGAGGGGACACGGCCACGCCACCGCGGCCACTCCTGCCCACCCATCGCCACGCCCGGGGCGCTCCTGGAGCCCTTCTCCCTCTGCCCGGCGCCGCGTGGGTGCCCAGCACACCGACAGAGGTGGGCACAGGGCAGCGCTGCCCTTGCCTGGGCACCCACCTTTGCAAACGCTCACAGTCAGACTCGGGGGCCTGAAGGCACCTGGGTCAGAGAACAAAGACATCTCTGGGGTGGACACGGTGCTTGGCAAAGAAAGAGGAAAACACAGGTTGTGTTTTGACATGGGTGCCCCTGCCCAGTGATGCCCTTAGGCTGGCACTGGGGCCCAGTAGGATGTTCACCGTGGATCACGAGCTTTGTCCAGGGCCTTCTCCTGTGGCACACGCCTGGCAATACAGCTGCTGAAGCTGTGGCCAGGACTCGTACCCCAGTCCTGACACTGGAGCTGAGCCCTCAGCCCCACTGTGGGCTGTGCTGAGCCAGGCAGGGCTGAACAGCCACACCAGGCTGGGACCTGCCTGTCCTATCCAGGCTGTGAGGGCACAGCCCTGTAGCACTTGGGGCCTCCAGCACAAACCCCTGAATGAAGGTTTGAGTCTCAGCTGGACTGAGAACAAGGCTGTCTCCCTTCCAGTCCCCAGCAGCCTGTACCTCTGCCAGACCTGAGCCCCTGAGCAGGTCACAGAGCAGTTTGGGAGCAGTAGTCTCTGCACACAAAGCAGGGAACTTATTTTCCCCAGGGATCCCTGCCCTCAGTCGCAAGGGCTGTGCCTGAAGCTCCCCCAGCCTCTTCTACTGCCCAGGGCCAGAGTCCCACGGGGGCTCTGGCTCATGGTTTCCCCATGGGCAGGTATTCCCTACGAGCCAGCCTCCAGTACTGCCTGGGCCCCCAGGCACATGGAGCCCCAGGGCAAAGTTCCTCTGTGGAACAGCAATAATTTTGTAAAGTCTGATTCCTGTGGGTGCTGGGGTGTGGGATTTTGTTACACAGGTAACAGGGTTTGTACCTGGTTTGTTTTTGGAATATATTTGTACAAAATGTTATAAAAATAAAAACTAAAAAGCTTGTCCTGCTTAAAATAAACTGGCCCAAGAGCACCCATAGGTGCTGGCAGGGCACAGATTGGGGGAGAATAGCTGGTCATGGGGCTCCTGCAAGACTCTGCAGGAGATAATTTCTTCTGGTTGTGTAGTCATAATTTGTAACCATGTATTAAATAGAGCCAAGCACCTGGGAAAGGGGAAGGTTCCCCAACCCTGGAGAAGTAACTCACCCACCTTTCTCAGCTCCCACAACATCTCACAAAACATTTTACTCCCTTCCCCATCACCCTCTGCCAGTTTCCCTGTTGCTCCTTTTTAAGTGGAACAAAACTAAAAGCAAGCCCAACCCTGGGCTGTCAGTGAGGGTAAGAGAATGGCTCTTGGGCACAGAGGAAGTCAGAGGCCCTGCTCCCTCCCTCAGCAAACCACAGGGAACTGCAAGAGGCTGGATGCTGCAGCAAACAATCTTTAATCAAGTTATGCAACATACAAAAAGTTGAGGTTTCGTGTAGTTTCAGAATTAAAAGGCTGATTGCTCAGTCTCACCCTGCGCTTCTTCAATACCTTACCTGAGCTTCTACAAGAGGAGCTGAAGCCCAAAGCATGGGTGCAGCCATGTATAGACACCTCACGTGACAGCTCTGCTCTCCGCATGCTCTGCTCTCTCAAGAGCAGGCCCAGGTACCTCAAACAAGAGGGCTGGTTTGGAGTCAGGCTTTTGACTTTGGAAAGTTAGAAAAACAGACTAGGTAGGGAAGTAAAAAACAGACTCTGTTAGGAGAGGGGATCAAGAAACCTTTGGGCACCAGTCAGAGCGAACAACAGTGTTCCCACAGCAACAGGGACTTCCTTGTGGCAATGAGCCCGTATCCAAGAGCGAGAGCCCAGCTGTGCCACGGGAGAGAAGGTCCCAGAGCTCTCCGTCCACAGCTGGGCTGTTTGGCACAGATGCTGAGTCCAGCAAGAACAAGGTCTAAGCAGAGGATTTCACACGGCCCGAGCCTGACTTGCTGCTGAGGAGCTTCTCCACCATGGTGCGGGCATAGCGGAGCCGGCTGGCCAGCTCCTTGCAGCAGCCGTGCTCCTCGATGAGGCTCAGCTTGTACGTGCGGAAGTCCCGTTTCTCATCTATGTATGTGACAGCAGCCATGAGAGGGCACAGGATGACCTTGGTGTGGTCCTAGGGGGGAGAGCACACGGTCACCCTGAGCACTGTGCTCCTGCGGGACAGCATCTCCTCTGGATGTGCCACCCCAGCCACCCCCAGAGCGGGATGACAAAGCCCCGCCACAGAATTCCTGCTGAGTGCAGCGAAGGGGCCCAGCCAGCTCAGCACTGCTGCTCCTGACTGCAGCAGCCTCCCTGCTGCTCAAGAGCTCACGAGGAGCAAGGAGTGTCTGGGGGGCTCAGGTACCAGCATGGGGAGCAAGGAGCCCCCCAGTGCTCAGTTCCCTGGGCAAAGCCTCAGCTCAGGTTATCCCTTTCTGCTGCCTTCCCAGGAGCACCACAGCAGCCAGTCCCCCAGCCACTGGAGCCACAGCCCTGGAAAGGGCCTCACCTGGAAGAAGTTGATCTGCACGGTGCCATTGCTGAGGTGCAGGACAATGGCACTGCGGGTCCGGAACCAGGTGCAGAGGTAGGGCAGGCGGGCCAGCTCGTCCCCTTCCCGCGGCGTGATGTTCGCCCCTGCCTTCAGCAGGTGCTCACTCATGTAGTTTCTGAAGTACTTCAGTAGTGTTATCTGCAGAAGAGATGTGCTGTGAGGAGCTGAGGGTGACTGCCACCACAGTCCCAGAGCCTCCTTACGTCCTTCAAAGCTTGAGGTGCCACTGCACAAACTTGTGCAAATCCTCCAAGTTAACTCTGACTGTGACACTTCAGCCACACTTTGCAGAACACTTGAGTACATGCAAGTCACATGAGCACTTTTTTCTGTGAAACTGCTCATAAATGAGCCTCAGACAGTAGAGACAAACACCTGCTACTGTCTGTCCTCAGGGTTGTGTATCACCAGTCAGAGGAAGCCTGAAGAGTGCCAGTGACCCCCAGTTATAGACGTTTCTCCTTGGAACCCACCCTACCACAAAAGCCCAAGGCTGGCAGGAGTCTTACCACCCTCCAGCCAGGGCTGCTGTCCCCAGGACTGACCTTCTTGTTCAAGGCAGGGGGGTAGGACCTCACAGTGAAGTAGGACTCGGTGCTGTTCTGCTCAATGTACTGCAGGTTGTCCCCATCATTGTACATGATGAGGCGAGTGGAGTCATTGAAGAGAACACCAACACTGTTGTCACACAGCTGGTAACCTGCCCAAAAGTGAACCCGTGAGGCCTTCAAACTCAGGGGACCACCAGCCGTGGGAAATACAAAGGCAGATGGCTGTATCCCCCAGGGGTTCCCCAACAGCCATCCCACCAAGTCCCTGCCAGGCGTCCTTATAGGGAGGTCTGGGTGGTGCTTTCCCACCTATGGATTTGTCCTCTCCCTTATGGCACCACCTGCTGCAGAAACAGCCTCAGCAGCTACCATGGGTCCCTGACCAGGCTGGGCAAAGTCTGGCCGTCTCACGCACAGGCAAACACTGTCCACCTTAAAGTAGCCAGCACTGATGTTCAGTGACCACTGCTCTGGATTCTCTGGGTATTTGGTAGCATCCCTGGCAGTGATCTTGGGCACATCATGGGAATACTGTGATTTAAAGACTCAAATCCAGGCTTCCCCCAGCTCCTTCAGACACCAGGAAAGCCTGAAGCATTGTCCCCGTAGCATTTACCTAGTCCATATTTATCTGAGTAGTCCACCCATTTGCTAACCCAGAAGATGGGAATGCAGGCTGGGTCCTCAGCTTCTTCTGCAAGAGGAAAGGAGCTTGTTAGCAGACATTTCCCATACCCTGTGCACCCCACAAAGCCCATGGACTGCCTGAGCCTCACCTTGTCTCACCGCCACTCTCTCGGAGGGCTTGGCTGCATTAACTGCTGTCAGCTGCTGCAACATGTCAGTCAGGTGGCAGCTGACAGCATCTCCCAGGTCCCGCAGCCCCACCGCTTCCTCCTTGTCCACAAAGTTCTCCAGTGCAGGGCTGTCTAGTCCTGGGCCAGAAGAAATAAAGAGCGTGAGGGTGTGACCAGAGAGAGGTTTCCAAAGGCATCAGACTTACACCCTGTGCCAGGCACAGGCAACACTTTACACATAGAATGGATCAGGTTGGAAAGGACCACGGTGGGGCATCTGGTCCCACCTTCCTGTTCAAGCAGGATCATCCCAGAGCACATGAAACAGGATTGTGTCCACATGGTTCTGGAATATCTCCAGCGAGGGAGTCTCCAACCCTCTCTGGGCACTCTGTTCCAGTGTGTGTCACCTGCACAGGAAAGAAGTCCTTCCTCACGTTCAGGAGGCACCTTTGTGCCCATTACCCCAGAGCTACAACTGCCACTGTGCTTCCTCCCCACGCTGGCCCTGGGCAGAGCAGGGAGCCCTCTCACCCACAAAATGCTCTGAGTTTCCGCAGGAGCCGGGAGAGGACGTGAGGGAGCACCACACCGCCGGTTCTGGATGCTGCTGGAGGCCAGGCAGGCTCTGTCACACTCACCCTCACCTTTGTTGAGCGCTGTCAGCGGCTTCCGCGCGGTGAGCTCCAGCCCGCTGGGAGCGATGGAGAAGCGGGGCGCGATGGTGAGGCAGCTGGTGGGCAGGCGGCTGGGGATGTACCCTGAGGTGAAGAACTCGTCGTTCAGCAGCTCGTCAATGGTTGGGCGCATGGCAGGGTCAGACCTCAGCATCTTCTGGATGAGGTTTGCAGCCACAGGGTTGATGTGCTGAGGGACAGGGGGGGTTTAAGAGATGGGTCAGGGGAAAACGCACACTGGAGAGAGGTGAACTGGATTCACAGCCCAGGGAAGTTCCACTTGGGGCAGAGCTGTAGTGCTGCATCAGGCAAACAGGACACAAGACCAGGGAAGCAGAATTGGGCAGCACAGAGAGCTGTCTCCTAACAGCAACTCACTTGAGCAAGACCAACTCAACAGCAGTGGGACGAACCAGGGACCTGACCCAAATCTCATGGACTTACTCCTGTCCATTCAACCCCATGTGCCCACTGCCCAGCTCGGATTTTTGCTGGATCAGGGGGCAGGGAGTTGCTGGCTTCATATTAGGAACCCTTGTGGGTTCACTCCACCACAGACTGAATCACCCCCTCCCAGCAGTAACAGCCACTGCCCCGGTACGTGAGAGCCCCCTGAGCACCATCCACGGGGGGGGGCAGCCGGGGCTGACAGGCTGTGAGGTGAATGGATCCCCGTGGGAAGCACCGTACCTTAGGAATGGTGTACTCGTTCTTCTTGATCCGGATGTACGTTTCCTTTAGACAGGAAGTCTCAAAGGGTGGTTTCCCCACCAGCAGAGTATACCTGGGCATTCCCAGACAAAAGGGCATCAGTTTTGCAAAAGAGCCTCGGATTCTGCAGGGAAATAACTCTCTTCTAAAAACACCCAGGGGCTTTTCTGGCAGAGGGAACACACTTGGCACTGGACACTCAGCAGCGCTGACAGCTACTTGTACTGTGCCTGGCTCCTGCCCGTGGGAAAGGGGAGCTGGGAATCTAGCACCCTGTGGGGGGAGTTCCCTATAGGAAGCAAGAGTTTTTGGGAATTGCCCTGGGACAGCCACGCTGTGTGGCCCATCAGCCTGCAGGCACACACACCAGCATGGCGGGGCTCAGACGAGGTGGGCTGCTGGTTGGCAGCTGGTCTCAGCCAGCAGCGCCAGGGAGCTTTAGCTTTAGACCAGGACCACAGGGACTGCCCACCCCACGGCCTCACAAAGGCATTTTGACTCACATGATGCAACCGATGGACCAGATGTCCACCTCAAAGCTGTGCCCCTTCTTGCCCAGCACCTCTGGGGCGATGTAGTTGGGGGTCCCACACAGGGTCTTCTTGCGCTCCCCGTCGTACTCCACCTTGGTGGCCAGGCCAAAGTCCCCTGGAGAGATGGAGAGGGAGGGTGTGACCGGAGGTGACCTGGCCGGCTGGTGCCAGGGCTGGGGTCCCGGACACAGCCCGTCCCGGGCACTTACCGATCTTCACCTCCATGTCGTCGCTGAGGAACAGGTTGCCCAGCTTGAGGTCGCGGTGGATGACGCGGTGGCTGTGCAGGTACTGGCAGCCCAGGATGGTCTGGCGCAGGTAGTACCGCACCTCGGGCTCGCTCAGCGCCTTCCGCCGCTTGTGCAGCTCCAGCAGCGACTGCGGGGGACGGCGGGTCAGCGATGGGGCACGGGGGGACAGGGGGACGGTGGGTCAGCGATGGGGCACGGGGGGACGGTGGGTCAGTGCCGGGCACGGGG
>VWZG01000209.1:42276-44776 GCA_013396735.1 Grallaria varia
GGTGGGTTCCCCGGTGGGTGCCCGCGCACTCCCCCGGCGGGTGCCGCTCCCCGGCGCGGGGCGCAGGGACCGTCACACGCTGCGGGGCGCGGCGCTGGCGGGGTGTGACGGCGCGGCCCGGCCCGGCGCGGGTGTCCCCGCAGGAAGGGCAGCGTGGTGCTGCGGTACGACGCGCTGTTCGCAGCCGCTCAGCTGCCCGTGCCGGGGCTGGACACGCTCCTCGAGGCCGCGCTGGGCTCCGGCGGGGCCCGGCCGGGGCTGGGCGTGGGAATGGCTCCCGTCCTGCGCCACGTGGCTCTGGGTGAGTGCGGGGCAGGCACCGCGCTGTGCCAGCAGCGGCCCTCCCGTGGGCCCGGTGCCCGCAGGGGCTGCCCCGGGGTGGCACAGCCGGACCCTGCCCCTGCAGTGCCGACACTGGACCCCTGCACTGAGCTCTTTGCCTGCCCGGCCGGCTTCGCCTGCGTGTCCAGGGCGGACGGCAACGCGACCTGCACCTCCCTCTGCCACCGTGACTACTGCAAGAACCACGGCATCTGCACCCACCCGCGGGACCACCAGCCCCTGTGCCGGTGGGTGCGCGGGGCCGGCGGGGGCCGTGGGGACTGTCCCCCCGCGCTGACGGAGCCCCTCGCCGCAGGTGCCCCGTGGGCAGCGATTTCTGGTTCATGGGCCTGCGCTGTGACCACCGGGTGACCCAGCAGAGCCTGCTGGGCGTGGTGGCCGGAGTCCTGCTCAGTGTCCTCCTCCTGGGCGCCGTCCTCGCCGCCCTCGCCGTCCGCCGGTTCAAGGCGCTGCTGCTGGAAGCCAGGGCTGACCAGACCCGCAGCAGGTGGGAGACGTGGGGACCGGGACGGGGGGCCGGGGGGGCCCGGAGGGAGGCGGATTCTGCCCCTCCTGCGGTGCTGGGGGCGAGGGGCAGCAGGGACAGCCGGGGTGGGGCGGCTGGGCTGGTGCTGAGCTCTGCCAAGGAAAGCACCGCAGGGCAGCCGATGGTGGCGGTGGGAGGTGCTGGGTGGGGTGGGGGGGCACGTGTGGGGTGCAGGAGTCCCGGAGTCACGGTGGGGTCCAGGGTGGTGCGCAGTGCCAGGGATGCTCAGCCCCGGGAAGGGCGCCCGGGCTGGAAAGGAGCGCCGGGTCCAGGGGGCTGGACGGGGCCACGGTGGCACTGAAGGGCTGGGTGCTGGGGGGGGATGCTCTGATGAGCCCCCAGCTGCACGTCCCCGGGACCCCCAGGCTGCTGTGGCACAGGGTCTGCCCGCTGAGCCTGCGCTGCTGCCCGGGCCGTGGTGGGGCACAGGATGGGCACAGCCCTGCCCGACGGGGGCCCTGCTATCCTGGCCCTGCTGCGGGTTTGTAATGTGCCACGGGGGGATTGTTCCCGAGGAAACCACGGGATCATCCCCAGCCTCACTGTGGGGCTGTGGCCAGAGGCTGTTTGGTGTCACAGCCTCTGTTCCCACCCTGGATGTGCTACTGGGCCCTTCCCTGGCCCCTGGAAATTTGGGTGGAAATCTGCAGTCTGTGTAGCCATGCCGTCAATGGGGTTGTGTGCATGCGCTTGTGCAGGGGTGTACACACATGTACATGTCCCTTCCCTGTGTATGCCTGTGTGTCCATCCCTGTGCACCCCCCTGCCCTGTGTGTGTCTGTGTGCACACACCTGTGCATGCCCCTGCCCTGTGTGTCTGTGTCCATCCCTGTGCACGCCCCTGCCCTGTGTGTGTGTGTGCACACACCTGTGCACGCCTCTGCCCTGTGTGCGTGTGTGCACACACCTGTACACACCCCTGCCCTGTGTGTGTGTCTGTGTCCATCCCTGTGCACGCCCCTGCCCTGTGTGTGTCTGTGTGCACACACCTGTGCACGCCCCTGCCCAAACCCGCAGCTACCGCCGTTTCTGCCGCCTGGACGATGTCTCAGCCCAGTACTGGTCCTGCTCGGGGCTGCCCTCGGCCAGCTCGCTGGACAACCCGGCCTTCAGCAACTCGGAGGAGCTGCTGCACCTCCAGGTCCTGGATAATGCCTTCTGCATCTGCCAGGAGGACTCTGGCATCACCAGCAGTGCCAAGGGGGGCCTGGCACCTGCCCGCCTGCCCTGCAGGTCCAGGTGGGGGTGGTTTGCCCAGCCCTTTGGTTTGCTCAGTGGGCAGGGTGGGGTTTTGGCACACGGGCAATCCTGGCACTAGTGATTTGCGGCCCCTGCCCTGTGCTCGTGGGCAGTGCTGGGAGCTCTAACACCCCCAGCCTCTGGAGTGCCTGGAGCAATACCTGGTTTCTTTTGTCCTCACGTGAGGAGCTGTGTGTGCTGGGACTGCTGTAACAGAGGAGGGTTCACATCTGCAGGAAACTGTGCTCATGGCAAAGTCTAATCAGCTTCCAGGGGTGTCTATGGAAAAAGGGCCCTGGAAGTTTCCAGCACCACTGGCAAAGGGCACAACATCCCAGGGGATCAGGGGCACAGCCACAGCTCCGGGTGCTCCCCTGGCTCTGGTGGGCTGTG
>VWZG01000209.1:49776-89455 GCA_013396735.1 Grallaria varia
CCTGTGATCCAGCCTGGACAGGCTGCACACTCAGGGGAGGGACCTGCACTCCTCAGGGCCCATCCTCGATCCACAGGCACACGGTGGCAGCAGGAGCACCTCACACTCACTGAGAGCACAGGCCCTACATTCCTGCACGGCTGGAACCTGCCAAGGTTTGATTGCTGCTTCCAAACGCTCTGGGTGTGCACAGCTGACATCAGGATGCAGAGCACAGCTCCTCTGCCCACATTCCTGGGATAGCTGCTGCACTGCATCAGCAAGCAAGCTGAGCCAAGGATGAGCTTGGCAGCTGTGACAGGCACAACATAAGAGATAAACCAGGAGAGGAGTAAGCAGCAAACAAATCCCAAATCCACAACACAAGGGACAGACCAGGAGAGGAGCACGCAGGAAACATCTCCACCAGAGCAGTCTCTGTGGCTGAGGGCAGATTACACAAATTAATCAAGCTGAGCATACCACTGTTCCTGTCCCTGAGGTGGTCGACTTCCCGCACAGTATTAATTGAGAGATTGTTTATGACACTGCCAGGAGTGACGTAAGGGTCAGTTTCGGGGTCGATGTTTGGATAACCTTTCCATGGCTCACCAGGGCGAAACTCTAGGAATACAGATGCAGAAAAGAAGCTTATTTTGATTATTTTTTAAAACAGGAAACAGCTGTCTAAACAATACATCTGTTAATGACTGAAAACACAAAACCTTTTACTTAATTTAGTCTTCACGTTATTCACTTAATTTCTAGTTTCTCTAGTAGCTTCACCCCAGGCAGACAAACTCCTCTCTGTACAATAAAACTCCTGCTCTCCATTTCCATCTGCTAAGAACACCCTTCAGGCCCTTCTGCAGGCCGGTTCCTGCACACAGAACACCCCAGGAGCCCAGGGCAAACCCAGCAGAAGCAGCGGGGCAGGCAGGGAGGAGCAGGGGAGCTGTACCTGGGGGCCAGTTAACACTGCTAGAGCCATTAGGCGATTTGGCACGGGGCCAGCCATCCCCAATGGATCCGGGGGGACTGGCTGGTGAATTACTGCTGTTCATAAAGTCGTAAGGAACAAATGGAGAATCTTCCAGCCTAAAACCACTTGAAATAGCACCTGATTAAAAAAACCAAAACAAATAGCGGTTAAATATTTTTCATAGTCCACTGATTAAAAAAACCAAAACAAATAGCGGTTAAATATTTTTCATAGTCCATTTTTATATCTCTATATAAACACATATAAAATCATGCCCTTGTAAATCATTTATGAAATGTATGGCAGCTCACTGTCCTCTTATGATGCCAAGTTATAGAGGAAATCATACAGGACTGTATAATCTTAAATGAAATGTATCTGAATAACTCAGGAGAAAACTGTAAAAATAATGTTCCATGGAACCCCTTCATTAAAAGGGTACATGTGTTCAATGTAACATGTATTCAACTGAAGTATTAATTCCAGAGAGTAAGAGAATTCTGTGGGACCCCAACTGGCTACAGGGGTAGTGAATGGATACTGTGGTGGGAGGGCTCTTGGAAGAAACAGCTATAACATGTGAAGGTTCTTTAGCTATTGCAAAACTCTGTTTATTCTACTCCTATTCTTGGGAAGGAAAAAATATGTAATTTAAAAATCCCTGGAGACAGAGCAAGGAATGATTCAGAAGTTATCAGACAGCAAAACCAGTTCTGCTACAGTTCTGAGGGAGCCAGGGATTCCAGGCAATACAGAAACTCCTAGTACTAGTCAGAAAACTTCACCTACAGCTAAAGCAACACCACCACTGCCCGTGGTAACAGTCAGGTGGGGTTCGGCTGCAGGGTATGGCCACTACATGCTATGGCAGCAAAGTCATCTCAGAGCAGCAAAGCAGCTGACACATCTAAGAATACCCCAACAATATGAGACTGAAGAGTAACAGGAGACTGGGGACATTTATAACTATCTTTAGACACAGAGCTTTGGGCTATAGACTCAAATTTTAACTGGATGAGATTTCAAGCAACTGAAACAGTTGAAATGTCATATGAATACTGATTACTGGAACAAAACACAAAGCAACCAAGTCCACCTCCTCTAAAACCTAAGGACAGCAGTCCAGCCTTTCTAAGCTCTCTCCAATTTTAGAATGCAGACATAAGACATTCATAACCAAAATCTGTCAGTATAAATGTCAGCCATGCCCAGAATGTGGTAAATCCCCCAAAATCACCTTAGGGCAGGAGGACGGTAGGAGAGAAAACTTAAAAACCTAAAGCTTTTGGTTTAAAAATACATGAAGCATTCCATTTGAGATTAAGGTAAAAGCAGTAGCAACAGTTACACTTACAGAAAAGTCTGGTTAAAAAAGGAATTCTGTACAATATTTCTACTAATCTCATCACAAGATCACTCTGTAAGCACAGTCAGCAAAGCTGTGGCTGCTGTGGAAGGCAAGCAGTAGGTTGGCACAGACAACAGAATACTAACTGTGACAGCTACAGCAACACAGGAGTTACAACCACAGCCCAAACACAGCAAACCTGCATCTTACATCCAAAACATGACAGTCTGATGTGCCACGTCAAGTGCTGCTCAAGGACATGCTGGACATACCATGTTTGCTGGAGTTTTGATCTAAGGATGTGTTCACAGAAATGCTGTCGACTGTAGTCCATTTCCTCAGCCGAGATTGTGGCTCTTTAATACTGCTCATATCCAGGTTTACATTCAAGTTTGAGTTCATTCCTGAAATCACACAGAGCTTATGAAATACAGACTAAACAACTTCTTCTGCTCATCACCACTGCTGTCACAATAAGCACTGAAGAGCACATTATGATGGTTCTGTCATGCTTCCAAGTCCCTGGTTTTTGAGGAACATTCTAGCACTTAATTCAGTGAACTCACTGCAGACAGAAGCTAAGCTGAGCAATGCAAAGCACTCCAAGTTCTCAGCTCATGTCCTCATGCAAAAATATCAGTGGAGGAAGCCATTAGGAAGTTAAGAAAAACTAAAATGTGAATACCTAAAACACGGGGCAAACAGAACTTGTCTTGGCCTGCTCTAAGCTGTGATCTGTACTTCTAAATGTTTCTCTGCCAGAGAGTCAAGACTGTATCAACCAAAATCAACCCAAATACCTGGGAGAACCAGCTGTTCTGGGCTTGGACAACATGCCCACACTTTTGACTTTGTCTGCTCTCTTTCCAGGTCTGTAAGAATCCTGAACCACAACCATACCTGGGTACTCTTCCAGCCCTTCAGATATAATTACTTCCATTTCTGAAAATAAATCACTACAACTGTTTCACTTGGGGCCAGAGACACACAGGGAACTTCTCAAATGTCTCCCAGAAACACCCTCCTTCAGCACTGGAAACGAGGGCTTCATCTTGCTCCTGCATGGACATTGATGGCCACAGAGAAGCTGGTTTGCTTGTATGGGGTTTTTGTTGTTTTTCTGAAAGGCATGAGCAGGAGCTGATGCCAGAAAAGCCTCCACTGGTAAAGCCTTACAGAAAGTGCTTCAACAGGACAGAGCATTAAAAAATGTAACAACTACCAATAGTTCAAGTAGAAAAAAGGCAAAGTCCAACCGATCCTGTTTCTGACACCTCCCTCTGGCATTTTGCTGTTCTCAGAGCACTAACTGCACCACAGTAACCTTTCCTCTACCTCTGGAGAAGCTGCAGAGGCCAGACCTCTGAGAGAAGGGTTTGGAGGACGCCAAGCTGGCAGAAGGGCACATTTCTGAACAGGCCAGTGCCAGCTCCAGGCAGGCACAGGTCTGTCACTGCTCTGGATGGGAGATCTGTGGGCTGAGGGATGGACAGCAGCCCCTGGACATCATCCTTAATTTAAACACTCTTCCCAGAAGTAACTTTTCATATCTTACTGTGGAAGACTTTATATTGTTTGGTTATACTCATTATTTGGCAAAAAAGAAGTGGTATTTATTATTAGAAATACTTAATTCTATAATGAATGGAGATGTAACTGCAGGACTGGTCAGGGAGAGAAAGACATCCCAGCCCCCAGTCTCTGCTCCGGGTGAGTATCTAGTGAATTCCGACAAATTCCTTCCCTGGAATGGAAATAGGACCTCCCTGCTTTCCTTGGTGGTCTCCTGACAGTTACAACAACTTGAATAAAATAACATTCCTACAGGTTTGTCCAGGAGACAACTGGGCAAAGTGGGCTCCCTCGCACATGACTACACTACCACACTGGGCACCAGGGGGGTGACACCAACATGATTCTGGACTATATTCTTCACTGAAGTGGGAAGAAATTCCAGAAACCTGCTACTCCTACCCTTAAGCTCTTATGAGGACCGATTGTGGCTCCACGTGCTTGTGTCATTATACAGTGCTGCTCTAGAGGGATCCCAAAGAACTCCTACATATACTGTGGCAGATTCCTGAGGGATCTCAAAGCAACTTTTCACACACTGCAGGTTCCTGAGACATGGCCATGATTCAGGTGAGCAGCTACGTAACAGTACACTCCAGCCCGAGGAACGAAACAGAAAGGAATGTGAGGTAGGCAGGATGCAACTGCCCAGCATGGAGTTTGAAGAGAAATATTCCTTTCCTTAGACCTAACACAGTGTCTCCAATAGCTAAAAACCTTCCTTTGTACACCTTGCCTGTTCAAAGCACAGTTAAGACAATGATGCAAATCGTCACCAGAAACCATGAAGCAGCAGGCTGGACGTGGGACTGGCCACAAACCACTCAGTGTGGCACATGCAGAGCTGGCACTGCCCCACTGGTCGGGCACACTCCGCCTGCAAGCACAGGGATTTCAGCTGCAGTCCCTAGGAAACAAACTTCTCTGCAAAAGGCAATGGGGATGCAAAGGAAATCAGCCCAACAGAAATGACCCAATTAGAATAAACAAGAAGAAAAGCAAAACTGAAGGGAAGGAAAAAAATGGGGGTAAGGAACTGAGGTAAATGGTAAACACTTGTGGTAAGTGTAATATAGCATTAAAAAGGGACCTAAAGAAAGGAGAAAATATACAAGCCTGAAATTTCTGAAGTAGAAATTGGACAGAAGCCTGGAAACACAGGGAGAAAGAAATAAGAGATGTTTGTATTTATAAATGTTCAGACATTTTGTCTGAAATGAGACAACCATTCTTTAAAAATGCAGATCCAAAAGCTTTTTTTCCTGGACAAAACCACCAACAGGCAAATCAACAGTTTGTTCCATCTGTGCAATTCTAGACATGGAAAACGTTTTGGAAATCCAAAGAAATGTGGCTACATTAACAGATTCTTTGAATGGATTCTGTTTCTAAAAGATTTTTAGCTCCAGGAATAAGGACTTTGCATCACTGATCCCAAGAGACCCATGGGATAAAAGAAATACTAAAAGGAGCCAGCCATTCCTTAGGACTGTAAAGCATGTGGCACTGAGACACAGACAGTCACCGGGAATGAGCATACTTGGGGAAAAGCTCTTTGGTGAACATGGATAATTGGGTAAGCCCCACAAAGAATTACTACTTTCACAAAAATGGGAAGTGCTGACTGGACTACAGTCACTGTTTTCAGGAGGCAGGCAAGGGGAAAAGTTGGGCTGTGTCACACAATCACTGACAGACTGTAGGAGACCCACCTATAGGGAAGCTGCTGAATGCATTGATTGGTGACGGCCCTTTCTGCAGCTCAGGAGTAGCGTGGGGTATGACATTCTCAAGGAAGGATTTCATGGAGGGCTGATGGAGTGACTGCTGTTGAGAGGGTGGAGTTTGCTGCTTCATTAACAGGTTTGGATCAAGCTGACGGGACTGTTGCATCATCTGTTGCTGCATACTAAGAGATCGACCCTTAAAAAAACAGAGCAGTTACAGTATCAATGGGCAAAAGGTTTTCCACATTTAACGGAAGAGAATGAAATGCATCTTTGTGCTCTGTGCATCCCACACAGCCAAACCCCACCACGCCCCTTTAAAGCCTGTCAAACCCAATTCACTCCTGCACACTTCAATACAATTCACAGCAAGAAACGTAGGTCAGGATGAAAAACAGTTGCAAAGAGAGTTTGAGAAGTTAAAATAAAGGTGTTTGTTTACCTGCTGCTCCTGCTGCTGCCGACCCCCCGAAGGCATGCTCCTTTGAGACTGCGCCTTTTGCTGCTGAGCCAACAGCCGCTGCGAGACATGTGGTGCGGGGGGGTTTAGGAACTGTCACAGCTCACACCAGGCTCTGCTCACTCACACAACACCGAGCGACCAGCTGGGGCAGCTTACCTGTAACTGGGAGATCTGAGAAAGCTGGTTTAACTGGGACAGTTGATTCAACATGGCTACCTGTTGTGGGCCAAAAAGTGGGCTCAGGCCACCGTTGTTTGGTGCATACTTCAGTAATGATACTGGAACCTGCGAAACAGACCAGGACCAAGAGTGACTGACTGCAACAGGCAATTACTTAGCCTGGAATATGTGGAATATTATAACCTCTGCTCAAAAGCTGTCTGGTTTCTGTAACACTTAGCAAGCCAAATATGTTCCCAAATATTTACAGAATAAGTATCCGCAACACCAACAAACACTGGATGATTTTTTTGAAGCAGCATTTAGGTAGTCTATACACAGAATGCTTTCTATACTCAATTACCTGAGGGGATAGTAATGGAGGAGGCACTTGAGCACGTGGATTAGGCTGAGATGAATTAAGAGGTTGTGCTGGAGGCTGCTGCATGCTCCTGGGCTGTGCTGCTATATTCCCAACACCAAACACACTGGGATTGCCATTCTGGGGAAAGGACAGACAGTCAGTGACAATAAAGGTTCTGCTGCTTCTCCCACCCCATGCATTTCAATTACAAGTTAAACACGTATCAATCATACAGGCAGCTACAATGTTATATCAAAAGGCATTAAATGCTATCAGGTAACATGCCAAAGATATGGCCATAGCCTTACCTGTCTAACAGAATTCAAGTTTTGCATACCCAGCCCTGTCAGGGAGCCCAGGGCTTGGTTAGGTAGTGCATTATTTGAAGGGGGAAGCTTCATGTTTTGATTGGACATAAACTGCATGTTTTGGGACTCGTCTGCTACAATGCCATCCTGATGGGACAGACAAACCGAGGCGCAACAACCAGCCAGCAAGCAAGCAGAAGGGAGAAACCATTGCCAGGAGCAGAAGGGAAGAGTCACAGGACAGTCCAGCACCAGCAGGAAATAGGCAGAAAACAAAAGAGATTAGGTTAGTCATTGGCACCGCAAAGGGCTACAGAAAGCACTGTGTATCAGTGAGTTAAAAAGAACAGATCATATCTCGTGGATTAAGCAGAAAGCCCTCATTCCCCTCTGTACCACCTGCAGAGAGCTCAGGAGCACACAAGTAACTACTCAGAATGCAGAGTCAGGGGAGTTCAGAAGTGTCAGCCAGTAAGACCTCCACTGACCTTATCGAAGTAAGGACTGCGATCCATGGAAGACTCTTTGGGAATTTGGGGACGAGAACCAGGGCCTTTTCCAACCACACGATTGTAATCTCCAATGCTGAGGCTGTGCTTGTCCATCTCCAAGCGCTTATCCGGCAGTAACCCTGTAGGCAGGGGAGGAAGGCTGCAGCACTCGTGTGCTTCAGTCCTCAGCTACACCAAAACCAGCCTGTGCTCACAAAGACCTGAACTAACACTGCTCTGGGGCAGGAGACTCATAAAAGAAATATCAGCTTAGCTTTCAACTGTCTGGGCTTTACTGAAAAGGGAAAAGAAACCTTCTTTATTAATGGCTATGGACAACTGGAAACATGGAATTAGCACCAATGGCTTTTGTGATGTTTCACACAAATATTACTCTCAGTTTTCTCTTAAAATCAAGAATATACAATTGTTCAAATGTGAAATAATTTAAATATCAGGATTACCATTACTATTAAAATCTAAAACTCAAAAAACAGTTTCTTTACACAAGAGACTATGAGCCTCAAAGTGAAAATAACCAATTTTAAAGAGGAATAAAAAAGAATAACTACAATAAAAACTACAATGCTACAATTACATTTAGTTAAACATTCTATCATCACAGTGTATTGTTATTGATGTAAAAGAATTATCCTGTTCTTTACGTGCAAAAGGAATTATAACAGTCAATGGATTCAAACGAAATGTAAGTGCTCCCAAGTAATTTTACACTCAGGTTTAAAAATTTCTAAAATAATCATTCATGACTAATTTAGTTCTTAGAACTGAACATGTGTTTTCAAAAATGAACCCAATAAGTGAGTGTGGGATTTGAAATGTTTCTGCTTATACCCAGTGAAGGTGCCCAGAGGGCAATCAAGATATTTATTTTACAAGAAACAAACCCACTGCGCCCTGAAAACGTTCTCTCATTTAACACACATATATATATAAGCTTAACCTGATATAAGGCCAATACTCCTATAGCAACCAAGTGATTCAGGTGTGCAACATTACTCACACACATATTTTTTTCTAGAAGAGCATTCCTATTTTTTAAGGGAAATACATATTTAACTATATATAGCTACACACTATATATAATTTTTAAAAAGTAACCTACAGAAGGATATAAGCCAAAAGAAAGTCAGGAAGGAAAAGCAATAAAGCTCAGCTTGGTTCTGTTGTTCTTACCTCCAGACAGGTCCATCTTATTGCTCTGTATGGTTTCTTCTGGTGATTCTCTCTAGAGTAATAGAATGAATCACAATTATTTAATAATAGTATTTTTAAGAGCTAAACCAAAGATTCTTATATACTATTTCAATTCAAGCCTACAAGAGAGAAGAATTGAGACAATCAGATACTATTTTAAAGCATTTTCTCCCTTTAGGTGCTATCCAACTGAGAACAGGTTCTCTCACCAAAACTCCTATGTAACATGAAGTAAACCATCAGGCTACAGGATGAACACCTGGGTAGTAGTTCCAAAACCACTTTTCATCAAGAAGGAGGTCTTTTTGAAAAGAGAATGCAAAGAAGAGGGATAGGTGACAGAGGGGAGACAAACACAAATGAAAAGAAATCCACAATGAAGATGAACATGGAGCATTTCATAGTCTGTGCATCATAACCAGCCCTGTGAGAAGGCAGCAAAGCCAGACAAAGGCAGATACTTACCGAAAAACTGAGATTTGTGAATTGCTTAATGAATGGATTGATCCATGTTTCATCTTGCTTATTTCCACCTTTCATTATTCCCTTAAAAACAGAAAGGAATTTCTGTGATACTCAGGTATTTACCACTGACTGCTTCAATTACATCACTAAGTGTTAAGAATGAAAATTAAAGTGCGAGGGTGCTGCAATCTTGCAGGAATCCCTTCTGACTCAGCTTTCAGAAATGACAACAAGCCTTGTCCCAAGCTTCTCTTTACCTTTGTGGGCATTTTTTTCATGTAGGGTGGCCAGTTTAACGATGGGTTGGCTTCTTGTGAGGAACTGCTGTTCCACATTCCAATCTCAACATCCTCCTCTTCCTCCCAGCTGGTCTGACGACTGCCTGTCAATGGCATATCATCTCCACACCAACTATCTTGCATAGATTTAGGCCCTGGTTGTGAAAAAAAACCCAGCACATGAACATTTCAGTGGCAGCTGCTGCCCTTCAGACCAAACACAGCTTGATGCCAACTGCAAGGTAAACACCCTCAAAAACGTGGGGCTTCCACAGAGGTATTTCACATCCCGCAAACACATTTGTCCCAGGATGACACAGAGTGCACTCACCAGGTTTATTTGGAGGCTGCTGCCCAAGAGGAGCGTTTCCCCAGCCAGAGGTGCCTCCTGCATCGCTGACGGGCTCTCCCCAGCTCGTACCAGTGTCCATGGGCTTACCCCACGCTGAAGTTCCATTATCTACAGTAGTGGCTGGAGTAGAAGGCTCTCCCCAACCTTTGCAAAGCAGGGGGAGTTATTGGTATGGTTTTGAACAGGATTTAAAAGCTACCTAAAGAGACTCAAGTGTTTTGCCTTTTCTAGATCCATAACATACAACAAAAAGCACATAAGCACACATTTCCATTTTGTGTGAGGGTCGTTCTTACAACTGCAAGCTGTTCCATCAATAAAAGCAACCACAGAAATACAGATTTCGTATCTAAAGAATTACATTTTGCTAATACAAATTTCTAAGATATTAAGCTCCTAAGAGCTGCTCATTACATGTAAGTGACCCCTCTCTGCACTTGACAAAAGAGACAAAGCACAAGATACTTCCTAAACCCCATGTAAGCTCCTCTTCAAAATCATTATTCATTGCTCATTAAACTACAAGACCAGAAAGTCTGATCTGGAGCATGAATAAACCAAATATCCTTCATTCTGTCCTGTAGCAGCTCAATGCTTTTTTGGGGGGAGGCTCATTGGCAATATTAAGTTTTAACTGTTTTAGAATCATTTAGAAAAAGTTTGATTCCTCAGATACTATTTTAAATACTTTCTCCATGTTCCCACTCCCCAGAACTCAAGCAGAGCTGTCTAGTCCTTATTACTGCAGCTATTCAAAACTAGAACAGATCTTCCAATCTGCACAAAACCATCAAACCTCTAGGAGCCCTGCTGTTCATTTTTTTAATAAAGAAAAACTGTACATCAGCATTTTGCCCTTTCTGTTGAAACTAAAACATTGTTCTATGAAGCAAGAATAAAAAATTGCTTTATAATCAACAGAAAACACAAATGTGGGTAAAAGCCAGGCTTACCAGAACCCGAACTGCTCTCCTTGCTAGTCATGGCACTTGAAGACAGTAGCTGCGGGTGTACCTGTGCTTGCTGGTCTGAACTGCTGCTACTGTTTGGGACATTTTTATTCCACATATTCACATTTTTGTAGTTGTATTTGCTTGGATCACCCCAAGCAGAAGTTCCATCATCAATCTCCATTTTTCGGCGTATGGATTCGGGGGATGGCTCCTCCCAGCCCGTGGGCTCTTCCTCCTTTGCTGGGGCTGGCATTGGCCCTCCCAGCCAGCCCGACCCCGGCGGTTTGTTTGTGGCAGATGGAGCTCCCCAAGAGCCAACATCTTGTTTGTTCCATTCAGGAGAGGAGTTGACTGGCTTTGATGAGTCCCCCCAGACTTGAGGCTGATTGGATTTTGGAGGGTCTCCCCAGCCCTGGTTCTGATTAGACTTTGCAGGCTCATCCCATCCTGAAGAGTTGTTTGGGTTTGCATTATTACCTCCCCAAGTAACAGAATTTGATTTACCTGGCTCATTCCAACCAGACACAGATCTGTCACTGTTGCTGCCTCCAGAACTGGATTTCTTTGCCTCACCCCAATGGTTACTTCTGGAATTTTCTCCCCAGCTATCATTGGCAGACACTGCCCAACCCTGGCTGGCCTTCTGTCCATCTCCCCATCCCTGCTTCATCTTCGGTGCATCACTCCAGGATGACTTTTCCTCTTTGCCACTTCCCCATGATTGATTGCTCTTGACCATTACTGTAGCAGCAGAATCTTCTTCCCACCCCCCTTGGCTGTTTGACCCTTTGGAGTCTCCCCACCTTGTAGCAGACTTTGGATCTCCCCACCCCGATACAGATGAGGTATCATTATTATTAGGGCTAGGTCTATCCACACACCCCCCTGAGCTGGAAGTCTGTGTCACAGAGCTCCCCCAGGCCTCCGTCCCATTGTCAGTTTTTCTTTCACCCCTCGGTGACGTTTCGGTGTCCCAGGCAGTGTTCTGTTTGATTGGAGTCTGTCCCCAACCAGAGTTGGAGAGGACACGTGGATCTAAGTCAGTTCTGTTCACTATGCTTTGGAGTAATGTGTGCTGGTCAACCTTCCTCCTCTCTCGGTTCTGGCCTTCTGCAGCTCCTCTGTCCTCATGGCACCCAGTGCTCTCCGAGCTCCCCTCGCTGTCCCCCGTACCTGTTTTGGCCCACGTGCTGTTCTGCTCAGCCATCTGGGAAGCAGCAGAACTCTGGCTGTTAAGATCATCCTCCTCAGCAGACTTCCATCCATTTGTAAACTTCCTGCTGTTTCCATTCACGCTTTCATTGGAATGCTGATTACTAGGCAGTTTGCTCCATTCTCCATTGGAAATGTTAGTGCCAGTGCTCTGTGCAGGGTTGCCCCATCCTCTTCTGCTCCCACCAGCACTTGCACCATTCCCGCTTCCCCACGGCATGTTCTGGGAGTTGACTGTCCCTGCCTCCCACACCCCTCCACCTTTATTCCCATTGATTTGAAAGTTAGTGCTGCCGGGCCCGCTCCCGCCCGGCTGCATTAGAGTTGCATTCACAGTGTCACCATTAGCTTGGCTGTTTGGGCCTGGACATTTGTCTCCAGAGTAACTGGAACCGTAGGCGCCCCAGGTAGTACCGTAAGAGCCGCCGGTTTTGGCCTCACCATTGCTCAGGTGAGAGATGGAAGTGCCGTTTGCCACTGGAGAGGCCTGAATCTGAGAATGATTAATTGTGCTCACGCGCCAGGCCCCGGGCCCTGCAGTGTTGGGCAGCTCATTCATCTGCACCGAACCAGCAGAGTTTGGTAAACTAGAGGTCATAAAGTTAGTAGTGTTATTTGGTCCATTCATTTCAGTGTTAAGGTTTTGAGGTTGCCCACTGAAAGAAACATTCCTTGTACCATTTACTTCAGAATCACAACTTTCCTGAAGGCTTCCCCAGGAACCGTGGGCTGAGCCACCCACTTTCGAGTTAATACTCTGGCTGTTGGCCATCTGACCTATGGTACTGCACTGAATGCTTGTGCCAGGACTCCCACTCCCCACGGACCCTTTCAGGGCATGTCCACTGTTCTCCAACACGGACCAGGCACCATGGTTGCCATTTGAATTCAAAGTGCTTGGATTTAACCCTCCATTTGATGAAGAGTTTATGGTGCCCCAAGCATTCATTCTATTGTTGCTACTTTCAGATTTGCTGTCAGGAGCATCCACAGAAACTTGACATGTGCTTATTATGGATCCATGGGCTAGCCCCCATGGCCCATTAATACTTCCATTGCCCACATTATTGCTGTTGCTACCAATCACAAACTTATTCTGAGACCCATGTCCGATGCCGTTGCGAATGCCATCGCCTTCTCCGCCTGTGCTCCCTGAAGCCATGATAACGAGGTTCCGCTCTGACCCAGAGCTGGAGGCAGAGTCAGTGTCCATACATTCTGAAGTCAGCTCTGGGTCACTGCCAGTGATTGATGGCCATGCTTCTTTGTCAGAGCCGTCTACAATAACTTTATCCCAGTTTGTGCTGGAGTCACTATTTGAAGAGACTGGTCCCCAGTGAGAATTTTCATAATGGGATCCTAGACCACTGTGGTTCAGATCTAAAAGGAAGAAGAAAAGTCCAAGAGCATTACTGTAAGTTTAGTGTTATTACTTCATTAAGCAGAAGAGGAGAAAAAGAATAAAGACACTAAGCCAGGAATTATTTTGCGTATTATTTTGCTTCTGTTAACGCTACAGTCACACAAGGTGATGGAGAAAGTTCCAAGTACAGCTGCCCAAACGCTGCCACACATAACCCAGAGCACTTCTTTCAGCGTACAGAGCTAGTCTGACAAAAACCTTCGAGAAGCACTCCTAAAGATTGTTTTTTTTTTCTTCAGAGAAACATTTTAAAAAAATATGCTGCATCATCACAAAGTATTTTCTAAAACAATATATGTATTAAAAACTACAATATTGTACAAAAACTAAAGACATCCTGAGAGGAAGACATTCCAACAGGACACTGCACTGATCCAGCAGCATCAACTGCTGTGTGACAGCAGCCAGAGGACACACACCTTCCTCCCCATTACAGATATTATAAAAGATTCTTATGCACAACTTACTTGCGATATTTTTATACAACAACTTGACACAAAAAGCACAAGACCCATCTGAAGTATTGGTTCAGAATCACTGATGCAAAAGTCTATTTTAATTAATTTTTAATCAACATCAATACTACTCATTGTACAGTGAAAAAGAATCTAGTTCAAGAGCCTGGCTCCAAGAGCTGGAGCAGCACAGAGCAGGGACCACCCGCTGCTCCTCAGCGTGGGGCTGGTGGGAGCTCAAGGAGGACCAGGCAGTAAGGGGAGCTCCCCCTGGCAAGGGCAATGTGAGAAACAAGGATGGTGGCTCAGCAGTTTGGAACAGGAGGAATGGGAAAAGACCTGTTGTAGGCAGACAGAGCGCTGCTATAGTGCCTGGCAGCTCCGCAGCCCTGGAAAGCCATGGAGCATCCTTGGGAGAAGTGCAATTCAGCTGAAAATAACCCAGAACTGGCTGATTCATGTGCTACTAGAAAAACACTGTCCTGTCTGAGCAACTGTCCAACAAACCTCAATATTTCAACTCTCACCCTGCTATTTTAAAAAAGACCTTTAACTTGTACTAAGAGACCAATCAAAGAGTTGTCTGCACCCTTGGGAGGGAGAGAACCAATGGCACAGAACACCTTGATTACACAAACACCATCCCAAAAACACCATTCCTTTCAAAAGCAACACAAAGGCATACAGATGGCAAACAGCCTGAATTCAGTGTGGAAAGAGATACAAGTGATGACTACAAATCGAAGAGAAATGGTAAAACACACCCTAACTTGCACAGCAGCAGAATACCTAAAGAAAGCTTTTACTGATTACAATTCTATTACCCTAATTTAACTGTGATGCAGTTTGTGCCGAGCCAATCCACCAACAGCACACAGTGATTAGCTTCTACTCAGCCAGAATCTTCTATTACATACAAAACTACTTTGACAACAGTTTTTCTCCTGGATATAAATATGTGTTGGTGATGTTTACTCTGAGCCACTGTTCTGGAACTTTCCTATCTGAATCTCCTCAATCCATGAACTTGGGAGATTAAGGATACAAATACTGAACAAGCAGGTATTAGCTCTGACTTTTTTTTATCTGTCAGAGAAAAAAAACCCACCCTCAAAACTGAAAAATGACAGCTGACAACATACTGCACTTGGTGCACAGCACAAGGAACCAGAACAGCCTACTCTTGCTTTTCTTCCCGAAACTATTTCAAGTTGCAACTGAACTTTTGCTGCTTAAATCCAGGACAAAACATTTACACAAACCCGAATTCCTTAAAATTCTGTAATTTGCTAAGATTGTTTTCAATTATCTGTAATTTAATGTTTTGCAATAATCTGTAATTTAATGCTTTCTAGCTATGAATTATCCTGCAGGAAATGTTTGCAGGAAACTGTATTTATTTACAAAAGCAGTTTGTTTGTTTTCAAGTACCATCACATGGGCTAAAACAAACAAAAGGACTGAGAAGTGTAAATTAAGCAATGCCTGGATCTTGCTCTCTCTGCCTCCTTTTCCTGCTTCAGTACACCTGGCACCCCCAAACTGTCAATACTACACCTCGCCAGTCACTATACCTTTGGCCCATATGAACAAATGCATTTCAGTAAACAAACTTCTGAGCTTTCAGTGAACAATCCAGATATGATTTCCTCCATGGTGCTGTGATGTGTTTCTGATAGAAAGCACAGGCTTGCAGAGATTATTCAATTTCATACCACAAAAAGGGAATTTAACATGCAAGCATAAAGGTAAAAAAGACACTTAGTGTTTTAAAGCCAAGGTGCCAAAAGCTCTTACTATGAATTCTGACAAAATTAGAAACTTAAAAATGTTAAGCCAAATTAGTATGCAATGGCATAGAGAAAGTATACAAAAGTCATTCACACAGCACATGCTACTGAAAAACATAAGCCAAGGAATAAAAAATAATAATAAAAAAAAACCCCAGGCAAAACTGTGTGAAACATATAACTACTACAAACACGGTAGTGCAAAAGCAGGTGAGATGGAAGTAGCTAACCTGACTGGTTAGGGGAGTGGCTCACCAAGTCCCGAATGGGAGGCATGCCTACAAAAAAAAAAGCAAGAAAATCACAGAAGTGTTATTTCAGTAAATGAGAGAACAGTCCCCAAACCACTCACTGTTGTAAATCCAGTCTTTAGCCCCTTTTCCAGGACAGGTTTCTCTCAGAGCCAGCTCAGCCTCACTGGCTGCTCTGATCACCTCCCCTGAGCAGGGGCACTGACAGCAACCCCAGCCTGGGGATTTCAGCATTAGCAGTTCAGCTGCTTTCACAACACATTTCCACCTCTAGCTCCTTGTTACACATTAGGCATATAATGAACCAATTTAACATGTCCTTAAAAGTTTGATTTACATAGAAAAGAGGAACAATTTCTAGTCATCGAAACCAAAACCAGTTCATTTTGGGTTGTACTGACTTAGAGGTTGAGAGGTCAGCCCTGAAACTTCAGCAGTTTCTCTCCCCTCTCTCACCAGCACATTTGCTCCACCTCAAAGTCAGTATTGTGCTGCCTGACTGAGCAAACAGCAGTATCTAAGTGTGGCCTAACTCTGATTTAACCTAAGCACGTGCATAACTGTCATCTACCCTCTTTCACAGTCTCCTCTCCCTCTGTGCCCCACAGGCGCTGTGTGAAATCAAAGTTCATATTTCAAATTCACAAATTTTACAGCTGGGGATCATAACTGTTACATTTAAGGCCACATTTCCCAAATTAATTCAACCTCCATCACTACTAACTGCAAATCCCGACTGTTCCCTTCTTCCCTCACTCCTACAGCAGCCAAGAAACTCCCCCAAGTTACGCGAGGAATCTTTTGTTCCCAAAGGCTGTGACTGAGACACAACTTTGTGGCCCCACTGCAAGATGCACTGGGACAAAGGGAGACAGGAGGAATCCTAAACGGGAGCCACGCCAGGAGCTCAGGGTGCTCTCCTACGCTGCCCTGGCCCACAGTTGTGAGCAACTACTGCTCTTGTTTCAGTTCCTGATACAAATCATTTAATTGTGGAATAACCACCTGGCTGTTCTGAGGTGTTCCAAAGCAGAGGTGAGTAAACACCAGGGCAGTGATCTACCCTTCTTTCTGTGTGAAGGCTGCATGCAGAGCACACATCAGTGAGGCCAACAACTGAGCAGGGTAGGAGAGTGTCCTGACAAAGAGCTACTTGTGGAGATTTCTTAAAATAACCATCTTGGCACAAGCCTGGATCTGCTTCAGAAGCACTACATGGCATGAGCTTCACTTATGTGTCTTTACTAAAAAGATACGCCAAATGTCCCCAAACCAGCAGAAAAACAAACAACGCACAGGACTATCCCTTCTTCAGCTTCACTTTTAATCAAAGCATGTTCATTTTCCACACAGGAGATGATCGTTCACACAATACACAAGTAAAGAGATGCAGTTTTGACACTATATAATTAAAAAATTCCTCAATACCAAAGACCGAAAAATGTAGTGTGACCAGAGCAAATAAATTCAGCAGTACCTGTGTTCCCTGGGTTTTACAAATCACTACCAAATCATTCCAACCACAGCTGGAACTGGGGAGAGAACCTTTCAGGAATAACACAAACCAATCGTAGCCATTCCCAAATCCCACAATTCTGACTTCAACACTTCAAGCCACAGTTTTTCTTTTAGCCCTAAAATACGTATCAATTCCAGTAGCCATTAAATAATGCTTTAAAACAAAAAGTCAAGCAGCTATTCCATTAAGTTATCAAATTTAGCCCCAGTGACCATGGATATCCTGTCAAGGATACGGAAGGGATCTACAGATATGTCAAATTTCATGAAATTTTTGATTTCAGAGGTAACACCACGGAGAGTACCTGGAATTGCTGTTGAAGGTCAAAAGAGGAACTAGGGAGAGTGAGTGAGTGAGACTGAAATAGGCAAATGACAACAGCATTTCCTTTCAGATACAAAGGTGTCAGAAGACACTGGGTCACCCACAGCCACCTCACCTCACCGGCAACTCATCAGACAAGAGCTTGAAACCAGGACAAAAATCCAGCACAGAAAAATTATTTCCCTTTACATTATCATCTTTCTAGTCCATGTTTCCAAAACAAGCTAACAACACATTCCTGATTATTCCAGGGAAAGAGACCTTCCAAGCACACAAACAAGCGGCACCAAGAAAGGCGACTTTGGCTGCCCAGCCTCGACTGGTGGTTCTAAGGAGTTTTCCTGGGACGTGGACACCAGGAGCAGAGCCCACAGGGACAAAGTTCTGACAGGATACTACTGGCCACACAGACATTTTCGTAAGGTGGGAAAGTGATTTGGCCAACCATTCCCTCCGCTGGAGGCTCTGAGAACCCCTCTGGAGCCAGCTGGATGTGTAGATGTACTATTCAAATAATTAAGGTATTATTCAGACCACAGAACTCCACCCAGACACCAGTACAGCACTGGGACATGCCAGCAGTGCTCACCCCAAAGGTGTCCAGCCACACTGGCATGAATTCCAGGAAAACTGAGCAAAACTGGGAAGAATGCAGTACACAAATGGGAATCCAGCTAATTAAATACCAGGCTGGTTTTCACAAAAGTGCAATGGAGGACAGTACACAAATCCTCTGGATACAATAGGAGGTTTCACAGGTATAAACAGTAATACTTATTAAGTTAGTTTACCTGCAAATTTTTACTTAAATCACCACTTTCTACCATACAACCTGACCAGAAGAGGATATATGATGCCCAAAACCCTTAATCTTAGAAGCAAGCACGTATATGAACAGTGACTTTAAACCTGGCTACGGACATTATACAGGTGAAACAAAAAAAATGAACTACTTAAAATTACTTACTGCAATGGTAAAGACTTCTAGCAGTATGTTACAGAAATAATACTGGAACGCAATATGGGAAACAGTGCTTTGCTTACTTTCATTTTAAATACTGCTTCTTCAAGACTCAGTAATCGGAACAGCTCAAAATTTAACTCAAACTTGAAATACACCAATTTTGAGAAACACTGGGAAATCAGTAGTCTCAGAAGAAACTATTTATGGCAACAAATTACATCATCATTGCTATGTGCACATCAAAATATAAATACAATTATAAAAATAAGAAAGCATTTAACCAACATATTATGTATTAGCATGCACTAATACCAAATCCCTTTGAAAAGCTAGATCCCTCACAGAAAGTTACTTTTTTCCAGCCAAAAATAAATTGCACTAATGTCCTGGAAAATTAATTGAACTGCATGCTAGTGCAGTCACTGAACAGCACACCATGCACATGTAACAGGTAAGTTTACCTTACAAGGGTATTTGCAGAAATGCATAATAAGCTAAAATAACAGAGGATAACTGTATTTAATTAGTAATAAAGGCGGTTCCATTTTGTAAGGCAACCAAGCTTCAGGTGGATAAAGAGAGAAAAACACTGATCGAACAACAAAAGGCAATTCTCGTATCTTGAACTAGCCATACCCTGGCTGGATCTGTAGGGATGAAATCAAAAAAGAAAGAAAAGTCTCGAGGGGCCATGGTTGGGGTTGGAAGGGACCTTAAAGCTCAACCAGTACCACCCCCTGCCACGGGCAGGGACACCTTCCAGGTTGCTCCAAGCCCTGTCCAACCTGGCCTTGGATACTTCCAGGGCTGGGGCAGCCACAGCTTCTCGGGGCAGCCTGTGCCAGGGCCTGCCCACCCTCACCGGGAGGAATTTCTTCCCAATATCCCACCTAACCCCGCTCTATGGTAGTCTGAAGCTGTTCCTGCTTGTCCTGTCACTCCAGGTCCTTGTAAATAGCCTCTCTCCATCCACTTCACGTCCTGAAAGGCCACAATTAGGTCACCCCAAAGGCATCTCTTCTCCAGGCTGAACAATCCCAGCAGAGCTGCTCCATCCCCTTAATCACCTCCATGGCCCCCTCTGGACTGACTCCAACAGCTCCACGTCCCTCCTGTGCTGGGGACCCCAGAGCTGGAGGCAGCACTGCAGATGGGGTCTCACCTGAGAGGGGCACAATCCCCCCTCACCTGCTGCCAGCACTGTGGGATGAGCCCAACCCTGGGAAGGGTCCTAAAGGTCCTTCCTTGTGAAATCTGTTTATCAAAACTGGACACAAAAAAGCTGCTTCGTACACACTTGGGTCCACGACCAGGATCCAGACTGGAAATCCGGAGCATAGCCGTGGTCATACTGGAATCACCACCTGTTCCAAACCTGCCATGTCTGTCATACACCACTGGCAACAACGAGCCACTGAGACAGGGCCTGAAGTTTCGGTATGGAACTTGCACAAAGAGGCCAATACCATCCTGCAATGTTCACGTCAAGCTACAACACAGGAAAATATCTCCTCAGGCTACAGCTTACAGTGAAAGTTTAAATAACGTTGGCTCAAATATTACACTGGTAATTGAATTTAAAATATCTGATTTTAGTTCAGGGAAAACAAGGTACTTGCCCTCACCTGGCTGTTTTTTGCTGCTGTTGGGCACTTCTCCGTTGGTCACGGGCTGGTTATTGGTGACAGTGCTGCCTCCTGACTGGCCGTTTAAGACTTTGGGAGTGGATCCCAGGTTTGCAGCTATCACTGGTAACTGCTGCCCTCGTTTCAGAAGCTGTTTCTGTTCCTGGTGTCGGAATCGCGGTGGTACTTCCCGAGGAGGGTATCGAGGCAAGGGCTGCTGCTGGCTGCTGGCTGGGACCCGCTTGGCATTATTAGTAGTGCTGGTTCCTGTGGAAGTGCCGTTGGAGGTGACAGGCTGAGGCTGGCTTACACTTGTCTTGGTTTGTTCTGGCACTACCACCACCCCCAGGTAAAAGAAAGTGGGACAAAGTTATTCATAAGAACAGCAACTTAAAAAATCGATGACTAAGTCAATACTCTTAGAAGTGCTCATATATATGATGATATGACATCATTTCTTCTTATTCAAGCCGTAACTCATTCCCCAGGAAAAGCTCCATTATCCCACAATCACACACTTTCATGGCACAAATCTGAAAGCAGAAATATGCCTTGCTCTGACTCCTAACTTCACCAATTACAGTAAGCTACTACTAACCAGCTCTCTACAGCTTTTTGCTGACACATCAGCACTATGCAGTTTATTTCAGCATTTAAACTTCATTTAGAAAAAATAAGTACTAAAAAATTAAGTTTCCCATTGAAGTTAGATTTTCAATGTCCTGTATAGAAAACCGCTCTGGCCTGGCCCAAAAAAGAACAAGAGGTGAGTGAACAGGACCTACAGGAGGTGTTGCTGAGATTTCCCTGCTCTATCAGCCCTAAAATGCCAAGGGGAATGCCCTGAAGTCACCGGTGCCAGCGGGAATGGCTGCCCACACAGGGAACGCTGCACACAGCCTCGCAGGATGGGACTGGCACTGGGGAAATGCCAAATGTGCAACTGCAACTCCAAATGATCTCACTGCCGACAGCACGGCCCCGGCAAGGCAAGGGGAAGGTCAAACCATCTGCAGAGGTCACAGCGAGGAACACACCAAACCCAGCTGCTGAACTGAGGGACACCCACACCAGCCCCAGCTCCACAACACCGGAGCAGGGAGTAGGGGCAGGTGGGGGAACTGGTGAGTAAAGCAGCTCACCTGGCACGAGACACACTGAGCTACTGGTGTGTGCCCCCAGTGCTACTGCCATCCATCCCCATCCCAGCACAGGAGAGCTGCACTCCATCCCTCACATCATGGTTATGTTAAGGTACTTTTCAAATTTCCAGGATAAGAGATCGATAAAGTATGTTAATATTTACTGTGGAACTTTCTGAGATACCTCAAGACTCAACCGTGACCTCCCTCAGCACCAGGAATATTGTTACTATAAGACTGAAAATGTAGTTTTCAGGGGCTTTTAAAATTTTTAAGTTTGTTTAAAGACTGTTTGATTATTCCTTTTCAGGAACAGATTCATGGGAATACAACATAAAAAATACATGAAAACAAACTCAAGCTTTCATTTAAAGAATCAATTTGAACGTTGTCAGTTCTATTATTACTATAATTCAGATTATTTTTACTTTAATACACAATTACATATTCTAAAAAACACAAACTACAAGGCCTTTAGAATAAAAAAAAAAAAATCACAGAAGAATCACCATTGGAATTGTCTTTCAGTGGAATCTTGTATTTAGGCTGCTTCAGGAGAGCAGGAAAGAAAAATTTTGGCAACCTCCTTGTTTGACATACAGGTGGGTAGACGAGGGCGGGCAGAAGTCTCAGGGTGAGGAGCAGCCAGCTCCCCCCAGAGCCCCCATGTCTCCCTCAGGCACAGCAGGGACCCACCTCTCCCATTTCACAGCTGACTGGAGAGGGACCAGACTTAGGAGAGGAATAGCCAGGACATAAGTCAACTTCATATACAGAGCACAGGGAATAGAAGGTATTCAAAAGCTATTAGGTAAATTGGGAAGCTGATAAAGCTGTTCCCTTTATTAAGAGGGGGTAACTGATTCCTTGAACCACGTTTTGATGCACATGTGCCAAAAAATTATGATCAAAACTGAACTACAAAAATACAACGTAGTCTTAAACAAATCTACTTCATTTCCTCCCTCTAAAATATCTTGCTTTAAAAATAAAATAACTGAGAGTGAGTAAACCCTGGAGAGGAGGGTTTGCTATTTAAGCAAATTGCTGCAAATTTCTCCACAATTTAATGCAGAAGCACTTTGCACTTCTCTGTGGTCTCGGTACTGCAAAAAGTTCTGAAACTAAAACATGTATTCACACTCCACAATCTGCGTAACCACTGCCCAAACCTTAACTTTTGGCACTCTCCCTGTGCCTCTTGCTTCAGCTGACTCCACGGATGACCCTTTGCAGCCTGGAGCTGAGCTGTGCTGACAGTGACACACAGACAGCCCTTCCTGCTGACAGTGTGTCACATCCAGCCGACAGAGCAGCCTCAGAGCCATGAAGAGACACACACGCTCCTTCAGCACACCCCATTTACGCTTTTTTTAATTTTCACTGTCAGCTTGAACAGAAAATACAAATACCCCTTGCTTGAGGAGATCCTAATACAACAGAGCACCTGGTAATGTGCTCACTGAGTCACTTCTCCTTCCCTGTCACTTCCACTGCCCTACAATTGCTCTTCTGGGATGAAGTGAAATAATTTCCATCTGACACTCCCCGGACACCCCGACAAAGCACACTCAGGGCAGTCCCAACGCTTTACGTTCCTAATTAAAGCCACTTTAAGACCAAGTGTGTTAGAACAGACCCCAGGGAACTCAAATCACTTTCAACTATCAAGGAGTGCAACTAATAAACAAGATACTTCACAGCCAGCCCTAAGACACAGCACCAGGAACACTTCTCCAACTGTTCAAGAATACGAAATTTCATATATTCTAAGCATTCATTTCTGTAGCAAATGTAGCAATTCTGTTGACTATGATCAGCAAACTAAACAATAATCTGCCAGGTTCCCGGGTTAGACTATAGAATATGTCGAGTCTGTATTTGTATGCTAATTTTAAACTGAAATTATTCAAAGTACAACAGAATTCCCTTGCATTGGCTTCCCTCAGAACCACAGAGTAAGTTTTAAGCTATACAATTTATCCTGTCCAACATTTTCTGCTCCACAACTTCTTAGAAGACTAAATAACATATTAATGTTCCAATATGGCTTCTATGAATTCCAACACTCCTAAATCATTATCTTAATATTTGAATTTGTTCTAAACAAGCTGCTTGTTAATAAAAGTTTGTTCTGCACAGCAGCATTTTATTTTGAATCTTATTAAGGCAGAAAGATAATAATATTAACAGACTTGCAGTTTATCACAGTTAATTAACTTGACTAGGAACAGCAAGTTTACATAAATGAGTACTAAAAATGACAGATTTTCATAAAGAACAAACCTGCTGCAAACCCTCAGACCAGGGGATGGTGGAGTTACAGTTTACAGAGAGATTCCAAAGAAAGACGCTTCCAACTTGTGTTGCTTTCCCACTCTGCAGATTTCATTAGAAAATGGAGGAGAAGCATGGTGTCATTTTACTGCTCCAGGAGCTGCCTGCCAACTCCTCCTGGAGCAGGGGCCCAGGGACTCACACTCCCCCTCCAATAAAAAATGGCAGCTGCTTGAGTAACTTGAACGCAGATGGAAAACAGTTTCTCCCTCGCCCAAAATCAGCGTACAGAGATCCAATCCTCCCCTAATACACACAAAGAACAGCACCAGGCTGGCAAGGAAATGCTGCTCCTTGTTGCTGCTGCTGGAGCAGCCCCTGAAAAGCGCCCTGCGCCGCTCTCCGTGCATGGCATGCCCCGGAGTTGTCAGGGCTGGAATGCTGAAGGGCAAACAGAGGAAGTCTGGCTCTCAGGCTGACACACGTAAGATGTACTGCTAGAATTTTCGTGGTGGAAAAATGGCCGCAGCTGCTGCGAGCTCGGAGCTGCTCTGGAAAATATCTCCGGTGCTGCCAAGGCGTTAACCCCTGCGGATCCGCGGGGAGCGCGCCCGCCCTCCCTGCCGCCACCGCACCGCCAGCCCGGCCCAGCGCCGGCACCCTTCCACGCAGCTTCAACATTTAAGAGCTAACAGAGGAGTTTTTCCAGTCAGGAAAAGCACAGTCAGAAAAGTGAAAACCGCGATGAAAACCAGAAGGGTCAGTGCAGTTGGGCCATTCTGCTTTGCGGAGAAGAACACGATTAAGAAGTTTCCAAGGTGGGAAATATGAGTCAAAGATTTCAATTCCACACCCAGCTATTTTTAGAGCACTTTCCATTTCAGTGGGTAATTCTGTTTATTCTGTTCTGTAATGAAAGTGACACTTTCTGCTGAGGGATCCAGTGCTGCAGGGACAGCTGGGTGCAGCTCAAGCCCCTGCTGCTCCCCAAAGCCCAGAACCTTTCAGAACTAACCCCAACCCAAGCACTAAGCAGGTTTTATCGATTACTTTTCATCTATATAATAAACTCTGTGCAAAGGGCACTTCAGCTCACCCTGAGCTCTCCCCCTGGGGCAGCAGACACCCCCCAACTGCTGGAGTGAGCACACACAGCTAAACTCAACCATCCCTCTTGAGCAGCATTTCCTTCAGTGCCCGATTCATCAGCAGATACCTGGGGCCACAGTGCTGCTCGTAGAGCTCTGCTTTAGAGGGAATTCAGGATAAGTGGATTCGTTTGTCTATCTTTAGTAGCACTGACTTTAAACACAGTAAAAGGACTTACTTTGCCAAGCTAGAAAGAACACAACAACTGACTATTCTACAGTATTCTCAACAAATAGGGATTTTCAAATTATCCTTAATTTTTCCTAAAATACCTTGTACAAGAGCACTGAGAAGCCACATGTCCATGTGTTTTGCCAGCTGCTCCACAAACAAATTAACCTTCCACTTAGCAACTAATACACTCACCTCGAACTGCTCTGACCTGCTCTTCCCTCCTTTGATAAAACCAGCTGGATCAAACCAGACAGGCCAGAATCCCTGACATCTGCAGGAATTGCTACACATACATTTTTAACTGTAACACTACAGTAATAAAATGCTCCTGGTACCAGAAATATTTATATTAGCATCATCTTCATCACTTCCATTCCCAACCCTGAACAGGAAAACCCCCAGTTCCATGAACTTCTTTGGAAGGTTCCTGTCATTTTACATGAATGCTGGGACCTGCTTCAGATGGCACAACAGCAATTTCTACCTTAGTTAAAACAACAGTTTAGACCCATCCAAACTATGCTTAAAACCAAGAAATATCCTCCCTCCCCACCCCCACTACTTAACCAGCAACTCTTCTGAAAGAGGCTCATAATTCTGAATTATTTAGAGATCCTATACTCTTGTATTTTATCTTCAGCTCATGCACAGAATAAATTATTTAAGACATTAACGTGATGGAAACTTGGAAACTAATGAAACATTAATTTGCATCCTGAATACCAGGAGGCAAAACTGGTGAAACAAAGCAAGAGCCACGTGCCACACAAGCTATGCATTTTGTTCCTATAGAAACTGTGGCAAAAAGTTGTGTATCTGCACCTCATGATGTCTGCTCTTCCAGAGCACTGCCAGATTGCATTTCTCTGACAACTTTAAATTCCTGCTAAACTTTCTGAAATACCCTTTAAATAATAATGTAATTAAGGTGGAACCTAACACTTCCATTAGCAAACATTAGGCTTCACAGCAAAAAAAAAAAAACAAAAAATTTTGTCCACCAGAAGAAAGGCATTTTCTTTCCATGTGAAGGCTCCCACCAGGTATCCTCCTGAGCAGAATTCCTGCCCTCCCTGTTCATGCTGGTTTCAGCCATTTGCTTGTGTAGCCTTGGCCCTGACATGACAACACAGCAGTCCAAGCACACAGGTCAAATGGTCATTCCAAATGCATGTTAGTATATACAGCAAAGTATTCTATTATTTTCCTTCTCCATCATATTTTCATATATATTTTATCACTTCAGAATAAACCTAGATATTTTCATAATTCTTTAAATTCAAGAGAAAAGTGAAAATAATCTTTATTCTCCTTTTTAGGGGCCAGTTGGGATGGAGATCTGCACAAACCCCACAAATATTCAGAGTAACTGCAGTGCTCCCACCCGCCATGAACATGGAAATCACACCTTTCAGGTACTGGCATCTTGACTGTTTTGCAGGATGAACCCTCCACATGCAAGAGGTAAACTGAAAATATCAGTAACTTGTCTACCAAGCGTTCCTGATCCCAGCTGCACTTAGAATACTTGGAAATTAAAGTTCAAACAGATCTATCCTACACATGGTCATTCCTCAAGTGTTTGTGCACTTTCAATCAAGGCAAAAAAGGGGAAGGAAAAACGCAAACAAGGACAAGAACTCCAGGTATTATTTCTGTGCCTGGTGCTGTGTTAGTAACTAAGAATGGAAAACAGGAAGAGCAGCAACTCCGATCCCTGGATAAACCCTTCACCATTACTCTTCTAGGCTTTTGTGGTCACTTTGAAAAAGGGCAGCTGAAGTCTCAAGAATCCCACCTTTCAATTCTGAGAGGAGCTTTCAGGTGACACGTTTGATTCAACACATTTAGAACCACAGAAATAATACACAGAGTAAAACTAACTGTAAAGTAACTTACCTTTGATTTTTTGTTCAATGGCCTAGAACAAAAAAAAAGAAGTGTCAGTGATTTTTACAGATAAGAGAGAAACCACATGTGCACGTGCCACTTCATAAAGCAACACTATCTTTTGACTTTCCTCTTTTAATATGGTTTCAAGTTATTTAATTATCTACTTCAGAAGCATCTCTTAAACTAACCCAGGCCTATTATTCCTTATGCGTAAAAAGCTGTTTAAAAGTTACAGAAGACAAAATTAATTTGAAAGATAACTACATGAAACAGACTGAATTTAACTTGCAAATTAAGATGTTTTAAGTGAGTTAAAAACTGTGCCTGGAAGCAAAGAGCAGCCAGTACTTTTACGGCAGAACAAGGCAGGGAAGGGGGAGGGACCTGGAAATGGAAAGGAATAAGAGAGCAAATGCCAAAGCTGCAAGTCTTTCATTTCCAAGATTCAACAGGTTACACTCTGTTACGGCCAAGATGAGGGATCTATTTGAATAGAACTTTCTCACAGCATAAAACTGGGGGGGAGAAACATTTCTTGTATGTCAGTACACCTCAATGGTGTGGTTTTAACTATAAACCACAGTGAGACTGTGCTTAGAAAGGATTTCCCAAAAGCACAAATCATAGTCCCTCCTATTTGAAACTAGAGTTCTCACTTTTAAGACCAATTATCGCCAAAACAAAATGATACTTAATTTTATGTGGTCACTTCGGAAGCTGCATACAACCCATTTTAATTGTGACATTCCATATATTCACAGTATGTAACAGACTTGCAATAATACTGAGTCTGTGAGTGTATAATGAAAACTGTGAGGAGGGAGAGAAAGGGGAGTGTGTGAATGCAGGAAGAATTTATGGATGCAATGGTTTGATGTCAGATTTGCCCAGAATCAGACATTAGCATTGGTAGGTAGGGCTGACACTGAAACTTTAACCACAACTCTTCAGTGCCCCAGCCTCACCTCTCTTCAGGAAATCAAGGGTGTATTAACAGAAGAACCCTCATTTTCACCTTATGCTGACAGAAAAGTATACAAACAAAAATGTAAATTATACTGCCCTACAGTTCAGAACAGAGCCTCTTGCTCCCAAAAAAACCCTAAGCATAAGCTTTTAATTTTTTTTTTCATTTATTCCCTTAGAGATTGCTAAAAACAGCCAAAGACTCAGCCACTGCAAAACCTCTTCTGAAGAAAATCCACACTACCAACAGCAAGGCCTGAGCCCTGGAGCTGGGAAAGCAAAAATAAGGCCAATGGCTCCTTACACAAGTGTATGGAAACACCCAGACATTCGGGTTCCATTCTGCCTCTCTCATCCCTATCACCTCGACTGCTCCAGTGCTTCTCTCCCTCTTCCCTGACTTCCCAAAGGCAGGTGTTATGCCACTACACAACACCACAACTCCTCATTATGCTTTTAGTTCAACAAATCTGGTTAAAATATTTACTTTGAAGCCCTGGGCAGTTTTGTACCCTTCCAACCCCAGGGTTTCAAATGCCAGCACCTGGCTGAGCCCAGTGTTCCCACGTACACAATGCCACAAAAAGGCAAGTGGATTCACTAGTTGACGTCCCAGGATCACTGCTCAGCACCAGGATGGGAGCACACCACAAGCCTTCTCTACCTGAACTGTCACACTCTGGGGCTGCTGCCGTCCCTCCACTACTCCTTTCAGCCCCAATTATTGAAGTACCCAGCATATAAACCTGAGCACTGGTTTGTCCTTCCCCAGTGTGGCTGCCCTTCAGTTCTTGGTGTGCCTGTGCACATTTAGAGCTTCCTTTGGAGAGACTTCTCCCCACCCCTCACCTGTGACCCAAGTCATCCCCCTGGCACTTGGCCCATGGATAGGAAAATAAGAAACTCAGAACTTTCCAAAACTTTTTTTGCTGTTTTTGGCAATCCATAGCACCCAAAAAAATCCATGATGAGCAAGGGGCACAGCCCAGGCTCCTGACTGCTTTCTGCACTAAGGTGCAAGTCTCTAAGAGCAAAAATATTTCAGCTGGGGACTTTCAAAGTGCTCTGTGATCTGTTCAAGACTTTGAAGGTTTTGCTATCAAGCCTGTGGTAGGTAAAACAAACCAGTGTGTTCCAAAGAGCCATATCCAGCATGAGGCAATGGAATCACAAGAAAAATGCTGAGCAGGTTCACTCTGCTCCCACCCGCTAAAGAATCCCAGAATGGACATGTTTAAAACCCATATTTAAAAGCTCCTCTCAAGCTCAGGGTCAATATTTAGAATCAATGGCCATGAAGAGTATCTTACCAGTAAAGAGAGATTTTGAAGTGTTTACAAGCATTTCTGTGATGTTTCCATCCCTAAACACCTTTGCTATCAATATTTTAATTTTTGTCCACCTATCCTACTACAAATTTGCTTATGACATGTTTCCATACTGAAGAATAAGATATACTAAAATAAGGATACAGCTGAAAGCCACTACTTTAAAATGATACTTTTATTCTACTAATAAATGCGCTAACACTAAGAGGTTTCAAACTTGAAACTGGCTCAATAGACAATCATGGAAAAGAAGGGTCATCTCAGAAGAAAATTTAGTCTTCTAAGAAACTACACAGAGCAAATTACACTGTTCAGTATGTCAGTTACCACTAAATAACCAACAGTACATTTAAATTTAAAACGAGAAAACACGTGTGAGTAACAACAGCAAAATCAGTTTTTACGAGTGGTAAAACAAGTCACCCTTAAGCATAAGGTTTTATTTCTCAGTGCTCCACATACCTTTTTTTGAGCAGCTTCCTTCTTCTTCTTGTCTTCTTTTCTCTTTTTCCTTTCTTCCATCAACTGTGCTTCCTCTTCTTGCACTAAATCCCTGAACCACACAGTTTGTAATTAACTCTCCCAAAATACAATCTGTACACACTTAGAATCATTTTAGAACAATTATTTCACAGTGACACAAAAGGAACTGGGGAATTTCGCTTCTAATTGGATCCTGTTTCTACAGGGACTGTCACTGTCACTGCAAGACACAAGTGACAGGACTTTAAGTGCAGATGTAGCGTCAAGCTACACGTAAGGTGTTCTTTCTTCCAAAGCTTACAATGAAGGCTTAGACTTTAATTTGATTCAAAAGCCAGCAAATTCAGATGTTATTTAATCTCTACCTGAACAGCTACAACTGAGCTCTGGCACATCCCAGCCTGGAGTGTTCCTGCACTCAGCCAAAGCCACATACCCTGCACATCTGCACCAGCTCCCTCATCCCAAACCATCTCTGCCAGGAAGCACCAAGTGTGGGCACCCTCAGACCACAGCTGGCACCAACAGGGCAATTTCAGAGCTCCCTAAGGGAGGGACAAAGCTGTAACTTGTCAAAAGCGAAACGAAGTTTAGAGCATTAAATAATTTCACTTGATACACAGTACTTTGTGCGCAAACCCGAGGCTGAGCAGCAACACCTCAGTCCAGCTTATGCTGATTAAAAACAGACTACACACCTCCAGTTTCAAATAAGATAATTCGGTATCTGTCAGAAGCAAAGCCAATTGAATGTGTTAAACTACAAGCTACTCCACAAGTACTAAAACTTTCATTACTTTTATAGATATAAAAATAATCAACTAACTCTACTTTTAGTTCACGTCCCTTTCAAAGTGACTGCAGGCATCAGTTTTGGTTCTGAGATTTCCATTTTAATTTTTTTTTAAATCCACATGTGAGTTCCAGCTTCCAGTTGCCCAGTTCCACTGTGGCACATTCACATAACTTCTTCACTCATTAATTAGACAAACAGCAGCACTCTGAGCACTGCTCTCGTGCAGGTGGTACCAGCGTAAGTGATGCTGAACAGCAGCTCACCAGGTCTTCTCTTTCTGGTACCCAGCAGCAGCTTATCCTCGGCCTTCTGCAAAATCCCACCACTCCTTTGGGAGAGGTGAGGCTCACGGTACTGCTGACCCTTTCAGTTCTACCTTTAAACTCTAAAATTGCTTTTTTGTCCTGTTCTGAAGTTCTCCAGCAAGATGGCGAAGGTGGCTCTCCTCCCAATAAGGACAATGACACATTAAAAATGTCATTATATGTGATGCCACTGATATTTAAATTTCAATGCCTGCAAGTACCTGCAGAGCAACCACGGACAGCAATCGTTGCCAATCCCTAATTGCAGAGATCCTGGTTCTCATTGCAAATCCCGCTCCATCCACTACCTGTTTCTCTCCCCAGTGCTTCCTTCTGTTGGAATAACACTGCTTTGTGGCACGTGCAGCATTTCTTTTCTCCTCTGCCACTCTGAGGGGGCTGTTCCAGGTACCACCGCTTCCTGCAACACGTGTGAGCAGCAGCAGCAGCAGCAGCAGCAGCCTGGCCCTGCAGGTCTGACCAGCGGCAGCGGCTCAGAGTACGCACCCAAACCACCTCCGTGCTCCCTCCACCCCACACACGGGGGCCTGCCACAGACACATCCCTGCCCTGAGAGGCCTCCGCAGACCAAATTCTGGCTTTTATGATTTTCCAGTAACAGACAGCAAGCGTTAGTTACTTCTCTTAAGAAAGAATTGCTTCTGATGTGTTAAGATACACCAAAAAAAAAAAGATCTAAAACTGTTACTTCTGAGCCCCCTCTGTGTTTCAGTTGCCCTGCCAGAGGAATCACAACCCACCAAACACAACCTGGCTATTTCGCATTTTATCACAGCTTTCTCATCCGGCTGCAAGACTCACCGAGGACAGGCTCACTGCAATCTTGCATTTACAATTAGGTCTCAAATATTATTTCATGGACAACTAAGAGGTCAGTCATGTAACTACAGAAACAATTCCAGCTGACCAGGTTCATTTAGAGCAACCCCTTGGATCCAGTGCAAATCTGAGGTAATGATTAACCTGCAGTGACATCCGTGCACTACTAAGGTGACACATCAGTCAGTTCTGTCCCTTGCTGTCTCACACCCTGAGCATTTGTAACCAAAGGGAAGCTGATGATACTGACCCTCAGTTTGGGCTAATTTGGGACAATTTAAGTTGGAGAACAATACCAAGTCTGGAATTAGTGTAGAGCAAACAGCTTCCATAGGTCCCAGCTCCTTCTCGACACAATCCCCAGTTCATTTACAGGTCCCTTCCATCCAGAGCAGAGTCACTGGTTCACTCCTCAGGAATCCAGTACTTCCTGAGGTCCCACTGACAGAGGAGATGCCTAATCCAGCTGGGAAGGCAGAGTACTATGTCGTCCTCCTTCCACAACCCTTCTCTCCCTCAGGCTCAGTTCCTCGGTGGGCACGGTGTGTGGGCAGCTCTGCCCACCCTGCCAACACCCAGGCTGGCACCTCACTTCAGACTGGCTGTTGGAGCAAAAGCTTATTTACAGAATCTCTGAGAGTTCTAAGAGTTAAGAAAGCCACTGGCACTTGTTTTGTATAACAAATTTCAGTCTGTCACGTGCGAGAACTGCATTAACTGAAAAATCATTCCACTTTCTGAAGAAAGCTGTAGCACGTTCAAGAGCAAGCAGAATGCAAAACAGTATTTTCACAGGGGAAAAAAAGTAACTCATCAATCCTGCTACAGCTAAATTAACACAATTACATTTCATTTTGGGAATACAGATGCTAACAACTAACATACAGATATCTCTGGAATATTCTACCACAGCATCATCAGCTTGTTTTCACACAGGAACAACAGAACTTCTAAATTATGACACTACTCATCCGATTTTCATCTATTTAAGAAAAACAGATTACAAAGCCAGCTTAGAATGCATAAAAGCCCCTGATGATTAGGATCAGGAGTCTAGGCAACCCCTCGGTAAAAATTATCCACCTATAGTTGATGCTAAGTTTTTAAGAGTATTAATTACCACTATAACATTAAATATCAGTGACTGTAGAGCAAAACCAACCCACTGTACAACTAAATCGCAACAGCAAAGCCCTTCCTGTCCTGTTCTTCCCAAAAACTGAACCCTTCAAGGAAGACAGGCCTATCCACCACCCTCACACATAAACTTAAATCTGAGACACAAATTCACATTTGCATCAGAATCTCAGGCAGAACTCCTGAGTTTCCATCCCTGACAGCTGGAATATGAGTCTCCTTCATTCTTCCCAATGCACAAATCCACTGCCCTCTCACCAGACAGCAAATGATGGGATTGAGGCCTCTGATTCCACCCCATTAGAACATATAAGAAACAAGCTCTATTTCTAATGCTACTCCTTGAGGAGCAGAACTGGAACGTACCATTTCCCATTTATCATCTCAGACTAACAGGTGCCTGTTCCTGTGCACAAACTGCCAGCAGCTCCACGGCCCTTCACAGCACGGAACAGGAACCACGGCAGGAATTGGCCTTGTGGAAACGACACAAAGCCAGAAAAATAACAAGTTCTTTTGCTGGGCTTTTCCCCACATCTGCGAGATTTACTCCATCGACCTTGTGTGGCCAAAGGGTTGGCAGCAGCACGCTCAGTCTGCCAGCGGGCCCAGGAAAAGCAGGGACCAAGCATTCCAACTGATAACATGAATATATAAACAGGCCTCTACGATTTCCCCTATCAGCCATCCCACTTTCACCAAACACATGCACAGGGAATGTCCTTCTCCTCCTGTGTAATGGGATTAGCTTGCTCAAGGTTAAATGGCCTTAGCAGAAATGCAAACCGTATTTTTCAATTTAGATCAAGTGAAAATAAAACACCCTGGCCATAAGAAATCCACATCAGAGAGAACAAAGGCCTCTGGTTTCAACAGCTTAACTTGAAAGGTGCTTTATTTTCAAGTGAGACCAAATGAAAATGGATCTTGATCTCAGGAGAGACTGCACATTTGACAGTGCTGAGAATGTGCAAGGAGAAACTGCTGCTATCTGCATAAATTTAAACAGACTGAGGGTCAGATAAATATTTACCATTATTTTTGTAAAAACAATTTCTTGCTCCAGGAGTGTACCCCAGCACAATTCCGAGCATAAGGGGAAAAAACCCAACAAACTACCAAAATATCCTTAATTAAGCCACTTAAAAAAACCCCAAGAAAACAAACCCAGCTTTTTAATCCTCCAGGACAAGTATCAAGACAGTGCAAGATGTTTTAATTTTGTATGGCTTGATTTGTTATTTGGCTAGTGGAGTGGAAAAAGCTGTCATGCCCAAACTGCAAACATTTCAGGTAATATTTATATCAAATCACATTTCCTTTCCCTTTTTCAAGAATTAAAGTAAGTTCTATTGATCTTTAATTTCTAAAGCTCCAGCTTGGTATTGTAAAAATACCTGGGCTGAAAGAGCCATATTTAACTTTTATTCTTATGTTGCAGAAGAGGAAAATCAAGTTCATGCATATTTTCACCAGCAGACAGGCTGAGGATGCAGTAATTACCATTTGTGCACCACTGCCATCCTTGCTGTTACAATATACCAAAGGGCAACATGTTTCGCCACAATAAAAATTACAATTCTATCACCTCACAGAGGAAATGTGGTTAGAAGAATTCTGAGTCACCACCCCTGGAGGGATTTATCAGCTGTGTGGATGTGACACTTGGGGACATGGTAGCACTGGGTTACTAGCTGAAGGCAAAAAATAACTATGGATTTTTACCTTCTCCCCATATACTACATGCAGCCAACATACAAGTAAGATTTAGAAGTGATTGTACACAGCAGCTTTTGAAACCACTCTAAAATTTCCAGTGACAAACAAATTTTGGGGGAAACAAACAAACACACACATAAATAAATAATTTCCACTGTTTGCTCTTCTTCTAGTTATGAATTAACTTGTGGTGCTACAGGTGGAATAATGTCAGGTAACTACACGTAACCATCAGGAATTGAAAGACCTTTAACAATTCTGCAACACACCACATGTTCAGCCTATGGCTGATCTTCTACACACACTTTAAAATACGCTGCTGAGACTGAGATGTTTTCTTTATTTTGACCTAAAGTTCTCTAATAGTTAAATTTTTTTAAATTACACAATTATATACAACTGTCAATAAAATGAATTCTCAGGTTCTATAAAAAACAGCAGCTTTTCTACTCATCAGAATTCTACAAGGATCAATTATAAAATGTGTATTTTGATTAAAGAGGGATGCTACAATTTCTTTATCAATGTTTCCCACTGAACAGCACACTATACCAAGAAGAGTCCATGAAACAGACACCAGGATTTTGAAGTTAACAAAAAACCCCAACAAATCCCACTAGTGCCTTGGATGGAAAGGCTCTGGCACCTGAACCCACCCAGAGTGTTCCTGGGAGCACAGAGAGCCTCAGGCAGTGAGAACAAAACAAACCCACTCATTTGCAGACGTGTGTTAGTTCTTTCCAGCTATTAACAGAGAGGAGAGGCGCTGCCAAGCTAAAAACTGAAACAAATATTTAAATGAATAATTAATTAGTAAACACGTATCAGCTACTTTACTTTTTTGCTCTTAAGTACCTCAGTCCTCAAATTATCACCCTAAAGTGAAGTGACAGAATTCTACCTACCATGTCTGCCACTACCAATTCCCTGCAATACACTCAGCTTTCCTGTTTTCCCAGTACAGATACTGGCTCATCAGAACAACGTGCCCAACTACAAGCACTATAAATGCACCATAATTCTGGAACGTTTGTGTCAGTTTTGCCCTCAAGTTTCATTCGAGATGTTTACTGCTACATAAGCAGACAAACGACAGATCTGTTTCCCAAGAAGTTTATCATCCCACTCCATGAGACTCCAGCAGCAGCCATAAACAGTCCCTATCTTCTGTAACAAATGAAGGACCGAAAAAGGCAGATTAAACTGCTCCTCCACAACCACACTGGTCATACTACAGGAGGCTTTAACAGAAGCACAAACCCAAACAACTGTTCAAGACCAACACCTTAACTCTGACCTCCCCCAAGGCTGCTGCTGTGTTATTGCAGCAGAGGCAGCACTGCTCTGCACGTGGGTTTGCTCTAAGACCCAAAATGCACACGTACCTTATGGGGACCACCTTACAATTACATGTAGCCTGGAAAAGTGTCTTTGGAGGAGAAAGGGATGTGTAATTTTCCAGAAGTGTCTCTAAAGATCTTGAAAATCACAAATAGAATGGCTTTTTTTTTTCTGCAATACTCTTCCCATTTCACAGCAGACATCTTACCATCAGAAGTTTATCAGGACAAAGACCCACACCCCCCAAAACCCAACAGAAAACCAAGTGCTTAAACATCAACAGGAACAATTGCATTTCTCCCTGTTTCTCTGCGCCTCTATCACTGAGCCAGCTCTACCTTTTCCCTGCAGCAAATAAGGAACATATCACAGCAATATGGTAGTTATAATAACATGAAAGTGTAAAAATAGATAGAACAGTAGTAACTTAGAATACATGGATGAAATCCACATGTGAGAAGTTTGCTCTCCCAGAACATGGACAGTCTGCAACCAATGCAGATGGAATGTGGAGCAGAACCACAGGAGAATGGAATCAGTGGAGACTCTTCCCTATGGTTTGCATGCTTGTGAAACGAGAGACAAACCCCTGGGTTTAGGAAATAATTGTAAACGTATTTCAGATATTTACCTTCTCTCAGTTCCACATAAATGAGGCAGGAAAGCCCTGTTTACCAAACAGAATTGAAAAGTTATTGCTTAAGTCAGAAGAACTAAACAGCGATTTTTAGCAGTCCTGATTTTGACCAAATTTAACTCATAGATGTCCCCAGTTAACACTGGACAGCTCTTGTTCTGCACAAACAGTTGACATTGAACTCACATCATTAACAGTGTACAATGGACTTACTTGAATCCCTGTTGCAAATCATGCACTAGGCTCATTTTTTTACACCTGGAATATTTGCACAGCACTAGACATGTATGAATTCTAGAGAGAACACAGACAAAATGAGGATTCTTTTCCAAAGGGCCAAGTAAGCCAAATGCTAATCCTGAATGTAAAACAGGCATCAGTCCAACTGGATAAGCAAGCTGTACTAAAAGCTGTAATACTTATCCTATAACAAGCCTACGGTCTAGGCCAATATTTCCAGTAAGATAAAAAATATTTGCTACCCATTAATTTACAAGCATAAACTCCAGAAGTGACTTCAGAATACACACAAAGCAAAGCTAATGTCCCATGGAGCTCACAGTCTACATCCATACTGTGAAACCTGAGATTAACATAAACTATAGCACAGCTCTATGAACCTTCCCAGGAAAGGATATTTGCTCTTTTACAGTTTGACTAGGTCACTGTAAATTTAATAAGACTACACAATGACATTGGAGGAAGAACAAGGGCTATCTGCTGAGTTCTACCCCAGTAAAACAATTAACCAGGCCTGTCCAGCACAACCACACCACAGTTATCAGCTGTGTGCTCACACAACCAGGCTCCCTGGCTAAACATAAACCAGCTGGGGCATCAGTGTGAACTTCAAACCAGTCCTGAATCTTTTAAAGGAATAAAACATACCTCTCCAGGTCAGAGGGACACAGAGACCCATTCCATAGCAGGATTTACTCTCCAAGAACTGAATTTTGGCATGTCTCTAGTTTTCTTTCACTTCTTGTCACTCTCAGCCTCGCCTGCAGCGTGACAAGATGTCTGCTAAGGTCATAAAAATGTGCAGATCTACTGACTTACTAAGACTGGCACCAAATACTGCTCTGAACTTAGCACTCTGTCACTCTAAATAACACAGTTCTGAAACCACTTCTGTCATCGAGCGCTTTAACAGAACCCTGATGGGTTAACAGCAATGTGCCAAGGGTATCTTAAAGATTCCACGTGTTCAAATTACTCCATGTATTTATTTCAACAACAACATGGGAAAAATATTCATGCTTAAGTGTATCACCAAAAAAAAACCCCTCAAGAGCAAGGGAAAGTAAAGCAGTTTTCACACTGCAGTCGTAACACAGCCTGCAAGTGGGAGACTGCTCAGGCACAGGAAAGAAGGAAAAAAGCAAGGTTCAAAACCTGGCATTCTATCAGGTATATTCAGCATTTGGGCACACTTGGGAAACCCTTTAACAGTTAGCAAAAGGACCTTTAAGGTCTAACTGAAAAAGAACCCAAAAAGAAAACAGGACAAAAGTTGAAAGCAAAGAATGTAGAAAACAGAGCAGATATTTGTGAGAAAGTCACTGGACTAAAAGCAAACAGTGCTGAAGAAACAACTACTTAAATACAAAAGCAATACGTAGCAGCACAGAATTCTTAGTTAACATGACTCTGAATTCCTGCCCATTCCACAAAGTTCTCATTCTACAAACTATGTGCTAATGGGAAATTCACCAATTAATTCTTCATGACTAAAGAGGCAAAGACCCAGTAGTTACATGGCAATGTACAGTTTATTCGAGTTCTTGTCACAACCAACTACTTCCTGCCTCCCAACAGTATTTGCCTGAAGTGTACAGAAAAAAAAACCCACACCGTTCATTCATTTTTTAGTTCTTGTTAGGTACTATAACTTAGGCCAGAAAATTTATTTTTCTCTTCAAAAATCTCCCCTATTAAAGACACTATTATAGGCCTGACATTATTATGCCAAAAAAAAAGCCCTGCTAAAAAGGTGTTTGGTCTGAAGAATTAACTAAACTTGCAGAGATTTCTCTATACAATAGAGGATGTTTTCAAATTCAGGGCTTTTTTTATCTTTACAATTAACAAGAGATTAAAGTTCCAGATAAAGCCCACAACTATTTCTAGCCCAGGGCCAACTCTCCATCTAAACTGTGGGAGGGAATTCAAACGAGCCTCTTACCTGCTTAGTTTTCTTTCGACTTCTTTGGTAGCTTTAGCTTCCAATTCTCTGGAAAAGAAAGCGGTGTTGGTTTCCATGTCAACAGCAATGCAGCACGAAAATAAAGCTGGTGCGGGGTCAGGATGTCCAGGAGCTCCAGGCAGGGACGGTCCGGAGGGCGCAGGGAGAACACAGACTGCCCGGAGATGGGACGTGGTGGGGGGTGTGTGTGTGCAAGGATGGCGAGGGGAGCGGCGGGACCTGCACCTGCTGCCCGTGTGCCCCTGCACCCAACAGCATCCTGCGTGTGCCCCTGCATCCAACAGCATTCTGCGTGTGCCCCTGCACCCAACAGCATCCTGCGTGTCCTGCCTGTGCCCAACAGCATCCTGCGTGTGCCCCTGTACCCAACAGCNCATCCAACAGCATTCTGCGTGTGCCCCTGCACCCAACAGCATCCTGCGTGTCCTGCGTCCCCAACAGCATCCTGCATGCCCTGCCTGTGCCCAACACCCATATAGACTCCTACCTGTCCCCAACAGCATCCTGCGTGTCCTGCCTGTCCCCAACACCCATATAGACTCCCACCTGTCCCCAACATCATCCTGCGTGTCCTGCCTGTCCCCAACACCCATATAGACTCCCACCTGTCCCCAACACCATCCTGCGTGTGCCCCCTGTCCCAAACATCATCCTTCGTGTCCTGCCTGTCCCCAACATCATCCTGCACGTCTTGCCTGTCCCCCAACACCCATATAGACTCCTACCTGACCCCAACACCATCCTGCGTGTCCCACCTGTCCCCAACACCCCTCTTACGTGTCCTACCTGTCCCCAACACCCAGCCGTGCCCCGTCCTACCTGCATTTCACCTTTCCAAGCAGTTTAGGGTAACAATTCTGCTGCATCACCTCGCCCCGCGGTCGCGGCTCCAGCGCCGCCCCGGGACGCCCGAGCGAGGCCGGGGCGGACACGGCGCTGTGGGGGCAGAGCCGGCCCGGGGTGGGGGCCCCGCGACCCCCCCGGGCCGGTCCCGGGACCCCGGGGGGCGCCTCCCCGGCCCCGACCCCGACCCGTCCGGCCGCCCGGGGCTCCGCCGCCCGGTCCCG
>VWZG01000209.1:98865-111222 GCA_013396735.1 Grallaria varia
GGGAGACACGGGCACTGGGAGACACGGGCACTGGGAGACATGGGAGACACAGGCACTGGGAGCCACGGGAGCTGGGAGACACGGGCACTGGGAGACACGGGCACTGGGAGACACGGGAGACACGGGCACTGGGAGACATGGGCACTGGGAGACATGGGCACTGGGAGACACGGGAGACACGGGCACTGGGAGACACGGGAGACATGGGCACTAGGAGACATGGGCACTGGGAGACATGGGCACTGATCCCACCAGCACCCTGCCGAACCCACAGGGGGACTGGACCTGGCTCTGTGTCACACTGGGCCCAGGACCTGGCCTGACAAGCGGCATGAATGGCATCTGTCAAGCAGACAGTGAAAAGAAGAGGGGAGACCATGGAGGAATTCTCTTTCCCCCTCATTTCATCAATGCAAAAGCTGTCTGGGAGGACAGGAATTGCTATAATTCATTCATACAGGAGGCACAAACCCCTGGGCTGGTCTGGGCAGCAACACAGACTGAGCAAACCATCCAGGAGCTGTTGTATCATCTGCAGAAGGATGTAACAGTTGCTGTGCAGAATTATGTCATGAATAGCTGGTGGTGATGAACATGATTTGTGTGCCTGATAGTAGTGCAGGGTGATTTATCATTTAGAAAGCAAGAACTGCTCCTGTGTCCTGTCCAAAGGGCCAGCGGGTCCATGTGGGTCGCTCCTGCATCCTGCCAGGGTGTGGGCTGAGGCACCAGCCAGGCAGGGAGCACGTGAGGTTCCCCACCATGGGCTGGAAGACCCCCCTGCCCTCACTTTCTTCTTGCCTGTGGCCCACATCCCCATGTGGTATGCAGGACACCAGGGCCACCCCATGTCACTGCTCCATGGCAGAAGTCACCACCCAAGCACCCAGGACAGCAGCACCTGCGGCAGTGGGGGAACCCCACACATCACCCACCGAGCCCCTTGGGCAGACCCTCAGAGAGGATCCTCCACCACCGGTTTAGTGAGTGGGAAGGGGAAAATCAATCCTGTACACTTTCCACAGATACTGGAGCCCTCATGGCTTCACAGAGGAGGCGAGGGAGCAGGAAGCAAACCATCATTTTTTAAGCCATGGGAGGCACTTGGGTGCTGCCGTGGTGAGGGCTGTGCAAACAGCCAGAGGGACAGATTAGACAGAAAAGAGCTCACTGTCAGCACACGGCAAATAATGAATGAAAGGTAAGAATCCCAGGGGAGGCACTTTTCTAATAAATGACATTTTGATCTATAACTTTAACAACTTGTCCCAAGCCATCAAGTTCTGAATTAGGGAGAGGGAACCTGCCCCTTCAGTCCTGAACAGGGTCAGAGAGGCAGAAGTGAGGAAAGTGACGGGGACATTTCTTGTGCTCACAGGTTGCCCACCAGAATTCCTTGTTGGCTTTATCACTGATAAAAATCACCAGTGAGTTTTCTCTTTTCAATACTGAATGACTAAATCTCCCTCACTCGGCCCCACACTCCGTCTGATCCTGTTCCACAGGCTCTGCAGCACAGGGAGGAACAGGAACAAAAGCCAGTGGAGTGTCTGCACAGTTGAGCCATGCAGAACTCCTCCTGGCAGGTTAACATCTCCAGGCAGGTATTTTTCCATGTAAATTAAGTCCATGCTTCCTGTGCAAAGTGCTGGAGGTCCCCACTGGTTCCATGGGGTGGCTGTGGCTGCGCTGGCTCTGACAGCGACGGAGCCCCGGCCCCACCAAACCAATTACCAAACACTCCTCCTGCCCTCTCAGTAGTGGCCTGTGATCAGCCATCCCCAGGTCTCACTTGTTCGCATGTCGCAATCAAAACAAAATTTATCTTATTTTAATTAAAGCTAAAAAATTCAGTAGCTTTCAATTTCTTTCATTGCTTTGCAGGGGAGAAAAAAAGACAGAATAAAGGGACAAGCAGGAGAGAAAGGGCTTTGAGACAAACACACGCTGGCCCTGTTGGCTTTTATTTCATATGTACCCCTTTCCTTAAAAGAAATAATTACGTTTCAAAACCTCCTTTCCCTGTTCCGAGTGCTGCCTCTTTCCACATTAATGCTATTTGCATGCGCCATCTCCTCCCACCCTTCAATAATTTAAACCTTCATTTTTTATTCACTCAGTTGTCAGATTCATTTACATATCATATATCTATATTTAACACCAACTTTGCTCCCCTAAATTTTTTTTTTAAAACAGGAAATAGATTTCTGTTCTAATTTAACCGTGTCTGGGGCAGGGCTGGCTGAGGAGGGAACAGCCCTGCCACGGTGTGGGCTGGAGGGATGCTGAGCTCTCCTCTGGTGGGTGCAGAAGCACTGGAGGGGTCGGCAGCACCCACGGCCATCCCTCCCCTCCCTCGGCTCCACAGCAGCTCGACTCAGAGTGTGGCCTCCTCCCAGGTCCTCCTGTCCCTGTCCTCCTTTCTGCATCCTCCTCCCACGTCCACGGAGAGGACTCGGCCCCATTCCCTGCCGTGGGTCAGGGCCAGGGGAGCTCATTGGCAGGGGGTGACTCCAGGCTCCCGCTCCACTGTTTGCTGCGCTTTGACAACTCTGCCTTTATTAACAGTGCGAGGCAATTAGCGATGGTTGTTAGCACGGGGTGTCCCTGGTGGGTCTGTGGCACACGGGGCTGCTGCCAGCGAGGTGGGGGACACGTGGCAGGGGCTGCCCTGCGGCCCCACCGCAGCAGTTGGGCTGCATCCTGTGCACCGGGTGTCCTCCAGCAGCCCCAAAGCTGCTCCGAAAACCAAAGGAAATCCTCAAGTGCAGGTTCCTCTGACGTTGCAGCCTCTCCCTGCAAGAGGGTCTGGCACCTCCGACCGTCAGTGGCCATGCCAGACCCAGGATCAGCCCTGCCTGACATTGCAGAGCAGGCTCTGCCCTCCAGCCACCCACCAGGGCCCCGTGGAAGGGACCGAGGGGGGACATGGGGGCACAAACTTCCTCCTGCAGGACATCAGGGGGCAGAGAACAAGCCCATATGGCAGCAGCTGGCACTGGGTGCCAGGGACCACTCAGGCCTGACCAGGGGGCATCGTGGACCTCAAAAGCATCCATAGGGATGCCAGGTGGGGCCAACATGTCACGGTGTCTGCTCTGCCCACAGTCACAGTGTCCTGGGAGTGAAGGGTTACAGATGTTCCACATGGGGAGGCTTAAGGGCCATGGAAAATAAACAATATTAAAGGCAATTTGGAGGAGAGAACATGAATGAGAAAGGGGTAAATCACAGTGCTGGTCACTGAGGAGAGGCTCAGATCCCCCTCCCTCATTTTCCATATTACTAGAAAAAACAGGGAACTGATCTCAGACAAATGAGCCCTCTGGACCCAATTTTTCAAGTTAATGAGCTCCCCTTGCAGCTCTTCCCCAGCACAGAGACTCCCAGCACCTACCCTTTGCCACAGCCTCTAATGAGGGGAGCCACCATCATCCGTCTCAATATCTGCTGAGGACACGGTCGACACTTGGCATTTACACGTGTCCCTCGGCACGAGGGGGGACAGCGATGCCCTTGGACCCCCCTGGGGACAGCGATGCCCTCGGACCCTGCAGGGACAGCGATGCCCTCGGACCCTGCAGGGACAGCGATGCCCTTGGAACCCTGCAGGGGCAGCGATGCCCTCGGATCCTGCAGGGACAGCGATGCCCTCGGACCCCCCTGGGGACAGCGATGCCTTTGGACCCCCCTGGGGGCAGCGATGCCCTCGGACCCTGCAGGGACAGCGATGCCCTCGGACCCTGCAGGGACAGCGATGCCCTCAGACCCTGCAGGGACAGCGATGCCCTCGGACCCTGCAGGGACAGCGATGCCCTTGGACCCCCCTGGGGACAGCGATGCCCTCGGACCCCCCTGGGGACAGTGATGCCCTCGGACCCTGCAGGGACGGCGATGCCCTTGGACCCCCCTGGGGACAGCGATGCCCTCGGACCCTGCAGGGACGGCGATGCCCTCAGACCCTGCAGGGACAGCGATGCCCTCGGACCCCCCTGGGGACAGCGATGCCCTCGGACCCTCCAGGGACAGCGATGCCCTCGGACCCTCCTGGGCAGTGATGGCAGAGCAGGCAGGGCGAGAGCCTGGAGCCTTGGCTGTGCTGGGGGACCTGCAGCAGCCCCACCCCATGGTCCTCCCTGACCCAGGCACCACGTTACAGCCACAGAGGGGTCTGCCAAGGATGCTTCAGGGCCTGGCACTGCCCCAGAGGGGTCTGCCAAGGATGCTTCAGGGCCTGGCACCGACTGGTCATTTCAAAGCCCTGAGGGTTGGATGGCAGCTGCCTCCTGGGTGAGCACTGATGACTCACCCAGCACATTCCCAGCAAGCCCAGCACACTTCGCCTCTCCCAGTCTTCCAGCATCAACCTCTGGCTGAAACAGTGTTTGCCAAGTTCAAAATGACCTCTTGTTTCAGGAGTAAACTGCTTTTCTTGCTCCCAGGAACCTCCTTGCAGCCTTGGTTGGGAGATTTCCAATGGTCTTTGGTGTGTTATTGGAATTGTCCCTCGCACTTGCCCTTTGCCAGGCTGTGGAGGGGGAGTGGGGGGCACAGGACGTGGCTTTGGCACACATGGTGCTCCCTATGACTATGCTTAAATTAATGGGGAAGTTTTTGTAAATTGAAGACTAATTTTCTCTTGGGAATAGATCATTAAATTACAGAATACTAATGAAAATTTACAGCATCTGGAGAGGGGGTGGAGTCACAGGCAGAGGGAGCAGTTTATTGGTATTTTTCCTTTTTCCCTTGGCCACAGCCAGGGAGCTGCCACCTCCAAGCACCTGAGCACTGGAGCTGGGAGAGGAGACGGACACATCCATGGGGCCTTGGAGGACGGGACCAGGAATCCCCATGAGAAAACATGCAGTGAGGCCAGAGCTGCAGCTCTGCAGCCCCTGAGAGAGCCAGCGGTGGGGGACGAGACCCCTCCATCCTCTGGGAGCTCCGTCCTCTGGGAGCACCATCCTCTGGGAACACCATCCTCTGGGAGCTGGGCTCCCTGGACACTGGCGGGGGCTGTGGGCACTGTGGGGGTCCTGCCCGTGTCCCTGTGCCATGCCCACCACCCCTCCTCAGCCCTGCCATCTCCCTGGCAACGTGCTGGCTGAGCGGCGCATCCGCCTGCATTGGGGAGCAGCAGCCACACTTGGAGAATGTATTTTTCCAGTCAAACTCAATTTCTTGGGAGCAATGAGGCTCAATAGCTCTGGAAGTGTGGAGGCAGGAGTTGCCTTTTGAGGAGGGGACACTGGAGAGCATTGTGTCTGGGGGGCTCAGAGTGAGGAAATACAGATGTTTTTATTGCTTTGATCATACATAATTTAAATATTCAAACTACTCTGGAATTCATTGAATTATACATGAATTGCACAGGCAGCATTTTTGTAAACCCTGAAAGACATTAATGTTTTTTTCTCTCCCTTCAGAACCTTGGCTAACCTCAAATTTATTTATTTTTAAATTTTTTAAATTTTAAATCAGTCTCTCCCCAAATCACCTTCAGAGTGTCACCCACGCTGGGTAATTGCACCCAGGTAATGAGGGATGTGGCGATCTCAATTTGCTGTAGCACAGCATGTTTTGTAGCAGTGTTTGGGTCAGTGTGGCAGGGTCAGAGCTCCTCTGAGCTCACTCCCATTGGCAGCTCCAGCTCTGGGTGCAGCAGCCACTGTGGATCCCTCATCCCTGGCTCCCAGGCACCCCAGGAGAAGGCAGCACCTGAGCCTTCCTGGACAAGCCATCCCTCCCTCCTGGTCCCATTTTCCATGGCACTGCACAACAGGAGCATGGGACGTGCTGCTGCATCTGCCCCTGAGCTGGCAGCTGGTGTCTGTCAGCCAGCCCAGTGGCCAGATGTTTTGGGAAGAGAAGGAGCACGGCCAGATGTTGTTAATCTAACCCCACTCTCTGTCAGTTTGAAGCCATTCCCCCTTGTCCTATCACTCCAACAAGCAACACTTTCTCTTGGGGCTGGGCTGTGTGTGCCCTCCCGTGTTTCCACCAGACCCAGTACAGAGCTCCCAGGCAGGGATGAAGCCAGGCAGTGCCTCTGTGTCACTCTGGATCCTCATTTCCTGGGAGAACATTCCCCAGCCCCTGAAAGCTCTCTGGGGAGCAAGTGAGAGGCTGGCAGAGAAATGGGCCCCGTGCAGCCCTGTCTGCAGCCTTTCCCTAGTTAGTTCATTACTCATTATCCATTTCTACCCTTTTAATTTCTCTCTAAACTCAACCAGCTATTGCTGTTCAAACTGAAATAATTAATTGGAACAAAATTGCCACTGTAGGAGAAAAGAATGATTAAACCCATCCAGCGGACAATGGGGCAATCACAGCCTAAGCAGCTAATTACAGGGATGCAGGATAATAACAGAGCCCTGGGCAAACTCAGGGGCTGGATGAGCCGGGAGAAGGGTCTGGGCTTGACTTTGCTCCAGGTTTGGTGCCTGATTCCTGGAGTAAAGATACAAATGCAAGAATGAAGGATCATTAGGGAGGGAATAGCCACATAGGTCTGCTGGGGACAGAGGAGCAGGGGGAAGCCCAGACACCCCGCACAGCTCTGTGCCCATCCCATCCCACACCAGAGTCAGTCCAGGTGGAGCTACCACGGGAGACCAGCACCAACAGGCTCATGGCAGGATCACAGAAGATGGTGGGTTTAACTGAGTAAATTGTTAAAGTAAATTGTCAGTTGTGAAGGGCACGTGTGTGCATACGTGTGTCCGTGTACAGACGGTCACTCACTGCAAGATTCCACCAGGAACCGCAGTGTCCGGAGGAACAGAGCAGCCCAGCAAACCCACAGCCATCACCAGGGCCTGTGCCCTAAGGATAGGGAGGAAAACCACTGGGATGCTCTCTGCTGTCTGTGCATCAAAGGGTGATCTTGGTCCAGGAGACCCCACTGCAGAGCAGCCCCATCAGTGCTGGGGCAGGGGAACTGGGGGAAGCATTGGGCTGGGACTGGCACGGATCCGTGGACAGGGACTGAACAGAGTTATGGAAGGAGGGAACAGGAACACCTGCAGTATCCTGTGAGCAATGGGGTGCACACCTGAGCCCTGGCTGTGGGGACACATGAGCCCTGTGCCCTCCTGAAATCCCTGTGTTTGACAGCTCTGCGTTGGGCCCTGCGTGTTGGCTGCAGAGTGAGAGTCACCTCCCCCCAGCCCGTGGAAACAAGGGGAGAAGCAAGGTCAGCATCACCTCACTGGCCCAAAATGAGTGCCACCAACCATCTCCAGATGGTCACAAGAAGAAAACCAAGGGGCAATCGTTTTTAGGGAGGTGCTCTGCCCTGCCAGGCTCCCGGGAGGCGAGGGATCACCACATCTTTCTCCCTGCACCCCTTCCTGCCCTCCCTGCTCACAATGAAACTCATTTAGCTCCCAATCAGGGACCTGTGACTTCCCTTAATAAAGACATTTTTCATCTCCCCAACCTCAAAGAGAGCGAGTTCAAAGTGGTGTGAAATTGGAAGTGGTCATGGTGTGCATGTGGCAGCACTTCCCCAGGTACTGGCACAGGGCCTCCAGCTGCCTGGAGCACATAAATCCCACACAGCTCTGCATTGCTCCAGTGGTAGTTCATTTTCTGATGGAATTTTGACTACGACTGGAGTTTCTCATGGGTGTTTTCAGCAATGGGCTTGGCCCGGGGCAGAGGGGTAAGTCCAAGGAACTAAATGTAGAATAAAGGAGGCTCCTCCTTGCTTATGGGTGAGTCCCTGGGGCAGGACCCTCCTGGGAAGGCTTCACTCTCCGATGAGCTCCCGGTGCCTTCCAGGCAGAGCTGAGCAAGGGAACAGGGGGATCACCTTTAGGGCAGGACATATCCATCCATCCCAGCTCCACACAGGTCCCCTGGCCAGGGAAGGGCTCCCGGATCCCATGCCAAGGCAGACGCTGAGTCGTTGGAGCCCCCTGAGCCCCCAGGTCCCTTGGGCACTGCAGGGAGCCCAAGCCTGACACACAGCCTGCCTGGGCTGCAGGCAAACAGGGCTACTGTGGCCTGGCAGGGCTCACCCGCCGTGGGCTGGAGCCAGCTGTGGTCTTTGGTGTCATTAAAGCAAGGCCATGCACAGCCAGGGAGCCGCAGCTGCCCCACTGCCTGTCTGCACTGCTCCTGCCTTCGGAGGAAACATCCCTGTGCTGCCATTCCAGCTCCGAGCCAGCCCTGGGCACGGGCAGCCAGATGGGCATGTGGGGAGCGCAGGCTCTGCCACACCCAGGGTCCTCCAAAGCTCTGGGGAAGCTTTGGGTTTCACCCCAAAGGGCAAGAAGAACGCTCCACAAGTGTCAGACACTTTAACAGGACCAGGTATGTGCCTCCCTTTGCCAGCAGGGATCCAAGGGGACCACCCAGAGCAGCTTCTGCCCACCCTAATTTTGTTGGGTTTGACCCTGCACCCTGCCAGTGCCTCCTCCGTCCCCCAAAGTGCACGAGTTCCCCCGTGCTAGTGAGGCAGTTACACCCCACAGCACTGGGGTCACCAGCCCAGGGCTCCCTGATAGCCACAGCTGCCCCACACCCCGGGCTGGGGGCTCACAAGACCCCATCACTGGAGCTGCAGTCCAGCCTTTCCCTCTGCCCGATCCGCTCTTGGATCCTCCCAGAGGGGTTCTGAGGCACAGGGAAGTCAGGACTGTCCCCTACCCCATGTCCTTCCCTTCCTGCTGCTGGGATGGTTTGGTGGTGGGAAAACAGCAGCTCAAGGTCTGTGAGCATCAGTGGGAGGACAGGGCAGTTCCCATCCCCAGTGTGGTGGGTTGTGTCACTGTCAGGCCTCAGTGGTGTGGAAGACACAAACCCTCACAATGAAGATTCAAACCCTCACAATCACATTCATAATGAGGGGGGAGAAAATGGCTGGATCAAACCCAGTGTACATGCAACCAAGGAGCAACGCCGGGGAAGAGCGAGCAGCCTTACTGTTCCGAGTCTTCTGGCACCGGGCGGTGGGAGACCTTGTCTTGGCACTTAGAGGGCGACGGCTCTTCTCTGACCTTTTTGGAGACAAAAGACAGAGAAGGTTCAGCTCCGAGGCAGTGCAGGAGCAGAGGTCTGAGGGCCAGGGGCAGGGACAAGGCACAGGGTCGTGTCCCCACGGGGAGGCTGGTGGAGCTCAGCTCTGGTGGCAGCGCCACATCTGCCAGGCTTTGGGGATGCTGAGCTGGGGACCATGGACTGCCCAGGTCCTGGTGCCAGCTGTGGCCTGGTGAGGGACACAGGTCAGGACTGCCAGGGAGCCTGAAGCCCCAGTGCTGAACAAATGTGCCTGGCAAGCTGGAGAGGCTTCTGTCAAAAACCTGGTTTTCTGTGAATCTTTTCACACCGTGGCAAAGCTGCAAACACTGCATACTGTCTGCACCCTGCAGACTGACAGGAGTCACCAGGACGTGACCCGGGACTGGGTACAGCCCCCTGTGCCCCCACAGGTGCCTGACCCTGCACGCAGGACCGTGTTCAGCACAGGGCTGATCCCGCACTGTGAGCTTGTAAAGGAAATCAGTTACAGGAAATACTTCGTGGATACACTTTTCAGAAGTTCAGTGAGAGCAAACAAGCCTCTGGGATTTAAGTGTTGTCCATCCCTGCAGTGCTAAACATAAGCCCAAGTGGTGCTGGGTGGCATCTTGGGGTCCCCCCAGCATTGCCCGTCTACCCTGGACCATTTGCCCATCTGGGGGCCATCCCATGCTCTCCTCCCCACTGCCTTGTGGCTCCCTGGCGTGCAAAGTGCAGCACTGGGAATTGTAGTTTCCCCCTGAATGCTCTGGAAGAGAAGAACTGAGAGCGAGTGCAGATTTTGCCCCCTGTTCCCCAGGCCAGCCACCTCCACCCGAGAACAAACAGCCACAGAATAGGCCCGTGGCCGTGTGGTACACAGCCTGATTAATCACATTGCTCAGGAAAATACATTGGCATAATTAATAACACGAGGCATCTCTATCAGCCTCTGCGGTGCAGCAAATCATGAGGCAGTAACACTTGGATGTGTTGACCTGGATTTTGTACATAATCCATCAAACCATTCCCACCCAGTCAGGTCTCTGGAGACATGAACAATACAAAAATGATAATTAAAGAAAAGCAAGATGGACAGCACTGGTGCCCCATTAATCACACCCAATGTTGTGGGGAGGGGATAGAACCCCCAGTTTTGCACTTTTCTCTGTGCAGGCTTTGATATGTGATGGGCCTGGAAGGGGAACCAGTGCTGCTCGTGGTGTGTGAGACAGAGGAGGGTTTGGTGTCATTATCCAGGAGCAGCAGCAAGGACAGGCTGCAGCTTCCCACAGGGATTCAGGGAATGGGTGACAGGGCAGTCACCAGTGTGGGCAGTCCTTAAATCACAGGGAAGAGTGACCAGCTCACAGGGAGGTAGGGGGGAGCAAACATTCCCCACGTCAAAGGCCTTTATGCTGCTGAAAACCACTGATGCTGCAGGTGCCACCGAGCCCTGGCTGCTGCCACACATTCCCTGTTCATGGCATTCCCATGTCCTGCAGCCCTCGGGTCATCCCAGCCGTGGGGATGGCACTTGCCAGCCAGGGCTGAGTCCTGCCCTGTACCCGCCTGTGGACTCAGAGGGGTGAACACCAAAAGAGAGGCATATCTGGGACTGGAAGAGGAGTAGGGCTGAGTGGAGCCCAGCTGGGCATGGAGTGGTGCCCATCCCTGCGCCTGGTACCATCCCTGCACAACTCATCCCCAGAGCTGAGAGCAGCTTCCTCAGAGAGGTCCCCAGACACATTTGCAGAGATCCCCAGACACATTCCATTGACTTTCTATTTCATTACTGTTTTCAGTTCATGAGACAGGAGTGTATTCAGCGGGAACACCTTGAGGGGAGGCATCGGGTGAGGGATGAGAATGCAGCTGCCTATTAACTGAAGCTGGATTGAGTATCCCATTAGGGAGACTGTATTTGGCAGCAGCAAGAAAAAGGTTTGCAGAAAGAGAGGGAAATATTTTCAATAGAGAAAGGGAATCCCCTGATCAAAACAAAACAAAGCTAATGAGTTTGTTTAACTCAAGTGTGAGGACAAGAAGGGCTGCGAGTGAGCTCGGGGAGTTCCTGCTGGGCCCCAGGGCTGTACCTGGCCTTTGGGGCTCCCATTGAAGCTTCACCTACTAAATTAGTTTAATCATGTCTGTCATTAGTCATCTTTGTCGAGCCCTCATTTGGAGGCCATTTAAAAGGGATTAGAGGAAATATCCACTCTTTATTCCCCTACAATAGTGATTAACTCTCTGGACTCACATAGCACTTTCATATTGATGGAAAGAAGCAAAATGAACTCATAACTACAAAATCCAGTGCCTTCACCACGAAGCAGAACTGGGGGGCAGTGTTAGGGGAGGAATTACTGGGGTGCTCATCTATACCCAGGGGAGCCACCAGTGGAGGGCTGAGGATTAGAGGCTCACAGGAGTGACAGGGCACATCAGGAATGTCTTGGGTAAGATCTGGCATGCTGGTAGGGGAACCACCAGGTTCCTGGCAAAAATCTAATTCAAGGTGAACCTGACTGCAGGTACTCCAAAGTCATCAAACTCCATGAATTGCACAGAGGAAAGCTTTTGGCTGGAGATGCAATTGGTGTTGTTCCAACAAGTGGAAGTCCTGCAAAGGAATTCTCTCCGCAGAGGCCCCCGCCGGCACACAGGGCACCGACAAACATTTCCTAACGCTCACAATTCAGGACAGCCGGGCTGTGCCAGAGCCGGCTCGCCCGCTCTCCCCGCCGCCAGCGCCGCCCGTTCATCGCTGCCCCGCAAAGCCAGCCCGGCTGTGCCCGCCCCTGCCCGGCCCCGAGCAGCGGCGCCCCTGTCCCGAGCCGGGCAGCCGCTCTGTCCGGGCCGCGGGCTGCCAGCGTCCCTGCCGGCTCCTCCCTTCGGCCAAAGAACCGCCGTTAACACAAACAGCCTTTTAACATTATTTACACAGCCGCTGCCGCGAGGTGCCGTGGCCCCCGTGCCCACCGTCGCGGTGCCCCCCGGCGGCGGCAGCAATGCCTCCCTCCGGCCGAGAGGAGCCCGCAGCGCCGCAACCGGACCTTGTTCCGAGAGCTCGTTAATCTTTAACAGAGCCTTTGGGTTAATTTGAGAGGTTACTCACCCGTCGGCTGAAGGGATCCCGACGGGGACGCTCCTCCCGCGCCCGCCTCAGCCTTCGTGGGGAGGAGGGAGGGGAACCGGAGCGCTCTCAGCTCCGTGCCCGGAGCGTCCCGCTGTGCCCCCGCCCGCAGCCAGAGCCCCCCGCGCCGCTGCCTGTGCCGGGGGGACTCGGGCCCCTCCCGAGCCGCGCTGCCGCGGCGGGCGGCCGAGCGGGGGCACCTCGGGGGGCTC
>VWZG01000209.1:111342-152451 GCA_013396735.1 Grallaria varia
GTTAAATAACTAAGGTTAATTTGATTTGATGCACCACTCCATTACCATAAACAGCTCACGGTGTGTCAGTCCTCTGTAATTATGGTTCCCTACAGCCGGCATCTTGTTCACTCTCCATCAGCGCTGGAGCTTCCCTGTGATCACCTCCCAGCCAAGCTCTCCTGCCTCAACTCCCCCCAACCGTGATTATGTGTCATTTATTCTGCAGATGCTGGTTACACTCATTTACAAAAATAGGGGCAAGGATATTAAATTCACTTTCTGTCGCAGCCACACTTGCCTCTGGTGGCGGGATGGGGCTGTGTGTGCAGGGGGGCCGGCAGGGGAAGGGACCCTCCAAAGGGAATGTGCTTTGGTGAGGGGAGGTCGTGCTGGGGAGCCCCAGGGAGCCCCAGCAGGTCGGGGTCAGCAGTGCCTGCAGAGAGGCAGAGGGCGAGGCGTGGGGCCAGTCAGTGCCCAGGTGGGGTTTCTGCCCCCACTCCCACTGCCAGGGAGGGACTTGCTCTGCCTCCACCACCGATGTGAGAGTGGGCACGGATCCCACGGAGCAAACTGAACACACAGAACCACCATCAACACCCATCTCCACCTTGGCTCCTTTTGGCCACCAGTGCCTTTGCCCAGGCAGGCACTGCTGTCCTCCTCAGCTGCGTCTTTCCATGGGAGCGCAGGAATAGCTGGGAGCCAGGGACAAGGGTGGGCACTCCAGACTGTCCCTGTGCTGCTGGAGCAGGGAATGGGGCTGGGCCCACTGCTCTGCCCTCCAAAATGGGGCTGTTTCCTCCCTGGCTCCTATTTTAATTCCACCATCACACTGAAGGTGCCACACTGGAAATGTTTGCCCTCAATTTTGTTTGACAAATGACTTCAGTGTTTGGAAACTCCCTTACTCGAAGCTCCAGAAACAAAACCATGCTGGCCCAACCCACAGGCACAGTGAAGTGGTTGGTGGGACAAATCCCACAGCTCCGTGTGGTCAGAACACACCGTCACACTGGGACACGCGAGGGATCTGGGAGCTGATGGACCAACAGCACAGAGAAACCTAAAAGCACCACACTGTGGCTGTGGGTAGAGCTGCCGATGCCACCCTGACCCCACAATGGCAAAGGTTAGAAACCCAAAGAATGCAGCAGCAGCCCTGCCCCGTGCTGATAACACTGCTCCCAGTGCCAGCACCAGAGAGTGGGACATGGCACGCTATTAGAATATCTGGGATAGAAGAAGAATACCCAGTACAGAAGAGGAATACCTGGCAAATGACATGAATACCCAGTATCCAAGCAGAATACCCAGTACACAAGAGGAAAACCCAGTCTATTAGAGGACTGCCCAGTACAGAAGCAGCATATCCAGTACAGGAGACAGATCCACTGGGAGAGCCCCATCTCCTGACTGCAGGCTGGGCCCCATCTGCTCCTGCAGCCCAGAAGAGCCAGTGGTGGCTCTGGCTCCATCCCATGTGGGTTCCCCCCAAAGTTGCCCACCCCACTCCTGGGCCGGGCGCCGCTGCAGGCTCTGTCCCTCCTCGCCCAGCCCTGCTCTGTGCCAGGATGTTCCGCATGCTGGACCCCTTCCCCATGGAGCAAACACGGAGCTCACCCACAACAGTCACTCTGTTATCGTTTCTGGGGGGTTTAATTGGAATATCCCTGGAGCTCAAGTTGTGGTGTTTGCAGGGACGGCAGCATTAGTGGGGCACTGGGCTGTGACAATATAAAACAGAGATTGTTAGAAGCCACTTAAGCCTTTCTGTGGGAGGACTGCAGAGCCCTGGAGCAGAGCCCAGGGGATGGTCCTTTATTGCCACTGTGACCAGGTCAGTTACTCCAGAACTCAGCAAATTATTTATGGAGTAGTTGGCCTGTTAAAACATTAACACATCCATCACCCTGTCGCTGATCCCACTCCTGTGTTCATGGCACCACTGGGCTTGGGAATTTACTGGCATTTGATTTGCTTCAAAGCTGCATTTGCAAGAAAACCCCCACCCCCAGCTCCCACTGTGACAGAGTTATAGCCAGATCCTCTGGCTCCTCCAAACTCCCTGAGACTATTTTTCCTTCTGGTTTTGCCTTTGTGCCTGTTGCATTGTTGCATGGTCTAAACAAAGGCACAAATTGCCTCTTTAATTTGCAGAGACACTTCAGAGCAGTAAAAATCAAATTTAGCTTTTACCATTGGAATCTCACCCTGCCCTTTAAGCGCAAATGCTGGTGGTGGGAGCACAGGATGAGCCAGCCCAGCCACTCCTCTAAAAGTGATAAAGCATCAAATCTGGAGGATAAATGGGCTGTTATGGCTGTGGGCACCATGTGGTGACAATCCGGCAGGGAGAGGCAGATAGTGCTTCCCAGGAGTGGGGGCATTTATTTCTGTCTGTCAAGACACAGGAAAGATGGAGAACATACAAGGGGTGGGAATTAGTGTCTTAATCTACTGCATTTACTCTTGTCCCTTTTTACAGTGCCTTTGGCTACTCATTTTCCTGCACCTGATATTTTATTATCATGTCTTTTATGACATTTGCAGATACTTATTAAATCAAAAGGGAGCGTTCTGCTTTGTGTGCTGGCTGGAGTGGCCAGGGATGCCTGGAAAGGGGGGGTCTGAACTGTCTCAAAGGCCTCTGCTCTCCAACCACAGTGGGATGCACATGGCTGGGACACCCTCTGCTAACCCCAACCCCATCCCCTCTGGCCTCCCCAGGGCTGCACAAAGCAATCTCTCCATTTGCTGGAGACCTTAATTACCGACCATTTGTTCACAGCCTCTGATGAACTCGTTCTTAATTCCCCAAGCTGTCCGCGGGGGGCTGCTCTCCGGTGCTTCCTGCACTTTTGGCTCTGGGTTTTGCAAGGGATGGGAAACTCAGGGTCCCAGACAGGTCTCTCAGCAGAGTCCTGGTGTCCTGCACAGTTCAGCTCTTGTGTTTGAAGGTTCCATGTTGGTTGCACCTGCAGCTCTGAAGTTAATTCAGCAGCAGAGACAGTTGTGGGAGACATGCAGCACAAGGTCCATGTCGATGAGCACCTGGGAGAACTGCAGAGTGACAGTCAGGAAGGTCCCAGAGAAAGGTTCTGAGGACAGGTCCTGGGGGAAGGTTCTTGGTGCTGGCACCCATCTGGCTGCTGGACGGTGGCTGCCCCCTCTCTTTGTGTTGGTATCTTCACTGCTCTGCTGCTCTCAGCTCCTCAGAAGAGACTGGCACGTGAACAGTGCTGGAAGGAGCAATGGGACCTGGAAGAGAAGCACCCGGGGACAGCCCTGGAGCTCGTGATCCCTGTGGAGCAACAGGAGTGGGGCACAGAGAGACAGGGCTGGGCCCGGCAAGGGAGACCTCACTGCTGGCCACTGACCTGGGAGGAAGGCAATGTGGGTGAGGAGGAGCAGGAGGAGAGGGGAGAAACCCTCCCTGCATGGGGAGCTCTGAGATCTGAGGTGTTCTGCAGTGGGATTTGGCTGCCCCACTTGCTGGCCAGCACAGCGGGTGCACAGCTGGGGATTTGCTGACCCTCAAGAAATGACACCGATGTCCTGGCCCCTGCCAGGAGATGTGTCTGCAGCTACAGGTGCAGTGAGACCCCACAGGACACGGGGGCTGGACACACAACACGGGGGCTGCACACACAGAACAGGGGCTGGAGACACAACATGGGGGCTGCACACACAACACGGGGGCTGCACAGTTTGAATGGCACGTGGTGGACACCAAGCTGGCACCGGGGCTTCCACCATGACCTCTCTCTCGTACTGTGGGGGAACATTCACAGGAGAAGATTTTGATGGGAGCGGAATTCCTGCCATCAAACTATTACAGAGCCAATTAAACCCAATAAAAAGGCAGGATGTGAGCAAAGTGGTGTGGGAGAGCGGAGCAGTGAGCAGGTCACTGGCTGGCGTGTTCAGGGACAGCCGCCTGCCAGGCAGAGACAATCTGTGTGAGCAGCAGAGAAGGATCATCCCCCGGCAGCGCCACCGCGGACGCCGCTTCCCCGCAATGGAATTAAACAGGAGCTGGACTTGTGAGTGACAGCGAAGATGAGACCAGGGCAGGGCAGACGCTGATGCCAATTAAAAGCTTGTGGAGCTCATTCCCCCAGATGGCAAATCCTGACTCCAAACACGGGTCTGTTTGCCAAAGCCACGCAGTCCAGGCTGGCAGGAGGCGGCCGGCGGGGGACGGGCAGCCGCGCTCAGCGGCCGCAGAAATCCCTGTCTCTGTTGTCCCCGCAAGACCCTTAGAGGTGCCTCCGCAGGACGCGGCTCCCTTCGGCGGCACAGAGGGCTCGCAGCGGCCGGGGAATGCCCCGAGTGTTAAATACGGGGCCACTGCCACCACAGGGCTGCGCCGCCACGGCGGCTCCTACCGGCGGCAGCTCCGAAGAGCTTCGGGGGTAATCAGTTCAAAGACAAAATTACAAAATTACAAAATTGTTACTGATAGTTAAACCTGCAGCGGGCTCCAGTGACACGTGGGGCTGACCACTGCCCGCCGGGTCCTGCTCCCCGGGCGCTGTCCCTGCTCCCCCGTTCCTGTGCTGGCAGGGGGGGGAACAGAGGCCGGAGGGCACAGGGCGGTCACTCGGCACAGCCGCCCCCTCCCAGCACGGCCGCCCCCGACACGAGTCACCCAGCGCCATTCCCACGGTCTCCAGGGCGATGGCCATGGACCTGCATCCTAATGCCGGGGGGCTGCAGCGCCCACACCCCCAGCCAGCTCCTCCGGCCCCTTCCCGGCATCGCGGATTCAGCCCCAGCTCCTGCACAGCAGCAACTGGAGGAGAGCAGGTGGCCCCACCCCAGCAGGGACGTGGTGGGGACACTACTGAGGAGCACCAGCCAAGCGCCAAAATAAAACCTGCATTGTCTGAAAGCCGCCACTTTGGGACCAGCAATCCGGCATTGGCGCTGAGCATCCGGCACCGACCACCCTGGAGACGAGGCAGGAGGGGAAAGGAGCCCCCCAAACCCACCTCGCACAGGACACGTCATGGCCAAAGCCTGGCACGAAGGAGGAGGGCCGTGGCCGCAGAGCGCCTGCCCCCTGCCCCAGGAGCCTGCGTGGGCATCGCGCCGCTGGAGGATGGCGATGGACACGCGCTGGCAACCCCGCGCTGGCGCCCCAGCCCTGCCCCAGCCCCGCGGGCAGCGCCGCAGTCCTGGGGCCCCCACGGCACAGCCCACCCGTGCCCCGCATGATAACGAGCCGGCGGCAGCACCAATTAATTGCTGGAAGCATCTGCTCACTCACCGAATGGGGAGCCGTGGTGCCGGGGCGAGGGCAGGGCTTGGCAGGGAGCGGGCACGGCTCTACCAGCCAGGCAGGAGACGGCAGGAGACAGACCTGATAGTATTTTTGTATTTAAATTTCTTCTTTTGAGTTCACGTAGCATTTAGGGTCACATGCTGCTGCGAGCATCGGTCGAACCATGACGTGCCAGGGTCAGGGCTCACGTGATGAGCAAACCTGACGAAGTGCCACCACAAGCCATTTTGTGTCGACCCTAAAAAACTTAGTTGTAAAAACCTAATTTATAAAGGGGTTAATGAAATAATTAATTTTTGAAGCAGGCTCCTATCCTTAAGGACCAAATAATTTCATGGGGGGGGGGTAGGAGAGCAAGAGATGAGAATGAAATGCCAAGATTTCGATGAATATTTAATACACCCTCCACGCTCCTCAGCAGCTCCTGTGCTTGGAGCGGCGCCAGCACCGGCTGAATCTGTCCTTTGTTAATAACCCAATCGATGCTGCTGGTCGGTGTTTGCAGCTCCATCAACCTGGGATGTGTCACAGCGGCCTGGGGGGCTCAGTGAGCCACCACCTGGCCCCACTGCACCGCTGGACCCCTCCCTGCCACCCCTACAGAATCCTAATGTATCTACATACACACATGGATATTGAAAATGTATATATACATATTTTTTTCACAGCCAGAAATAGCACAGGATGCTTCCAAAGGCTCATTCCTGCTGCATCAAGAGCAGAATTTTGCATTGTTTAAAATTACAGAAAATAACAGGGCACATACATTTCTGTGATTCCACAAATAAGCATCTCCTCCCTCCCCACCTGACCGACCTTCCCTCAGTGCCTGTGGAACCAGAGGGGCTGCTCACCTGTGGGCAAGGACGGGATTGTTGTGCCAGTCTCAGCACGGCTGGGCAGGGAACAGGGATGTGAGATTCGGTACAAGGACAGGATACAAACCAGCCACGGCCCTGCTGGGCATTGAGAGGCTGCAATTCCACCCCAGCTCTGCCTGCACACGGATGCACAGATGAGGGAGATAAACAGGAAAATCTTCCCTCTGAAAATCCATCGGTGCGGCAAAATTGAAAACCCTGGCTCTGTGGAGAGGATGGGGGTCCGGCCCCAGAGCTGGTGGGGATGTCACAGGTCTCTGCCAGCCTTCCTCGCTCGCAGTTAGTTTAACTAATTGGGCACCAGCTCCAGCATCATTCCCTCCATTCCCCATCCACTGGCTGCTCTGCATTCTGGCCGGCCGGTGCTGCAGTGAGCGTGGCCAGCCAGAGCCCCATTGGCATTCCGGGCACGTGGAGCCGAGGGAGAGGGCTGGCTGCGGCCCAGGAACCACAGCCAGGGCACACTCTGCTGGCCAGGGGCTGGGGAAGGGGCAGGGAGAGAGACAGACCCCATTGTCACCTTGCATGCCGTCAGCTCGTGCGTGGCAGGGAGCAGGGTCCGGTGCGGGGGCGCCGGGCAGCGGCGCTCCCATTCCTGGCACCGGGGCCGCTGGCATGGGGCGTGGGGCAGCGGTGGTGGCTGTGCCAGTGCCACCCCCCATCCTGGGGGTGATGTGGGTGCTGTGGGTAGTGTGGGCGCTGTGGGTGCCATGGGTACTGTGCACACTGTGGGTACTGTGGGTGCTGTGGGTGCTGTGGGTGCACGGGCTCGGGATGCAGCGGTAGCCCCTGCACCGGTGCCAGTCTCACCCCGGCTTCATCTGTCACTCTGGTGCTCCTGTGCGGAGCTGTTGGCACTGGGTTATGTCCTTGAGACACAAACCAGTGCCATCTGGGCAAAATGCCACGAGATCCCCGGAGACCAGGGAGTTCCACGCTGCATCCAGAGCCTCACCGAGCATCCAGAGCCTCACCAAGCACGCAGCAACCAACAATGATTAACTGCTTTGTGGCTGGGGCGAAGCCTGGAGCAGGGCGTGTGCAGGGGCAGGCTGGGCAGGGAGTGGGGGCTGCTAACCCTGTGCCAGGGGTCCCTCTAAAGTGGCACGAGGGTCTGGCACAGGGGTGCCCATGGGAGCGATCCCAGCCGCTGCAATTCTTGAGAGAGCTGGACCCTAAACCAAAATAATGCTCTACCTTGTGCCAGACATCCGCCACAGCCACCTTCATGTGGGATTGAGACTGACTCTAAAATCAGACTTCAAGCACCTCTTACCTGTTGCCCTCCACTGTCAAGATCCCTGGTGACATTTTCCTGAGCGTGATTTGCCAATTCTTCCATTACCTCCACAGAAAAACAGCACAAGTGCACTTGGCTGGAGTGTGGTGGGTCCCTCCATCCTCTGTAGCCAGTGGGGGAGCTGGAGGGGCTCCTGGTGGGGTGGCAAATGGACCCCCTTGCCCCGGTGTCCTAGGCCAGGTCGGTCAGGGTTTGGAGCAACCTGGTCTAGTGGAAGGTGTTCCTGCCCATGGCAGGGGAGTGGAACTGGATGGGCTTTAAGGTCCCTTCTAAACCAAGCGATTCTGAGATTCTGTGATCCCCTGCCTACCCAAGCCCTACAAGAATTAACAATGCCGATGGAATGGATTTCACTTAGAAAGGTTTTAGAAAGGATCGGAAGCCAAACAGTTCTGCACTTACCCTTGACAGCAGCTCTGAGGTGGACGTTCCCGTCCCTTGCTCAGCACTTTGCATCCCAACGTCCCATGCTCAGACTGAAGAAGTGAAATGTTGGTATTTCACTGGAGGGACAGGGACACATGCCCTGCACAGACCAAGGACCCCTGGCAGCACCAGCACTAGGTGTGGGGGCCCCTCTTCTGCCCACCCAGCAGAAGAGTCTGTCCAGGACCTTGCATTCCCACTGCCCCCATCTCGCCCTGTGTCGGTCACCGCTTGGAGTTGGGCACATAGAGGATGCACTACATCTAATTAAAATATGCATCCAGTTAATTACTGATAATCATGTATTTCCCTCTCCAGGACAGGCTCCAGCAAAGCTTGTGCTGAGAACAGCAAAGCAAAATACTTTGTTTCCAGTAGTTTTTAAAATGAAAAAGCCCCATTTGTCTTTACATGACACCAACAGGCAGCACAGCGTTCCTGGGCTCCAGCCTGTGCTCCCCAGCCATCCCTGCCGTCACAGACCAGGAGATTCAATTATCTGGCAGAACATGTCCCAGAGGCATCCAGATAATTGCAAACATAAGTACAAAATCTGCCACTAATTATTAAAGAAATACCAAATAAGGAAACCAAGCGATGGAAAAGTTGGTGCTGGTGTAGAGACCACTCCCAGGTGCTGAAAGGGCAGCATGTCCTGGGGCTGTCTCTGCCATGGTGGGACCCCCAAACCCTGCTGGGCTGAGGAAGAGGCTCCACCACAGCCCCGAGCCCAGTCCCAGCCTCTTTCTTCCACAGAAAGTCTGTTCCATCACCTAACACAGTATCAGGGGCTCAGGATCCACGATTCCAGAGTGCTCCAACCTGGCCTTAAACACACGCAGGGAACCAGGAGCAGCCACAGCTTCTCGGGGCAACCTGTGCCAGGGCCTCACCACTCATGGAGAATTTCTCCCCAATATCCCATCTCACCCTGCCCTCTGGCAGTGGGAAGCCATTCCCCTTGTCCTGTCCCTCCATCCCTTGTCCCCAGTCCCTCTCCAGCTCTCCTGGAGCCCCTTTAAGCACTGCAAGGGGCTCTGAGGAGACCCCAGAGCCTTCTCTTCTGCAGGTGAACACCCCCAGCTCTCCCAGCCTGGCTCCATAGGATTTAACTGTGATTTAAAAGAGAAAAAAATAAAAAAAATAAAAAAGAGGAAGTCCAAAACAAATGAATGAGAACCAATCCCACAGGTGGATTTGGAATGAGGATGTCTGGGCTGGTAACCCACCACCACTGCTGGTTGGTGCTGTCTGTATTCACCAACCGCTTCCACCCTTTGAGTTCACCTCTCTCTTCCCCCTCCTTTTCCAACTCAGCTGTTCATCCTGCCCATGACCCAGATGCTCTTCTGATGTTCTCCCTTCACCTCACAAACCCTCAAGGGCCCTGCTTGGCTGTGCGACGGTCACAGCCGAGACCTTCAGCCCTGCCAGGCCCGCACAGGCGCTGCTGGAGGTGTATTTGGGAACAGCCCGAAGCTCCAGTGCCTGCCCCGAGAGCTGTCCCTCAGCCGGGCCGGGGCAGAGGATGCTCCGAGCAAGGATGATCCAAGAGAGGATGCTCCGAGCAAGGATGATCCAAGAGAGGATGCTCCGAGCGAGGATGATCCAAGAGAGGATGCTCCGAGCAAGGATGATCCAAGAGAGGATGCTCCGAGCAAGGATGCTCCACCCGCCACAGCAACGAGGGGCTTGGAAGGCAGCCCATGTTTGAGGGCTCCTAAAGGGAAAGCAGCTTCTCCCTGACAGCGTTTTGGCAAAAACAGTGTTATTTAAATACAACAGCTTATTCACTCAAAGTAAATAATAATTAAATAAACCCAATTAAAATCAGGAATGTTCCAAAATTTTCTCAGAAGTGTCTGTGTCTTGACTCAGAAGCGTCTTGACTCAGCTCCTCATGGGAGGAGCACAGTGTCATTTCAGGGCCGGAGGACTCGGTGGGCTGGGGACATGGCCAGTGACTGCCGGGCACCCAGACTGGGCACGGGGCACTCGTGGCAGCGCCAGGGGTCGAGGGGATGGGGTGGGGGTGGCTCTGCCTCCTCCCAGCTCAGCCTCCCAGCACAGTTTGCTCCTGGTCCTCGGGGTGGATGCATAAGGAGCAGCCCGAGGAGCCCAGCCCTGTCCTGTGCCCTATGTTAGAAAGAGCCAGGGAAGATGGACAGGACTTGGCCAAACAGCCAGGGAAGGGTCCCCAAATCCTCTGAATCCAGACCTGAGCATGTCCACCCATCCCGGGCCACAGGGGTGGGGGACACAGGAGAGCATCCCAGCCCCAAGGCGCAGCTCGCCAGCAAGGATGTGTGTCAAACAGGACTTAATTATATCTCCACAGTGATATTTTTTCCACCACGTCCTCATTTCCCTGTGCCCTTAAAACAACATGAAGTGTTTTCATCTGCAGCACAGAGCGTTTCATCAGCTCTGGCATCATGTGCTGGGCAAGGCTCTCTCCTTCCATCAGCATAATCACAATAATGATAAAACCAATGAAACCATGTTCTTTTTGAGAGCATCTCTAGGAAGCCCAGGAATCTGGAGACCTGTCAGATGCCTTCGAGGCAGGACTGCGGGCAGGGAGCTCCTCCCTTGGTCTCTGCTTTGCTTCTCATCTGGCAGAGCATGGCTGAAGGCTGCTGGCTGGGGAACCACAAACTTCACCCACGTTTGCACACATCTTTATTTGTTTTCCTGTGAAAACATCACCATGTGTCTGTGCTGCTGGCAACCCTGAAAACAAAACAAAGCAAAACAAAAACCAAACCAGAACAATCCACCCTTTGGCAGTGTCCAACTCAAGGAGCTGGGGCCACGCCAAGGATGCCGGGGCAGGGCTGACCTGTGTGGTCCCTTGGGAAACACTGAGAGCACAGGATAAGCCCCAGCAAGCCCCAGGCAGGGCTGACCTGCTCAGTCCCTCGGGGAACACCAAGGGCTGCCCCAGCAGCCCCCAGGAGGCCAATGCCACTGACACCCACAGCCACCGTGCCACTGTGCATGGCCAGATGTCTCAGTGCTTCCTGGCCTTGTGTCACCAACTCAGAGCCAGCGAGCCCAACAAATAGTTATTTGCAGCTCTCATTAGCTGAAAACAAGCGAATCTGCATATGCTTAGTCCTAATTAGGCAACTTGGCAAGGAGCCCTTCCTTGCTGCTACCGACAGCCATTTCACTCACAAAAGGGCAACAGAAACCCTGGCAATGTGAAGACTCACATACACACACACACACACACACACATGCACACACGCACTGGATGCACAAACGCCTGCAAGGCCTCATCCTGCCCCAGCCCCACGAAGGGTGGTGGAGCTGGAGCTGCCCTGTCTGCTTCTCACCACCCCAGCCCGTGATGCACAGCAGCAGAACTGATAAAGCCCTGGGGGTGAAATCCAGCAGTGGTTCTGGCATGCTTGTTTTACCTTTCAGGATACTCCATCTGACTCGGGATGCCCGAGGCGATGGTCACCTCCAGGGAGAACCAGGATGAATGACCCTGTTTTACCATTTCTGTGCTGCTCAGCCCCAGGATGGCACTGCTGCACGGTAACACTTTCTGCCAGCAGGAAATGCTGATCCATGCACAGCCCTCCACACCCAACTCTGGGACAAACCCCATGGCCAAGGGCTGTCACTGCTCAGCCCAGTGGTCACTGGGATGGCATGCCCTTAATGACATCCATTCTCCACCCTGCTGGCTTTGACAGCTGAGCAACACTTCCCACTGCCCCCTCTTCCTAAAAATTACATCTTAAAATTATCCAGCTAATTCAGTTTCCATTTTCTAGCCCTCATGCCACAGCTCAGAGGAGGATCCTCTTTCCAGGCCTTCCTGTCCTGCCAAACCCTTTCTGATGCCCACATGTCACAGAGGGCTCAGGGCTGTCAGGTGCCACTACCGTATCCAGCACTGACCAAAAAGTTTTGGTTAACACACAAACACCTCTTTTCTCTCTCAGGCAAGAAAATACAATTACAAGGAGCTTAACCCCTGTGTGTCCAAATGTTTGCTGGCAAATCCTGGAATGGTTTGGGCTGGAAGGGACCTTGAAGACCCTCCAGTTCCAACTCCAAAGTACAACAGCTTTCTGAACAAACCAGAACAAGGCAGCCACATGACAGCTTCGTGTGTATTGTTACCTTAAGCAGTCAGTGTCACCTGTAAGAGGGACTGCAGTTTTGGGGCCATATCCCACCTTCTACCCCACAACCCGCCACCCCCTGCTCCATGGCACGTGGAAGCAGCACACCTCCCCCAGCATCTCCCCACCCTCCCCCAGGGCAGGACATTAAAGGTCCCCACCAGCCTTTCCAAAATTAAACCCCTTGTAAGTTAATTTTTCACACACATTAGCTCCCAGCAAACTTTTTCTCTGCCACTACTATTAGAGTCTTGGAATGGCAGAGGGGTTGGAGTAGACCTTAAAGACCATCCAGTTCCACCTCCTTCCCCTAGACCAGGTTGCTCCCAGCCCTCTCCAACCTGGCCCTGGACACTTGCAGGGATGGGAAGGGTTGGGATGTTCCTTGCCCATGTTCAGCTCCTACTGGAATTCTCACCACATCGGGTCATTTACTGAAAACTTTTATTGTAATCAAAAAGTGACATAACAGGGCTGTAATGGATTCTGCAAATCATCTGCCAGTATTCAGTAACTGGTACCAGCTGCTTCTGCCAGGCAATTAAAAAAAACCCAAATGTGAAAATCTTCACAGTACAGTAAACTCCACCCAAACTAATTAATGGTGGTTAAAAAGAAGATGCCCCAGGAAAACCTTTCATGTTACATGGTCACAACTCACAATTCTGTACAAAATGTTCACTTTTATAAAGCTCTGATGTAAAAATCAAATAATCAAGCAGCAATATTTTAAGTGCAGCACAGGGTCTTTCATGTCATTATTTACAACGCTTGAAGTCGTTTACATTTTAACAAAATTAATACAGATGACTTAGGAATTAAGTCATTTTTTCATTATCTGCCGGTTCATGTTGTGACAGATTTCACTTTTTGGTCATCTTTCTCTTTATCTTTGCTCTTCTTCGATTTTTTCTTCTTGTGTTTGTGTTTTTGGCTCTTTTCCAATTCTGGTTCATTTCCCATATGTTTCTTATGCTTCTTATGTTTCTTGTGCTTCTTATGCTTCTTCTTCTCTTTCTTCTTTTTCTTTTTCTTGCTGTCCTGACTCTCCCCTGAGCTGGCACTGCTGCTGTGACTCCGTGTCTGGCTCTCGGAGGGGCTGTGGCTGCGGCTGCGGCTGACGCTGGGGCTGCTCTGGCTCTGGCTCCTGACGGCCTCCGGCTGCTCGGCGGGAGCCGGGGCCGCTACTTCCTCCTTCACCTTCTCCACGGCCTTCTCCTTCCCTTCTTTAGGCGTTTTCCCTGCAGCCTCCTCCTCCTTGGCAGACACGTTGCTCTCGCTGTCGCTCTCATTGTAGTCTGGCACAAAGGCGGCCTCGTCGGTCTCGCGGGTGAGGTCGGACGAGAGGCGGGCGGCGCTGCTGCTCACCGGGGGCTTCGGCTTCACCACACCTTTGTCGCTCTGCCCCGCCACGTTCTCCTTCTCTGCTTTAACTTCTGGTGAGTCCTGTTTCACAGGTGGTTTGTTCCCACCTGGCTCTTTCTCCTTATTGCTCTTGACTTCTGGCACATGCTTCTCTTTCTCTTTCTCCTTTTCCTTCCCCGGGTTTTTATCCAGAGGTTTGTGTTCCTCGGCGGGACGTTTGGAGTCGTGCACAGCTTTGTGCTCCGCAGGCTTGCGCTCCCGGGAGGGGCTGTAGCTGCTGCGCTTGGGCTCTGCAGGGCCCTTCTTGGGTGGCTCCGCGCGCTCCTCCCTCAGTTTGCTCTTCTGCGCTGCTGTGGAGTCTCTGCTCCGGGATGGGGAGTCTTTCCTCCGTGCCGATTCACTCTTCTCATCCCTGCGCTTGGAATTTGAATGCTCCCTGCTCCCATCATGGTCAGACTTCTTGTCTCGGTTGGGAGTGAAGTCCTTTGCAGTGGAGCCACGGCCACTGTCATGTTTCTCCAAAGATCTGATGTCTTTGGAAGACTGGGAAATGGTTTTTCCATTTCCTTGTTCAGCTGCACGTTCCAAGTGCTCTTTTTCTGTCTGAACACTGCTCTTCCTCTTCTCAGAAGTGTCCTTGTCTGACAAAGAATGATCCCGGTCTTTGGTTTTGCCTTTTTCACTCGACATGGAACTTTTAGAACTCTTGGCATCGTGCTGGGCACTTTCATAACTCGTCTCTTTCACAGCCTTCTGTATTTTCTCCAGAGGCTCCATATCCTTTTCAGTGTGTTTGAGGGGGTTTGGTGCCTTCACACTCACAGGTTTGATAACACTGGCAGGTTTTCCTACAGTTGGGGGCACCTGGGTGGTGGATTTGATGTCTTCCTCTTCAGAATCAAAGTCATCTTTATCCCACTTAGACTGAGGAACCTGGATCATGATAATGACATCCTCAGCAGGGGCTGTTATGTCATTGTTATACTCCTCCAGGGTCTTAATGACAGTTCGTTTGGTGTCTGACTTCTCCTCAGGCTTCCTGACGGGGCTTCCCCCCGTAGAACTCGTGCTGGGAGGAAAAACATGGACATTAGTAACAGGATGGCGACACAGCCAGCTTTGGAACATTTTATAAACTGGCTTCTGTTTAAATTCTAAATTCTCAACATTTTTCCCAAAGATGTTCAATTGAGTGAAGAGACAAGAGAAAGGCTGAGTCCACTAGCTGAGATTATGAGCAATCAATTAATTTAGTATCTTGCTACTGTATATTCAATTAACAAAGACACAAGATTATCAGATTGGGGACTGTCTGATCTGGTAATCCTTTCATGTCCTATTTCTCCCAATGGCAGACAAATTAGATATCCATTCTTGTTTCAACATGAAAGCAAGCAATTATGGAGAGGTACAGACAGCCAAAGTTTTATCCTCATGTCCCAGTGTTCTTCCTTAGAAGAATGGACATTTTAAAAGCCTTTTAGATTACTAAGACACTATCTTAAGTCTCCAACCAATGTCTTAACTGTTTTGAGTTTGCATCACCAATTAATTAATTCTACTGGCTTCCTGGGCAGTACAAACTCCTCATTTTCCTTAATAACCTTTGAGTTTGACCCAAGTACAGTTTCACAGGGAAGAACATGGATTATTCCCTCTTTTAGCATGGATTTAGCGGTTCCTTTCATTAGACACCACAAAGAATTCTACACTTTTTTTTGGAGGTGGGGGGGGAAGTAGGAAAGAAAAAAGAACTGCTGAGGTACCTGGTGTAATCTACAAGAGTTGAGCTTGCCCCATCAGCTGCTGTCACTTTCCTTCTTGCTTTTCCCTTTGACTTTTCTGGTTTAACTTTGCTGCTGCTGGGCTCAGGTTTCTCCACAGCTTCTTTTCCAGGTGGCACATTTTCTCCACTCACAATCTTTTTTCCAGTTTCTCGGTTAAGTTTAATCTTTTTGGAAGGGTTGTTAAGAAAAGCAGCTTTATCCTTCTCTGGTGTTCGCTCTCCTTTCTCCCCCTCGGGCTCACCCTTCCCCTTGGGTGATGTTTTCGATTCTGCAGTTTCAGGTTTAGAGGCCTTTGCAGAAGCAGCTTCGTGTTCTTTATCAGCCTTTTCCTCTGCTTTTCTTTTCCTTTTCTCAGGTTTGGCATCAGAAGATTTGCTTTTCTCAGCAGGTTTTTTGGACTTGTCCTCCTTGCTGGAGGGCTTCTCCGACTTGGCTTCTTTCAGATGCTCCTTCTTTGCCTTCTCCTCCTTGGCTGGTCTGGTTTCTGGGTGATCCTTTGTCACTTTGGGGTGAACCTTCCGTGGGGTACCAAGAGCCTTCTCATCTTTCTGAGAGGAAGAGGTTTTAACACTGTCTGTCTTTGGCAGCTCCTCCTTCAGTTTTTTCACAGGCGGTTCCGTTCGAGGAGATTTTTCGCGATCGGGGTCCACCTTCTCCTGGGAAGCTTTAGCTGGTTTCACTACATTGTCTTTCTTTGGAGCAGCCGCCATTTCTACTTTTCTCTTTGTCTTCTCAATCTTTCCTTTTGGCTTATCCTTCTCTTTTTTCTCCTTTTCAGACACTGGTTTGAAAGCAATAGAATCCGCTTCCATGGGCTCATCCCTCACAGGGGTGGCATCATCCCTGCTTGGCAGCATGAACAGAGAGTCTGTCTTAGCATCTTCTGTTGGAACTGGCTCTCTTGGTTTTCTTGCTCCTTCTAAGAGCTCAGCATCAGGGAATCCTTCATTCTCATCCCCTTTTCTTCTCTTCCGGTGTTTTTTATGTTTATTGCCTTTGCCATCTCCCAGTGGATTCTCCACTTCCTTCTCTTTCGATTTTGTAGGATCTTTGATGCCATGGCTCTCTCTCCCAGGCTTTTCAGGGTAGTTTCCAGTGATATTACGATTTCTGTGGCTCTGCCCAGCAGGATACTCCTCCCTCCGTCCTCGAGCATACGGTGAATTCTCTCGTCTGGTCCCAGGTGGGCCAAACCTTTCTGGAGAGAAGTTCTCTCGGTTCACTGGAGGCCGTGGCTGAGCGCCCACAGCATAGCCCTTGTAGAACTTCTCATACCACTCTCTGTAGTTCCTCTCCCACTCTCTGTATCTCTCCTTCTCAAATGGGTCTCTGAAGTCGACAGAGCGACCATAGTAAGCCTTCATGTCGTACGGGGGCACTTCTCGGTAGCGGTTGAAGTACTCCCGCTCCGCCTCGCCCTGCGGGACAGTGCGTTTCGTGGGGGACTGGCCCCTGAACACCGGAGACCTGGAGCGGGAATGGTATCGCCGGTACGGGGGGGAGCGCGACCGCGAGCGGTGGTAACCGTGGGACCGGGAGCGGGAGCGGTAATTCCGGCTCTTCCCTTTGCCTCTTCTTTGATACGGCGGCGAGCGCGAGTAGGAGCGGGAATGGGAACGGCTAAAGGAGCGCGAGTAGGAGCGAGAGCGGGAGGAACCTGAGCGTGACTTGGAGTAGGTGTATGAGCTTCTAGAGTAAGATGAAGCACTATAGGGAGACTTGGACCTTAAAAAAACACAACACAAAAAAAAAAAAGAAAAGAAAATGAAGTTAATTCTGAACAGTCACTCTCCCCAAGACTTTTCCTCCCACACTTATTTTTTCTTTCCTCTCCACATGCTTATGTCAAAGCTTCTTTCAGCTGCTGACATAAAGCTACTGCGAACTGAAGAACTTGGTAACATGTAAAATTTTCTGCTCGTAAGACAGAACAGCTGCTGCTTTGTTAGTGTCAGAACACACAGAAGGGTCAGTCTACTATCCACTCACTCTGTCACATGAGCTACCAGAGCTACGGACGGATTTCAGGTGGTTACAGTGGCCTCTACTGGTATGGGAACACACACATTTGTCACTACTCAGCAACTACATGCAGTGCAAAATCATTTTTGTTGCAGTAAGATGCAAAAAGAACAAGTCTGAGTGGCTACAGCACAGAACCAAACATCGAGAAAACACCACTTATCCTGAAGACAGCAAAGCCCAATGTTAAAATGCCTGCTTGGTCTAGTTAACTTCACCCTTTTTTTGGGAATCTGGACAGGATGCACAATCCTAGTACTGCAAAGGTACAGACAGGCCTGTGGAATCCACATTGCCAGGTGCCCCAGCAAAGTCCTGCACATCCCTCCAGCTCTAACCAAGGTGAGTGACCGCATTGCAAGAAAAATCCTATCTAAAAGCTTCTAACTTCAGCCCCCAGTCAATGCCCCAGTCAGTGCCATGACAGCTCCTGACAGCATTGTGAACAGCTACTCAGACTTCAGTCCAAGCGACTTCTGGGGAGAGAAAACAGCAGCTACCCTCAAGTTCTTCTTCAGAAGTTTTTCTTGTACTGTTTTTTTTAAGAATCATTTCACATGATTCTGCATATGTCCATTAGCATCATTTGTCCTCTCCAAGTCCCTCACCAGTTTCAGACTTCCTTACAAACAAATCTGAGCTTTTAATTCCCAAGGTAAGTGTAAAAATGTCAACAAACTACTAATGAAAGTCCCCAGTCGGCAGTCCAGGTTCAAATTTCTTGTGTATCCACATGAAACAGACAAAAGCGGAAATGAGGACAATTTCTCTCACCTATGTCCTCCAAAGAGCTTGAAAGGGCTGGTTACAATCCCTGGGAGATGCAGAAAATCCAGCCCTTACAACTATTTCATGCCTGGTCTCCTCAGGGCTGTCAGGCAGTGAAGGATGCCACTGCAGACACCTCAGAGAGAGAGGCCCTTTAGCACTCCTCAGTGCCTGCTGCCCAATGCTAACTGGGTCACCTGCAATCTCTGCCACACTGGAGCCAATAACTGCATATGACACTCCTGTCACTGCTCATCCCTTTATCATCCAATCCATCTAATGACAGGGAGGTGGAGTGGAACTCCTCCTGATTCCGCTAGACAATCTGCTTCTCCATTACGGACATGTAAAGCAGTTACCTGGAAAACGAACGCCTACGCTCCTTTTGAATCTTTTTATATTCCATCAATTCCTTAGCAAAATCATTTGTAAACTCATCAAGTTTGGACTTTTTCTTTTCCCTGTTAAAATAAGTTTGACCTTTATTACAATTATAGTTTGACCTTTATTACAAAAGACATCAAGAAACAAAACATGGCCAATATGAGAAAATGTTTACTGCATGCAATGCAAAAGGTGAACATCCTATTTAAGCAAAAACAGTTCCTACAAATTTTAGGAAAAGTTTTAGAATTACATTTGTCTTGGTTTAGCTGTGCATATTTACCATCTCCAATGAAAAAGTATACTGGAAGAAACACAATGTCACTTTTGCTTAGGTCAGATGCACTTCAGTGTAACTGCAGTCCGATATGCTCCCCCGATACAGACACGAAAAAAACCAGGCAACGTTAGTGAGCCAAATACTTACTCCTCTTTAAGCCTCCGTTGCTCTCTGTAAAACTCCTCCCTAGAGAGAGGAGGTGCTTGTGTCGTTGGGATGGTGTTTGAATGAGCCGCCGGCACTGCTGCTGGGACCCAAGCTGATGACATGTTTGCAGGAGCTGGGGGGTATCCGGGAGGGGGGACAGTGTACCCAGCGGATGGAGGCTGCCCAGGTGGAAACTGAGGAGGAAACTGTGGTGGTGGTACCCCCGGAGGAAGAGGAAGTGCATGGGGTGGTGGAGGGTACAAGGGAGGTGGAGGCACAGGCACAAAGACTGGTGCTGATGCTGGCAGTGATGGGGCCTGAGTCCTTTGGGCACGGTCACTGTGCGGGCGTCCTCGATTTGAACTTTAAAGAAACCCAAAAACACGCGTCACTGTTTGTCACAGCCTGCCCTGAGTGTACAGAGGAAAGTGGAGCTGCAGCATGGCGGGAGCTCTCCTGGTTCTCACTGGTCTCCGGCTTTCTGTTCACTTCAGACTACACTCAGTTCTGCTCCTCTGGCCCTCCGGGATACATCTGTGATCCACACTCCTGAGCTTCCAAGTGCTGTGTGGGAATTAACTCACCTCTCAGATCTCTCCTAACCTCTCCCACACATGCTTCCTGTGCTCCTGCCTCACGATGCATTTGGCCTGTTCTTGTCTCTGAATTGCTATTTTCTTGCTTACTGAATTTGAGATTTTAGATAACCTGGGGATTCTGGATTTTGCTTAGATTTAAGACTTTATAAACACAGTGACCCTTACAATCTGGCGGTAACAAACCTCGTACAAATGAAGGACTAACTTGACACTCAGAAACAGATAAACAGGCTCCTCTCTCCAACGAGAGAAAGCAGCTTGGCCCCTTGAGATGACTGAAGAAATATATACACATAACATAACGTAACAGCCTTGACTTTTTCAATGATTTGCTCAATCAGTATCAACCAAGTTGTTAAAGAAAGAATGTTGGACGCTGATTTCTACTGGGAAATCTATTTCTTCGGCCCTATTCAGCCACTTATCAAAAGGGTGTCTTTCCATCTGACCTTTTAATTACATTTGATTTCATATGTAATTACGGTTTTCTCAAAAAGTGTTCATTATTCAGAGTCTTCTTTTCAATTATGTACTGCAGTTTTATTTTTAAATAATCTTACTGTAAGCACAGATCGCCTTTGTTAAAGCTAATTTAAATTAATCCACCTGAAAATTAGTTACTACTTGTATTCTCCACAACTATTATTGCATTATAAATCAGCTGTTGTCTAAGTGATGTTACAGACTAATTTAACAGGTTACAACTAGGAATATATTGAATTTCTGTCAAATACTTACAGTTCCCAGCCTGGTCTGCGAAGTGCACCAGCTCTCATGGGATGACCTGTAGCAGCAAGCACAGGAAAAATTTACTAGTAAGTTCATCTGAAGATAATTTTTTAGAATAAATTCTTAAGTTCTAGTTCCTTACCAGTTGTGGGTATTGATTGTCCTTGAGGGCCTAGAAGACTTGGTATCGCTGGTTGTCTTAATACAGGAACCTGATAGCCCTTGGGAATAAATGCAAACAGTTACAAAATAAGCTCTATTAGAACACGACAATCATTGCATGTATCAAAATAAAATTTACCTTCTCTTCCAACAAACTGCTGATCGACAAAGGGGAAGATTTGGAAAGCTCAGCTGCAGTCATCAGAGCAGGAGGCAACACAGCGTCCGCATCACTACAAAAACCACACACTTTTATTAGTCAAACACTGCTTTGAAGTGAAATATAAAATACGTTTTGAAACAAAGTCCAACATGAGAAAAGCCTGACTTCTGTAAATAAAAGAAAATTTTAAAATAATCTTCACCACACGTACAGCTGTGAAGTTGACAGGCTCCAGAGGAAGCACTGCTGAGGAGTCTTTTTGGATACTGGCATTTAGAGAGGAAGCTCTCTGGAAAAATGCACTCAACAGGATGGAAGTATAACCCATGCACTGAATCTCAGCTTTGGAAGATGCAAGAAGTGAAATTCCATTAGAAAATATTTCTGTGCTAATTGAGGCTGCCTTAGATGCTCCTCTGAATTGTGATCCTTGTACTGATGGCACAGCTCTGCCTGGCAGCCCTCTGGACACAGTGGCTCTGTGCACCCAAGGCAGCAAGGTTAAAGGATATAACCCAAAATAATGGCATAGATTTTTGCAAGAAAGTAGTATTTCCTCAGCACTAAAAAGAAACGAATGCAACACTAAGGACGCCCCACTGAACATTGTCATGGGTGTCACAAACCCTTTCTTTATCAAAACCCTCAAAACTAAATGACTCCTCTAGGAATGGCTGGCCATTTCAAATCAGAAACAGTCCCTCCTTCAGGGCAAACCTGTACTGAATGACTAGTAAGGGAATCAAACAAAAACACCGCCAAGAAAATTCTTGCATGAGATACATGTTCAACTTGCCGAAGTGTCCTCACCCCAAGTTAAAACAAAACCACAACTCCCACAATGACCTTACGATACGTAAGTTGCTAGCTGGGAAGATCAAGAAGAATCTAAGTTAAGCATTTGTGTATCTTTTAAATTCCTGTTGGTCTCCAGATTTCCTTACCGAAAAGGTCCGTCGGGCTTTTCCCGGAGAGAGAGGGACACTGCTGGAGGGAGATCTGAGACAACCACAGAAGACGGATTCACCGGCAGCCCAGCGGCCATGGACGGCCCCGGGCCCAGGGAGGAGAGGGCGGAGCGGGACGCCAGGGAAGCCAGAGGGATCATGAGCGGGTCCTGCTGCCGGGCCATGGCCGGCCGGAGCAGCGGCTGCAGGTTGCGCGTTATCGTTTGCCTCATGAGGGGCGGCGGCGGCGGCGGCGGGGGCAGCTGCTGCTGCTTCTGCTGCTGCTGCTGCTGCTGCTGTTGTTGCTGCTGCTGCTGCTGAATCTTACGGAGCCTTTTAGTGTAGCCGGTTTCATTTTTGAAGTTGTTCACAGCCTAGAGGTATTAAAGGTGTTTGAAATGTGATATGAATGAACAAAAGCCTCCTTAGAGGAAAGTCCCTGTGTATTACTGTATACTGTTAATCCTAAATCCCATCAGCATTCAGCTATGAACACATCACATTAAACTCTGGTATCAATGACTGGTACCTCAGAGTGCCTGAATTTAAAGGACTTTGGTGTTAACACCCAATTGGAAATTAGAGGCCATCCCATTCAACAAAAGTGCGTCCTCAATTTCTCAGATTGTCTCTAACGAGCTGTAGGCTTCCATAACAGATTATGTATTAGAAAAATAAATTTAGCCTTATTCAGCGTAGCCTTGCTTAAAGGAGATCTAAATTGATATTTTCTTCCCTTTCAGCTTTTTACAAAGAGAGTTTTTCAATGAAGAGTTCACACTAAAGTCACCACGTTACCTGCCGCAGGAACTTGTTGGCGATTAAAGCATCGGGAGAAACATCTGTCTGATGGCAGGTTGGGCACGTATGTTCCTCAGACTCCAGCAAAGCTGTTCTAATACCTGGAATAGTTAGAACACCAAAATAGTTTTTAGCCAAACTAAGGAAACTCTTTTGGTTCTCATCAATTATAAAAACAAGCATATGATTAATGGAGAAATATGGTCTTTAAGAGAGCATGAAGTTACAAACATTTAATACTGAAAAAAACTGACACTGGCACAGGTTGCCCAGAGAAGCTGTGATTGCCCCATTCCTGGAAGTGTTCAAAATTGGGATAGACAGGGAATGGAGCAACCTGGTCCAGTGGAAGGTGTCCCTGCCCATGGCAGGGAGATTGTAATGAGATGAGCTTTAAGGTTCCTTCCAACCCAAACCCTTTTGGAATTCTATGGAAACCTTCAGCATGCAGCAAATAATGAGACGTTAGATATTTCATTGTGGCAATATGTGAATATGCAGAGCAGACGGGGCATGACATCTCAACTGGCCTTTTTTCCACTCTAGCAAGAAGTCATTCCAGGTTAATAAACAAAATACATTTCAAAAAACCATGAGAAGGTTTGAGTTCTGAAAGCTTTAGTCAGCTCTGGGGAAGAATGTGGATGAAGTGCCTCAATCTCTGTTCCTTGTAGACCACAGTAAGTCCTTAAGTTGGAGATAGAATTTTGTGTGAGAGAAAGGGCTGTGGACAAACTAAATGCATTTTATATCTAACACTGTCATCACCTGCACAATTCTGCACTCTTCTCATCCTCATCTTTCTGCAGGTACAGAGGCTTTAACTAAATATCTAAGGGAAAAAAGCTTTCAGCCTTTTTTTCACCTCCTGTATGTGAGAAGAGTCTTTCCCTCATCAGGACACACGGAAACATTCAACAGAACTAACAGAGCAATTTCCTTATCTCCTATTTCTGCTCTCAGAAGATCAAACTTGATGTTTGGAATTAATAAATGGGGCAGTTTAACACTTACATTCATCACAGTAACTGTTTCCACAGCAGGGAATAACAACTGCATCTGTCATTATATCCTTACAAATGAGACACAACAGCTCATCTGGAATAGGATCATCTTCTTCCGAGGAGGAGGACGGCTCCTCGGGTAGGAAGGGAGGCTTCTCCTTCTTTCCTATAGCATAAGCTTCCCTGGAGGGAGGGTGGGGAAAGCAAAAGTTAAAGGGAAACTCTTCCAAGCTTTGGATTTTACCAAGCAAAGATAGTATGTGGAATTCTTCTCCCTCTCCATCAGCCATCTTAACACAGTTCTTTAGTCTGAACTCTGGTCCCACCGTGAGAAAAGGGAAGAAGGAACAACTCCTGCAGAACTCTCCTGTTCATTGGATCAACTGAGAAATCAACTGAGACCAGAAAAATATCTTTTTGACAGCTCATCTCAGGTGAAATGAATCCCAGCTCTCCTTTGCCAGAGGGTAAATGTAAATTTGAGGCTCAGGATAAATCTGGTCTCCCAGTAATTACATTTTCTAAACAAAAGAAGTCTCTGTTACAGCTTCCACAAAAGGACATCCAGAAGAGAAAACCAGAAGGGCTCCCAAGTGTGTTTTAGAACAGTCACTATCTTCAGCACACACAAGTGTTTTCTTAGTTAATAGCAACAGGAAATCTTGAGCCTGTTTTAGATGTGAGATCTGATCAAAATCTGAAGGAGGGGATCACAGTCCAACAGCTGTGTGGTTACATTTTGCACAAAGCCTTTGATACACAAACCAGAAGTAAAATGAGCTCCTACAGAGAACGATCCCAATTACAAACCCTGCTGAAATGTTCTGCAGAAATAGAGCCTTGGCACACCTCATATTGAACCAGCTCCCAGGGGTGTGCGCAGCAGAACTCCCTATTTTAATACTAGAAATCCTCACAGAGTTTACATTTGCGATACAGTGACAATGCTGCCCCCTGTAATTCCAGATGTTGGCCACTGTGACTGCACTGCCACTCGGGCATTTCCACAAGGTTTCTCTCATCCCCGCTTTGGATCAGCCCAAGCAGTTCCGTACTTACGCGTCTATGGTTGGAATTGCGTATTTCCCAGTGTTGGTCAGCATGGCACCCTTTGTGTTGGGGTCCTTCACCTCCATCATAAAACTTCTTGGAATTCCTGTGCTTTTTTTAATTCTGGGAACAGACTCGAAATTTTTGTCCTGTTGAGAAATGCAGACATATCTCAAGGCCCCCACTGAAAATGACATTTCATGACTATTATCTGCACAAAAGCCTTTACCTCCTCTTACTGAGTGTAAAGTTTGTTGGTCTAAAATATTGATTTCCCTAAACGAATGCAGCCATGATGTTCCAGAGACTGGAGCAGGGCTTTGAACACATTGACATTCTTTGACTTATTGCAGGCTCCTTAAGGATCCCCCAAACCTGCTCCTCCTAAAGAAGGGCAGCTCAGAGGGAGCCGAATTCAGGGCTTTGAGAAACTTACATAAACCATCTATAGATGGAAGCTGAATTAATCTCTCATGCATACACAGTCACTGACCCATATTAAACCAGATTAATACTCAACCAGGGACTGGGTTTATTAAAGACGCAAATATTCAATACATGGGGGACACAGAAACATCTTGTTTTTACAAAAAATACTAAAAGTTGTGAACTGTCATTAAAAAAAGAACTAAAACCAGAGGAAAATTTCTGGTAATACTGAGATCTATCAAACTATATGCCTAAGAAAGATCTATGGGAATATTTAAAGCCTGTGACCTAGTGAAGAGAAAATTTTACATTTATAATTCAAGTTTTCCCTTGAATTTGAAGGGCTTTGCAACACTGACACGTAACCTCTGTATTTCACCCCAAAAGAAACAATTCTTACTCTGAGTATTCATGCATTTAACTCTCAAGGCAAAAACTTAAAAACTGAGCAACCCACAAGTCTCTCAAATCTTACCCCATTTGTTGGACAGTTCTTAATGTAGTGCCCAGGTTTGCCACAGCGAAAACAGGTGTAGGAGGGTGGAGGCGGCCCCACTGGTTTCTTCATGTAACTACAAGGTTTTGGGGAAAAAAGACAGAGGGATGTATGTGTCTCGTTTGAAAAATACATCTCTACAATTTTTACATCAACTTCAAACAACAGGTTTCAGATTAGCAACACTTACTTGACTGGATCATATTCATGGCCAGACTGTGTCATCATAGCTTTTATTTTATCCTCCTCGGAAGCATTGGCTTCAGCCAGATTGGCAGTCTGTGCAACAGGTAATTATTTGACACACACATTAGAAACACATTTAAGCCCACACAGCCCAAGACAACACCACTCATCCAATCCTGTAAAGAGCAGCACTACACTAGCTGAGCTTGCATGAAATCAGCTGCTTATATCAAACACATATGTGCTGAAGATGTTCTGGGGAGTCCTTATGCCATGACATGATGTTATGTGCCTGAGAACCTACTAGAAAAAAGCATTCTTGGGCACTCAAACCTTAGGCTCTGTTTGTACCTTACAGCAAGACTTGTGTAACCAATCCAATTTCCTTCAGAGGACTGAAGCTATGTGTAGAAAAAAATACAATATCCAGTATTTTTAAACTGATTTTTAAGTTCCAGACCATAGGCACGAGATGATCTCCACTGGACATGGAATTAAGATGGATGCAAATAGTAGTATTTACATTTTGCTGCATTAAAAGGACACACAACTAAGTTTCAGACACAGAAGTATTAAAAGGACTCAAACCTGTTGCAATCCCTCAGCTAGGCAAAAGATTCTTTTCAGCAGAAATTTGCCCATCAGGAGCTGCAGGCAGCCCAAACTGTTCTCCCCTACTAACTTTTCCTATGAAGTGATTTAAATACAGTGAACACAACCTGCAGTTTTTTCTAGTTGACTGTGTCCTTTTAACACACAAATTGTAATATAAACCTTCTGCACAACTAGATCTTCAAATTACTGAAGGCAGCTGATTTTTCAAGTTGTATTTGTTCAAATGTTTTTATTACACACTAGTCCAGATACAAGCAGGGTCTAAGGGAGTGACTGTCAATGACTTGGGCCTTCAAGCACCTATCACTCAGCTCAAGCACTCATGGTTTGGTTTTGTATCATTCATTCACAAAAGCAACCAACTAGTTTCAACATTTTATTAAATGGTTGTTTCATATACACAGTTTTTCTCCACAGTAACAGAATCCGGATCGCCAGCTATGAAACCATTTCCATTAACAGTTACAGAAAGCTTTACAGATAATACTTGACTAATTTGTTTGAACCCAAACAGTTTACAAAACACATCCAAAAGCCACAAAACATTAGTAGGAATAGACCAAAATTCAAATATGGCATTTCATACATAGTAATAATCACCAGAGAACTGTTAACACATTGCCTCCGTGCTGAGCCGGGCTGCACTAGAGTGGTTAGAGGGAGTAACAGTGCTGAGCTGCTTGGTGGCATCTTCCTGCATTTTAGATTTCCTAAAAAGCTTAAATGTATGTACACCCACTCCTTGGACAGCTTGGCATGTTTTAGAGTAAAACTTCACGTGAGGTTACAAACCCAAGGACATATTTAGGGACAGCACTAATGGGGACCAATTGTTTTCAGTGGCTCCGTTCCAAACTAGATATATATCTAAAATTTATATTTTTTTTGGCCAATGTACACAATTTAATTTCTGTAGTGAAGAGGCGAAAAGTTACCAGTGGGAAGTGATTCCTTTTTATTGGAAATGAACCCCAGCCTTTATTTTGAGGATGAAGAACTAGCTGCTCTGCCTCAGGCCCTGCCTGTTCTGCTGCCTGTAGCTTTAGGGACCAGTGGTCGAGCACTCGCCTGTCCACACAGCGCAGTCACTAGTGCTTTCCCAGACAAATTACACATTGGTGAGCAAAAATGCAAGCAGTTCCCGAGCAAAACATGGCATTACAACAGTTTCGGAAGGTCACAGCTGCTCAGATGCCACACGTACACATTGGTATATTCCTATAAACAATGAGGTACATTTACACAATTTACACAGTCTGTGTTCAAACAAATTAGATCGAGTTGTCCACTGTATAGATCCCACAATTTATGAAACTGTGCAGCATTCAGAGAATGGGTCTGTAACTATGACTAGGAATTCAAAAATAGCCATGCAATTGTCCATGGTACAGAACCGCTTCTCTTGTGGATGGTCAAACCCCCCTGGAATGTCCGTAACTTACAGCCAATTAAATTCTTCCGTACAAACTGGGTTAGTTTCCAACGTAAAATTAATGAAACGTATGAAAAACGGTAAAACAGCTTCTGAAGAGCTTCTTCTTTGTGTCTTGAGGATGAGTAATACTGCAACATTATGCTGAGGCTGATAAGGTACTCCCCTTCTATCTTCCCAAACTGGGAACTACTCTTTACAGGATAGTATCAAAATGTACACACATTTTAAAGTTAAAAAAATACTTTAAGTTAATAAAAATTAAAGGGTTTTTCCCAATTACAACAGTTATCCAACTATAGATCACAGTATCAATTTAAAAATAGGAAGCAAAACACTTTTTTAAAGTATTTGACAAGAATATATATATATACCTTAGTAAGCTGGGCCAGAGAAATAGATGCAGAAGAGTCATCAATCTGTTCACAAAAAATTAAACACATATTCAAGTTCTACAGTCAAAACATAACAATAATTAACCTCTACTATAGTCTGAATGTCTACACTATATCCCCTGAGTATCACCCAGAGGCAACTCCAACACAGTGTAACTTGTATTTACTTAAAGTCCAAATCATGATGGCTTAAAAGTGTCTATGTGGTTATGAGAAGAAATTAAAATAACCAATCCCACTGGAGATCAACTTAATGCTTAACAGTATGTCACAGAGGGATCCCTGTCAAAAGGGTAAAGGAATCTGTCAATTTTCAGCTAAAAAGGATTTAAAAAAAATAAGTTTAATTGAGGAAGAAGCATCACTTCAGGTAACTTAAAATTAATGTAGTTTACAAATGAATCAGTGAATGTCTCATCATTATAAACACACATGGTGATGCTTTTGTGAACCCAGAAGCTGCCAGAACAACGGCCAGGACCAGCAGCCCTGAAACACCCACTCTGCCCCTCCTATCAGTACCCAAATAAACCCAATTACAAACTAGTCTAGAACAGCAGCCACAAAAGTAACCTGCCACTTTGCCTGGAAAAAAATCTGCTTAAATAATTTACATAATGGTGTTTACAATGACAGAGTGGATTATAAAAATTGAGAAAACCTATTTCTGGTATGTTATTAGACCACAGGCCCTACCACCCAAATCTGTTTGGGAAGTGTGAGAATTTAGATTATTCCTTGCAATCTGATCAAACATGATCTTTAATAGCAGACCAGCACTAAATGAACAAAAGAAGAAAGTGCAAAGCATACTCTTGGTGATGAAAACATGGATTCAGAGCACAAGCCTGGGATTTTTGCCTCCATTTTTCTCCTCCCAGCTGCCTGTGGAACAGCTCTCAGGGATGAAGTCCTCAGGTCAGTAGCTAGGAACAGACTGCAGTGCTTAAGGAGAACTAGTGCTGAGGGGCAGTTTTCCCACAAGTAAAAATGGTAAATGATCTCCATTATATTGAATTATATAGTGCCATGAGCAGCATTTAAGCTGACACTAGCAAAGCAGTATCAGAAGGACACTCAAATCACTGCCTATTACATCTAAACCTTTCCTTAAAAAAGAAGCACTTGTCCTTTTCTACCTAATGCAGTGGGAGAATTCAAGGCAGTAGTTTTGGCAGACTCTGAAAACAAGTATCTCTATGCAGAAGATAATTCCTCACTCCAGTTAGTTGTTCCTCTGTGTTTTCAGGAAACCACATACAGCATTCCTGTATTACTGACTAGAAGAGCTCTTGAAAAACGTGCCTTTGGATCATCAGATCCGGACAAAGAGACCCTCATTCCACTAAAAATCTTACCAGAAGGTTCACCTCTCCTTTCTAGAACACTTTGCACCTAGTCCTGTTCAAAAGGAGGTCTGGACAAGCATTCTGAAGCCTCATGCTCCATATGCTCCCCTTTCACACGTGGAAAAGCAAGCCAGTGCTCTCTCAGGGCAGGCACAACTATGATTTTGTGGTTTTTCAGAAGCAAACAAGAAATTAGGAAAGCTCTAGCATTAAATACTCTAGTACTGACCAGGAACCGAGACACTACAGTTAATAAACTATTAATTAGTTCTTGTATTTTTTTTTTTTAGGAAACAGTTATTATATGGCCTATAGGCAACAGCCTGATTTCTTAAAGGAGATGATATTGAACAATTATCAAAAGCAGCAAACAGATAATTAATGTACTCTTCAATGCATTTGCCCAATGGCCATCTTTTCATGATCCTTTATTTCTGCCTACTTATTTCCTTTTAAACTCCTACTGAAGCATTTCTTGGCAGTCCCCCAAAATAGTCAGTAGAAGCAACATCTCCATGAACTTTTGTGCAACCCTACAATAACACTGCAGAAGAATTAGAAAAAAAAAAAAAGAACAACCAGAAAAAGCACCCCCAAATGCTAAACTCGACAGCCAATGCATTAACTTCCATTTCCTGCAGCAGACTGACAAAAACTATCATGAAGCCAAGTGGGCAGGAGATAGAAAACAGGAGGCAAAAGCTGATCACACTGCTGGAGTGCTAGAAAACAGGAGGCAAAAGCTGATCACACTGCTGGAGTGCTACACTGAAATTATATAGGGCTTTCCTAAAACCCAGAGCTTGGCTACACTGACAATTCCGCCAGGAACGCTCCCAGTTGTGCCTGATAGCACTAAAACAAAGGGCACTGCCTTATGCTCCCGCAGACTCCACAAAGCCCAACCTGAGAGCCCTGAAGGTACTGGAACACCAACACTTCATCAGAAAGGCCATGCACTCTGGCTTTGGCTGTGCTAACACCAGGACACATTTCCACATGTGGAATGACAGCTTGCAGAAGAGTAAGACAACGAAGAAATACTAAAAAAGCAGCTTTTGTCCATCCTTTAGAAAGAAATCTTAACTGATTTTAACTTTGCAGCTTTACTGTCCATCAATAACTGACAAAATTTCCAGTGATTTACTCCTACCATACCAAGACCCAGGTTCCGCTCTGAAATACATACAAAAATAGGTGCATCAAAAAAAAAAAAAAAAAAAAAAAGGGCAAAACCCCCACCCACTTCAGACCAAGACAGGAGTTAGCTTTAAGAAATAACTATTTGTGTCTCCAGCCCCAGAAGTTCCTAAGGCTGCTGGGCTTTTACAGTGAGAGAGAGAAAGCTCGAACAGAGGGATGGCAAGGGCTTCCACCCTCCCAGCCCAGGGACAGTTAGAGACATCAAGGAATGGCTTTGCTTTGCCTTTACTGCCAGCACTTCTCACTCACACTAAGTCTTCCCTCCCACTCCAGGATTTTTCCTCTTTTCTTTTTTTGACACATCTACATTAGCTTATGGTAAGATGCTACTGAGCAATGTAATACAGACATGCCAGGGAACACAGGAGGCTAAAAGAATGTTAACTTTATTTATGAACATGTGGTTTGTGTTTATACACATGCTAGCAAACAAAAAAAAAGAACTGTTTTCAAGAAATAAAAACCCATCTGAATTAGATCAAATACTATAACCGTGGTTTACATAAATGCATTACATTAACTGCTAGGGTCACTGGGCCATTTCAACTAACTCAAACTCACAATGAGAGGCATTTGTGTCCAAAAAGGAATTTCAATCAATCAGCAATAGAATTACGGATGTCACATTTAGTGGTTTTAGACCTACACACAGAGTTTTCAATTTGAGGTTGATTGTTTCCATGGGAACCAGAGGCTGTATTCTCAGAACACAACCCCAGAGTTCAGGAATTTCTAGATTAAGTGATCCTAACAGCTGATCAAGTGATCAGATCCAATGATCCAGGGTTAGTGTAATGCCTCACACCAATCTAGTGAAGGAGAAGCAGTTATACTTAAAATAAAGATGAAAAATAATCCCCACCAAATAGTACTTTGATACTCTATAAACTATTGGACAGGCACAGTTCCACACAGTACCGACCAAGTGGCACACCAAGATCTACCTCTGTGTGGGATTTGTATATTAGCAGCACAACAATAGTGTTTGCAAACCTGAAGAAAAATGCTGCCCCTTTTCCAAATGTGAATTCCAAGTGGTGGTATACTAAAGAAAGGCTTAACCTTTGGGGAGTACAGCAGCAGCCACACCTGGAGTCACCCAGATCCAAAAACGTGCTGCAGGCAGAAGTTAAGAAAAACTACAGGGATTTCACTCCCCAGTGCCCCAGGCTCTAACCTGGTGCCAAAATTTGTGTTGCACACGTTGTCATTTTCAGACAAACTGCTGTTGAACTAAACTGCTTCACCAGATAAAGGGGAGAGATCGAATGCAGAACTTTAGAATACCACTCTGTGTAGCAATGGTATCGAAATTCACGTCAGGCTAATAAAGACATTTCTGTACTCAAGAGGAGTCCAAACAATATCACTTCAATTATACAGTTTTAGGAATAAATACCCAAGTATTTAAGGACATGAGAAGGAAATATTTAGCTGCACAGAACTGTCCTCAAAACGTCTAGGATATGCTGGGTTCGGTATTTGAACCCCCAAGTCAAAAGTAAGGAACAGCACCAAGTTTCACAATAATGGTTTCTCAGTGGTTTTTGATAAACATTTTCAAAAACCATTAGGCAAAAAAAGGTATTTAAAAACAAAAGCTAAGTGATACAATGTGAAAATGGCAAAAAATACACTCCGAACAGTTTTTATTGCAAGAAACAAAAAGCACACAACAACCTATACAAACATACATATCACTAGCTATAGACAGACAGATGTAGAACATGGCACCATGTTCAGTGTGCAAACCTTGAGCCTACAGGATCTGAAACGATCATACATTATCTGTACAACACAGAGTCATACAGGAGAGATTCTGGCATATTCAATATGAAATACAATGCATTGCTAGGCACAAATACCAATATTCACATTAGAACTCTGCAAATGAAGGCATTATTCAGTTTTTACTATGCTGATATCAAATACAATGTATTTACAACATACACTAGGTTTTACTGGAAAATATATTAACGTTTGGCAAATTAATAAAAGGCTGCATTGTTTAGAATTAAGTGCAGTGTGTAGGAAAAAAAGTGTGAGATTGTGTTTTTACATACTGCTTTTGATGTCCCACTCACTGGCTCACTTCGACTTCTAGAAGAAGAAATAGAGGTGATCAGAATTGAAAACAAAGCACTTGTACCCAACACAAAGATTCCAGAACCTGAACATTACAACATTATGCTCCCTCCAATACTCTAGTGAACATGGACATTTACTGGTATATATAAACGGTTCTCTCTTGGTACATTGAGTGCAACCAAAAAAAGCCCCCCCAATTACGTTTCTACCTTGTCACAAATTACTCAAGACTTACAGATCTAGAACACAACAGTGCAAGAGAAAGTCGTCACATATTTTGTCTCTATTCTCTAAGTATTAAGCCCATGAAGTCTGTACTAGAATTCTGTGTTCTTAAATAATCAATCACTGAACTGTGGAGGCAGCTTTGGACAACCTGTACATCCCTGGTATTAGCCACAGGTACCAGGTACAGGGCTCCAGTTTCTACGGAAGAGCAGTGATAATCTACAAGTGCAACTCTGCCCAAGTGAAAAACAGTCATGTGACAAAGGGGTAACACAACAGTGTCAGCAGCACAGTCTCTAGAACAGTGTTTCTTTGTGGAAGCCCAAGCACTGTGTTCGGAGATCTACTATATTTAGCCATCAAAATGCCAAAATATTAGACATGTTACATATACTATATTGACTAAAAATAGTAGTAGAAATGTCACCTGAAAGTAGTTTCTAGGATTTTGTGCGATTTAGGAGTCCTGTGACAAAAAAAAAGGTCTTAATTGCCAGAATTTGCTTTCAGATAATCTTGAAAATGCTACAATATTTTAGGAAATATGTATTACATTTGAAAACTTGCTGAGATTCCACATATCATTGGTCTGTACCTGCATGCTCATCAAGAACCACACATGCAACCACTGAGAGAGTTAACAAACAATCCACACATCATCCAAGGTGTCCCATGAGCAGAGGCAATGCAAAGGCTGGTGGGGAATTTATGTACCAATGGAAAGGCTCATCTTCCTGCCACTACTCAACCCTGCCAGGCTCCCAATTGCACCATGTATCTCCAGAAGGTGAGGAAGTACACCAAAATACTTTGGATTACCACAAGGTGGCTGCTTCAGCCATTTACCCTAAGGTGGGTAAGGCCTTTCTGAAGGCCTCTCCACCATTCCGGCAGACATTCCCCATGCTCAAACATTAACCACTCTACCAGGGCTTCGACAGTGTTTCCAGCAGAAGAACAGAAAGCTCATCTGCTGGTTTACATTCAACTCTAATTCTAACCCAGCAGTGCCATTCTTTCCTTATCCCCTGCCACCAGCACTGGTATGATCTTCGATGCCAGCAGCATCTGCCCTCCCATTTCAGGGTAGTATTAGAACACCAGGGGAGGTGTCATCCAGCCCAAAGGGAGGATGCACTGACAGGATGGCACTCAGCACATACTGACATGAACCCCCAAACCAAGGCCATGTTTACCGGCACAATGCTGTGGGCCCCAGAATCCTGAGGGAGTGCCTGGAAGCACTGCACCAACTCCTGCAGTAACATGCCCCAAGGTTACACGCAGAGCCACATCAATTCAGAGGTTTTTGCTTGCAAATGCTTTATGGGTACCAGGATGTTGCTGTACTGTTTGTTCAAGACACACTGTAACTCCTCAGGGTACTTTATTTATTGAGAACCAATACTAGAAAGACATGGCAAAACCAGCAGCTAATAATATATCCTGCTGGTGGCGGAGAGGCTTTAAGGAGGATGGAAAACATGCCCATTTCAACAGGGCTGATGTAGCTATTATAGATCTGGGCTGTATGAAAATAACAATGCAGCAATAATACTGTAGTCAGGACTGCATTTGAGTATCTGTTATTTTAATCAATACACCTGTCCTCAGTAAATCTCAGGGATACAGAATTAAAGCCTGGAGTACAGATCCCAGCTTGGGTACAGACAGACTCAGAAAGGTAACCAGTGCAATTGGTACAATTTGGTAATCTCCTAAACTGCCTCTGAGGTTTGTGTTTGGGAAGAACTCACTTTGCTTTCATGGTACTCGCACAAAAACCAGTAGGCTTTAGGGTATGGCTTTTTTTGTCTTGTCTGGAACAGACACTGACTTCAGGAAACTAACAGGAATCACTTCAGAATCATACTTCTTGTTTGCATCGTTCATCAGCTGGCAACCCTTGTACAGCTACTATACAACCCTTGCCTGATTTGAGGCACAAAAATATCCTGTCCCACCTCCCCAAAATGCAGAAAATAGTCAAACAGCCAGAATCAGATTCTTCTGAGATGGCAACAAATGCTAAGTTTACACTACAATGTGTAACTGCCCTTACTGAAAAAGTAAATACATATAATAAGGGATCTCCCCATGTAGAGGAAGCAGGATCTGCTCTTGGATCTCAGAAAAATCAGTCCCAAAGCAAACTCAATAGAATAATCTTAAAAGTTATCATTGTTGGGGCCTGAATTCCATGTCCCAGCAGGCCTCAAAATCCAAGTCTCCTTTGGGACAGACATATTTAAATCCACCCCACGACAACAAATACCAACAGCAGCTTTAACAAGAAGGATATAATCCCAGGGCCTCTGTAACTGCTGTCAATAACAAAATGGGCACACTGACCCCCTCCCAGAGAAGCCAACGCTTGGGATACTTACATAACGTATGTTTTGCTTGTAGCTTTAACTCCTCCAATGGGAATTCTCCTCACAATCACTGATGAGTTCTTGGGAATCAGGGCACTATCATCAGTGTATTCTGAAAACAACATCAACACAAAAAAAAATTACTCAATTTGTAAGCATGTATTTAATTGGTAATTATAGAGCGCTTCAGAGAACCGCTTTACAGATCTAAATGCAAAATTTTATACACAACATCTCGCTTTTATCCTCCACCAACACCTGTCAAGGAATCTTCAGGTTTGATAATCAAACACAAGCAGAAAAATCTTTTTCATTTTTCAAAGTTAGTTTGAATGCCAACAGCAAAACAGTTTCAAATGACACTAAAGCAGAGCCTTATTAAAGCACAAGGTTCTTCCCTGATCTGCCTTAAGTTGCTTTTGCTTCTGTTTATCTACAAAACCAAGAGATCTCTGAGCAAAACAAACCACAGCCAAGTCTTACCTGCCTAAAACAGATGCCAAAGTCTGTGACTGCTTGTCCTGAACAAACCGGGCAATGGGCTAACTGGTGCAGGGAAACTGCACCAGCGCTTTCAGCGTGTTAACTACACTCGACTCCCCCCTGCTGCCGTGCTCAGGCAGAGGGAGTAGAGCTGCCAGCTCTGCTTCTTGGAGCTGAAACATCCACAACCTCACTGTGCAGCTGCTCAGGGCCTGGCATAGAAATGGAAATGAAACTGGCAGTGCTGGAGTTTGGAGCACAGAAATTTCGTGGGTTTCTGAGCTTGCTTTCACAAGTAGGGCAGAAGTGGCTCAAACTACAGTGGTACCTCCCCCCTTAAGCTCATCATCCAGCCTAAATTAACCAAGTGGACACAAGTTTTTTCCATTCTCTTTCTGTAGGGAAAAGAAAGTAAAATGAAATTACTTCTGAAGAGAGCCCTGAAAAGGCTTTGGAAAACAGCATGTGCTTGCAGCTATCCCTCCTCTGCCTTGGTGTACACCGAGCCGCTGGTCTGAGGAGAAAAGACTCCTGACCTTTTACACAAGGCCCAAGCAAAAACCCTACTCTCAGACACACTTTGAGTAAGCTTAAAACACAAAGATCTCTCCACAAGAACGGTTTTTATATTGAACTTACTCAGGCCATGTCTATATACTGCAAAGCATCACAAGTGGCCATTCCGTGTGGTGTGCCTGCAGTGTTAGATATTCCAAGCCCTTAACTTTGTAGACTGAATCAAAATGATGGTCTGAAGCCAAAAATTGCTGTTTATCTAGTGAAGTTCTAGTGGTTTTGCTCAGCGATCACACACAAAATACAAGTATTTAAAAATTTATGCTCCATTTTTCAGGAGGCAGGAACAGATTATTCCTAAAGGCAGGAACCTCCCTCAGACCAAACATACCCACCAGAAGACATAATTTCAACCGTGAAACAAAATTTTACTTCTGTTTCCAACTAACAGAATGTTTCTTCAGAAGACAGAGTAAACATTTAGCTGAAACTAATTCCTGGCCTTTCCTGCCAGGGAACCAAACAGCAAGGTTCCTCTGGACTGCAGAGCAGCTTCGAACTGTAGGGGGACAGACTAGTAGTGACAGCAACAGCAGCTCTTACAGAAGCCACATCCTCACCCAGCCACCTGTCAAGAGAGGCTGCACTGGGACTTTCAGATGAAGAAGCAGCACAAGCAGTGCCAAGGCCCAGACAAACACCTCGGACACGGTGCCAGCTGCAGTTCTAGAAGCCCAAAGCAGCTGTTTCTACCTGTGGAAGAGAGTCAGTGTCCTTTCTGGTCCAGATCACAAACTGTGAGACTGAGATTTCAGAGATACAAGACAAGCAACAGTGGCTCCACAAAAAGTCTTTCAGATTTATTGGCATCTCCCAGCAGGAAACTGTTCCCTGGGGGCCGTAACATCCCCTGGCAAAGACTCAGCTCCCAGGACCTGCACAGCCCTGTCCCTGCCTTGCCATGGGAGCAGTGGGGTCAACTCTACAGAGCTACTCCTTACACTTCTCCAAGCAGAGCTCCAACAGAAACGCTCAAAGCCAGAGGTAACAACATAGCTCATTCCCACTCCCTTATAGCACAAACTTGTTCTGCCATCAGTGATGGCCAGGAAGCGACTACTGGATTTTGTCAATCTGAGCTGTGATTAAAAATTAGAACTCAACTAATGCAAAATGTTTGCAAAAGCAAAGAAAAACTTGGATGTTAAAGGCAAGAGCCTTTGCAAGATGTAACAGTCTAAAACTTGCCATTTATCCTACAAGAAAAGAGTAGCTTGAAAGTCCAGGGAAAGAAGTATTTCAAGGAATGAATGGAAGCACACTAGTTAAGAGCAGCTACTCTGACTGCTGACTCACAGTGACTTAGAAATCTGACATCAACAACTGCATTAGTGCCCACAACATTCTTACTGCAAAGTGCAAAAAGCTCAGGCTATGCTCTGAAGTTTATGCTGCTTCACATTTCATCCACAATTTAAAAATTGCATTTTTAAATTTATCTCTAATTAAAAAATTTACTACTTCTAGTAATTTGCATTGTATGGATGCTATAAACAAGTTACTGACAGAAGTTCCCCCATTATTTTCTGGCCTGCTTTAATCCTCCATTTTGTGCGACAGCACTGCCCAAGCAGCTCTGAGCACTCTCTCCAGAGGTTTTGCACCCAGGTGAAGCACAGAACTCACCAGGAGTCCTCAGAAGGCAAGTCTAGGTGTGAAAGTGCAGGGGAAAGCCTTGTTAAGCAGCTGTTATGCTGTCGGGGGACGGATGTGCAGGTAAGAGCTGAGAATGCCTGCTAACACACCAGGCTGTCCCACCAGAACACAGGGAATTCCTAAGAACATATTTTCTCCCTAGTGCTTAAAATTCCACTCTCTCATGACAGGATTTGTTAACCCTGTTCTAAACACAAGTACCTGCTTACTTTGTGACAAGCCATCGCTGCACCTGGCTCTGAAAGCAGCCTTGAAACATCCCGAGGAACAGACTGGGCCACTCCTGCTGGATTTTCAGCTTCTCCCAGTACAGGCATCACTGACATCATCTACAGGGGTAGATCATCACTTCTGGAAAGAGCCGGCTCAGGAGGCCAAACAGCCCAGAGAACCTCCCTTTGCAGTGATATCACTGTGCCCCACATGAGCCCCTGCCCTGCTCTGAAGGGACGAGTCCATAAAATCCCCTCTCCTTCCACTCATCAATCGGATTACAGTGGCCACCCCACGCTGTACGGCCCTCTCGGCACTGGGGTGTTGGCAGAGGGCTGAAGTGCCCAGCACTTTTCTGCCCTCAAACCACTCAGCCCACACCAGTTCAGAGGCACAGCTTTCATTTATTTCATTTGTATTTCTCCCAGGAAGTACAACAGCACAATTTCCAAGGGTTTTGAGTCAGAACTTCACAGGGCAGGAAAGAGCACTCAAGAAACCTCAGTTCTGGAGACTGCAGCTCTTCACAATATTGTGAGAACACCCAGTATAGAAGACAGGTCAAGAAATCCAGATCCAATGAAACAGAGCCAAGTTTAAAGGCATCATTCCTGAGTGCAGGCTTTACAGAACATGCCTCAAAAACTAGCATGAAAGAGGATCCCACCTTTATGAAACAGGTTCCACTCAGAGTTTGCATTCCCAGAATTGTCCATCATATCCTTTTTTCCCCACTGATATTTAAAATCCTCTTTACTTTCAACTTATATTAGCATTGCTTCTATTACTAGCTTTCCGTTAGGAAAAGTATCAGGTCCTGAGCTGTAAAAGCTTCCAGGACCTGGGAACAATCTGACCACACAGCAAAGCTCCACTCACGGGGCACTTTGTTCTTTCCAAGACCATTCCAACATTTACTCAGGACTCTTGCATGGACAAAGCATGGATAAAATCTCAATATTTATGTTCACATGTAAGAATTCCAAACATCCCACTTAGGCAGAATATTCTGGTCTAGTTTTTATTTTAATTTCTGCAATGAGCTTAAGCACCTATATGTGATTAATAAAAATGGAAATTCACATTTATGCATGTAAACCCAAAGACATACTTTTGAGATGCACTCTTTAGCTTTGCTCTGCAAACCACAGGTGGATTTCTGCCTGTTCACATGGAAAACACCTTTAGGAGAGCTTCAATAAGCATCTGTGTCACTCACTAATACAAAATTTAAAATAACGTATTTTATACTCATTTTGAAGAGGTCAAAGTGCAACACAACCTGCCCAGAGGACTCAATACCATTATTTTTTAACTTCACCTTGAGGCAACACCACATTCAACAGCTTCTAGTGAGGCAAACACTTCGCCTTCCCTGGGCTCTGGTTATGCTTGAAAACAAAGTAACATCCTGGCGAATCTGCTATGTTGGATGCTGGCAGTAACACTTTACGAGGTGACATTTATGAACATCATTTTTCCTTCTAAAAACTTTGCTTTCTGGTCACCTGCTACAACAAAACACAGGTGTTTGGCCTATTTCAAAGCATTTTTTCTACTGGTGCCCATGACGGGGTTTCTTCACAGCTCCTTCCCACCCAGGGCTCTGTTTTTCAGGCTGTTTCACACCGCCCCATTAGAGCCAGACCGACTTCAGGCTACTCCTGCATCTGCGAGGCCCAAAGTGCCCCAGCAACAGAAGACACAACTCAGGGACCTTCCTGCAGCACAGCCCTTAAAGCAAATCAAACTTAATTTTCAAAAGCTTTTGAAAATTTTATTAAATACTACAAGAAAGATTCAAGACCTCTGAACTGCGTCTCTACCTACGTTTCTCACACAACCCAACAGCAACCCCAGACCTCCCTCCAACACTGTGAAGGCTCTTCACACACTCCTGAAAATAATTCAAATACCTGTAGAGAAACAGCAGCTTTAAGTCTGATCCCTATAAAGGCCAGAGCTGAAGTTATACAGCATTTTGATTAAGTTTTAATATGTGAAGCAGTAAGAGAAAAAAAAACCATTAGTACACATTTTAAAGAAAGACTGTTGTGACACAGAACCACAGGGGAAAAAATAAACAGTTTTAGGGCTGAAGGGATGAAAGCACAATTCTTTTTATTTCTGAAAAGTCACATCCCTTAGTCTTTAATCACATTCAAATTTACTAAAGTGGCGGATTACCAAACTGAAGCCTCATAATAACACAAGCCCATATTCACCTCTCGGAATCAAGCACTATTAATTACATTTAAAAGAATTTATGACTTCCCGAAGAACATTTCATACATATATTCACTGGAAACGTGCTGCCATAAAACTCCAGCAACTGCCCAGATCCGGCAAACATACAGTGCCATAAAGACTAATTAAAAAAGGGGGCCACAAATGAAGAAACGATGCTCAACAGCATCCGAATGATCGTGTCTTTTGTGTGGAAAAGTTACATTAACCAGGAATTCCCAAGAGTAATTCCGATACCGAGAACACTCACGAACAAGAGGCTTTAAGGGGCTGCAGAAATTGTAACTCACTGATACACTCGATGCAAATTGTTGCTACCGAGCAATTCTTGCAAAGGGCACAAAACCAGTTCCCAATGAAGAAGAGTAAAAGAAGCCGAAGACAAAATTCAGCCACTAAACTAATTTTTTTTAAAAAAAATTCAAATTAGCCATGTGCTCTATTCCTATCATTTTCAGATTTCTCTGCATAAGCCATCTTCCCGCATTTCCTCATCCTTTTATCTAGAACTCCAGGCAATCAAAGCTTTGTAGCCCCGCCGTACCCGAACCCCGCACCGCGTGTAGAGAGCTCTGACGGTGTCGAGAGAACAGCGGCTACAAAGGCACAGCTCTGAGCGCACACCAGCCACGGCTGCATCCCCGAGGCCCCCCCGGCCCCACGCACCTTCTTTGGTCTGCGCGTTGGTGATCTGCAGGTCGCAGTCGGCCGCCTTCAGCTTCTCCCGGCCCATGATCTGGCGCTTGAGGTCGCTGAGGGAGATGTGGAGCCCGTCGAAGGTGACCGTGTCATAGTTGAGCTTGGAGGAGAACTTGTAGTGGACGCACGACATGGCGGGGCGCGGGCGGCGCCCGCAGCGGGGCCGCGGGGTCGGCCAAGGCCGGCGGGGCCGGGGCGGCGGCGCTGGGG
>VWZG01000209.1:156200-184373 GCA_013396735.1 Grallaria varia
CCCCCCCGGCAGCACCTCTGCCCGGGCAGCATCTCGGCCCCGGCAGCATCTCCTCCCCGGCAGCATCTCCGCCCCGGCAGCATCTCCTCCCCGGCAGCATCTCCTCCCTGGCAGCTCCTGGTGCCCGCACTCGTGGGCAGGGAAGGGGTCGTGGTTGGGGACATCCCGCCCTCCTCGCGGGACCCCCGGGCTGCGGGGAGATGCCGCCCCGTTATCCTGCAGCCACCGGACCGCCGGGCATCCCCTCCCAGCCCGGGCCCCCTCGGTGTGCCGCTTAATGAATTCCCAGGCACTAATTGCGCTCCTCTGCAAAAGAAAAAAATCAGCTGGCCATTGCCACCTCGGGAGAGAAGGAGCCCGAAGCAATTTGCTTTTTGTTTTAGCTTAGTTTTTTTTTTTAAAAAGAAAACAGACCCGCCTCCCCGGTCCCCGCCTGCCACTAGAGGTCATTTTAGCACCGGGATGGGGACCGGCGGCTCCCGGGCACGGGCAGGGGCACCTTCCACTGTCCCAGGCTGCTCCCAGCCCCGTCCAGCCTGGCCTTGGACACTCCCAGGGACCCAGGGGCAGCCACAGCTCTGGGCACCTGTGCCAGGACCTGCCCACCCTCCCAGGGAGGAATTTCTTCCCAATATTCCATCTATCCCTGCTCTCCGTCAGTGGGAAGCCATTCCCCATGTCCAGTCCCTCCATCCCTTGTCCAAAGCGCCTCCCCATTTCTCCTGGAGCCCCTTTAGGCCCTGGAAGGGGCTTCGAGGTCTTTCTGGAGCCTTTTATTCTCCAGGCTGACCAACCTGACAGCTGGGAAAAGTTCTGGTGCCTGGTTTGGGTGGTTGTTTCCACTCAGAAGGGCAAATCTCCCCTGGGTAACACACAGTCCTGTCTGGCAGCAAACCCAGGGACAGTTCCCACCCAGTGCAGCCCCGTGCATGTGACTGGTCCCAGTACCTCCCCCCCTACACCTGTGTCTGGTCCCAGTGCCCCCTACACCTGTGTCTGGTCCCAGTGCTCCCCTCAGGTGAGTCCCACGGCCCTGGAGCAGCCAGGGCTGTGCTGTGGTGTCTGAGCCCTCAGCACGGAGAGCATCACTGCTGGGCACCACTGCTGGGCACCACTGATCAGATACTCGGCAGCTCCTGTGCTGGTCCCAGTGCCAGCAGCTCCCTGGAATCTCCTGTGGGAGCACCAGTGTGTTCATCCCAAACGGTGCTTCCCAGTCCCTTCTGCTCCAGGACCTTGACTCCAACCTTTCCTGACTTCCTTAATCTCTGCCCTCTCTGCAGCCTCTTGGCCACATCCCTCCACCCAGCACATCAAAGCAGCCCCAGCTTCCCTCCTCATTCTCCGCCGCTCAATAAATTTTAAATCCCAGTTAACTGGAGGGATCAAAGGCCCCTTCTCCGTGTCCCCAGGAGCCCTCCCCTCCCAGCCTGGCCACGGCTGGCTGGCTGCACTCGCAGCTATCACCAGATGCAGACACTGAGGATCAGGAGATGGAGAGCCAGACCAGAGCAGTTCTCCTCTGCACCTCCCTGCCTGGCTGCACTAATCATTCAGGTGACGCTGCTGACTTTTTGGAATTGACTGGTGATGGGACCGTGGTTGACTTTATCCCTGGGTCCTGCCTGTCTTTGAGTCATCTGCATTGTGAGTCACCAGCAGCCGTTAATCCCTTGGAGATAAGGCCTCATCCAGCTCTCTCAGCGCAGGTTCCGCTGCCTCTGCGCCTGCTCTTCAGGACTGGGAATAAATCCGTGTGAGCTGAGGTCATGGTGGGAGCAATCCAGGACACACTGTGGGGTCGCTTGTCATGCCAGTCTTGTGTCACCTCAAGGAGCCAGCCCTGTGTCACCTCGAGGAGCCAGCCCTGTGTCACCTCGAGGAGCCAGCCCCGTGTCACCTTGGGAGCCAGCCCCACGTCACCTCGAGGAGCCAGCCCCACTGGGGCCAGGGCTCCCAGTAACCCCTGCTCAGCAGCCCTGGGGGCTCCTGCCCCCCTGAACCATTTACCCCATGGGTGAACACTACCTGTTCCTCCTCTCCCCCAAGGTGCTGGGGGTCTCCTCTCTGTCCCAGCTCTGCGCCCCCAGACCCCTGTGCCTGGCACATCACCCTCAGCAATGGCAAGCTGAAATCCAGCATTAATTGTGTGCTTCATTTTAAAACCTTCTACACATCCATAATAAATTGTTCCTAGTCTAATTTCTCCCTGTGTTAAGATGTGTGTTTTATTCCCAGCTTAAATCATTCCCAGTTACACAACTGCTTATGCCATCCATCCCCAAAAACTTCTCCCACGGTGCTTGGAGATCACAACTGAGTGATCTTTAACCCCCCCCCTGTGATTCACCTCTTTAATCTTTGGCCCCATTGCAGATTTCCAGCCCCCAAGCAACTCTTGTGGCTCCTGCCAGGACTCTGCAGCTTCTCAACACCTTGCTGGGAACAGAGACACCAGCACTGGCCCCAGGATGTTCCTGGGCTGGTGTGTTGTGCAGAGATAACACCCTCCTCGGGGGAATTGCTTTGGTATTTCCCTGGGGATACCCAGGAGCCACAACTTCACACTGGGGTTGTGTGCACTGCTACCTGCCCTGTACCTCGAGCCTTTCAGGGTCCCCCTCTCCAGGACATGGTTCCCTTTGCCCATCCCTCTCTCCTGGGGTGCCCTCACCCTCTGCTGCACACCCTGCCTGAGGCAGCACCCAACACAGATATGGGGGGCACCAAACCCTGGAAAACTCTCTTTACTTCCCTCTTTTTTATTTCTTTTTGGTACTGAGGTGATTCATGAAGCCTCTGCTGTTTCCAGGAGCAGCATCCCTCCTTCCAACTTCACCTAAGCCCCAGATGCAGGAGGAAAAGCCAGATCCTCTGCTGCAATGAGACACAAGCACTGAGTGCTGCCTGCCCTGAGCCAGCCCACCTGTGCCCCCATAGCACCCACGCTGGCAGCAGGCTCAGCGTCCAGCAATGCTGCCCTGCTTTCCCCAGCTTTCCTGCCCACCCAGAGGGTGGCACCTCCTGCTCGGGCTTCCTGAGCCCGGCTGGGCTGGGCTGGCCTCATCTGTGCCATCGAGGATGAGTTCTCCTCTGATGTTCTCCCTAACCCAGGGAGTGGAAGCCACATTTGTATGCAGAGTCTGAGAGCAATTAAATTGAATTCTAATTATTGTATATCACAAATTAGCAATTTCTACCATGCTAATATTAATTGCTAACATGATGATAAGGCATATCAGGCAGTTGGGATGGAACAGGCGTTTGCTTGCTTGGAGAGATGTGTGGAAGCAGAAATGACTGCAGACATGGATATCCCAGAGCTGGGAGATGTCCCCAGGCTGGGCATGCTGGGGTTTGGCATCAGCCTCCAGCCTTCCCAGGGCTGGAGTTCAGAGCAGGCTGGAATTGCCAGTCCTCAGGGAGGAACACTGCCAAGGTCACGCTGTGAGCCACGGAGAGAGTGTGATGAAGATGTGCCCGGTTCCTCCTCCCCTGTGCAGGGAGTTGGGATGTACCTTCTTGTGTTTGTAGCAAATTCAGTAAAAAAAGCCAATGACTGACTAGTTTTCAAGATTCAGCTCTCTAATACCTGCTCAGAGCTGTTCTCCCAATCCTCTCAGCATGTTCCTCCTATGGAGAGTGTCAGGATGGGTATGGGGCAGGGGATGCCATCATGTTTATCACATGCCAGGCAGTCACTGTAGTGACCTTCAGCTCTGCTGGGCAGGAATTGTGATTAAAACACCACTGGGGCTGCGGGAATGGGCACCGGGGCGGTGGGACGGGCACACTGCTGTCTGTGGGAGTGGACATGGACATCCAGCTCCAGCTGAGCACTGGGAGTGACGTTCTGGTTTAGCAGGACCAGCTCGGAGCTTGTCACAGTCACCGTGGCAGGTGCTGACTGTCAGAAAGTCCTCACCCTGTCACAACCAACAGCCAAGATGTTTAACATCCTTACGTCACACAGGGAAATCCAAGGAGATCAAAGCCACAGCTGGACACGCCGCTGTGGATAAGCACACTTGGGAAAGTTAATCGAGGACACAACAACCCCAGCAGCTGTGGAATAAACCCAGACAGAGCCTTGAATGGGCCTGTGGGCACGAGGTCGGTGCTTTGCAAGGAAACCCTTCCCAAGGAGGCAGCTGCAGGTTCCCCTGGTGCCCCCGACAGCAGCCAGGCTTATGAGGACTGCTGGGAGGGAAGCTGGAAGCACAGGGATGCCCACGACGTCTGGAGTGGCCGCTGGGATAAATCCGGGGCGTGTTTCTGTGCCAGGAGAGAGCAGCGGTGCTGGAGGCAGATGGAGAGGGCTGTGGTACAAGGGCAGAGCTGGGAGAAGGTCAGTGGGCAGCAGCAGAGCATGGAGCCCCCCCCAGGACTGGCATTTCCTATCGCTCATCCCTCCAGCTCTGGTGTTCTCCACGGACCTGCCCTGAGCAGGCTCTGCTCGCCTGCAACTACAGTGACTTAACATCAATGAGGTAATGTTGTCCCGAGGGTTATTTATCTGTCTATTGAGCAACCCCAGCCCTGTGTGAGTCAGCCAGGCTGCACTACAGCCCCATGATGAATTACACTCGGACACATGCTAAATGACATTTACCAATAAATTTATGCAGATTTCTCCTGTAATCCTTCCCCTCATCAAAAGTAGTAATGCTTTCTCTAATGCAAATGCACTGCGAGAGCCTCGCCACATCAAACAGGAGCTGGGCTGAGTTGTTCAGAATTCAGAATGGTAATCTTCATTGTGCTCATGAATAACCATTTCCTAGAGATGAATATTCAACACAGCCTTGGCAAAGCCCCCTCTGAGTCCTGACTGTCCCTCTACCTGGGTCCAGCAGCTCTGACCAGTCCTGCAAGCAAATTTCACACCCATTTCCCCTCATGCTTTGGGTATTCCTTGTGCAGCAGTAGATTAAATGGGCTCCACTATCGAGCATGGAGCAGGTGCAGAGCAGAACTGCAGCCTTGTGGGTGCTGTGCTGACCTGTCCTCTCCATCCTGACCTCTCCTCTCCATCCCACCACCACAACCTCCCCCGGCATCCTCAGCCCAGCCCCTGGGCTCTGTGTGGTCTCCATCATGGGGTCATATCATCCTTGAGACCAGGAGGCTCCAGCACCCTGCTCGCCCCATGCCCAGGGCACCCACCCATGCTCTTGACCGAGACTTCACTGGCGCAGGGTGCCCAGAGAAGCTGTGGCTGCCCCTGGATCCCTGGGAGTGTCCAAGGCCAGGTTGGACGGGGCTTGGAGCCACCTGGGCTGGTGGAAGGTGTCCCTGCCCGTGGCAGGGGGTGGAACAATATGGTTTTAAGGTCTCTTCCCACCAAACTGGTTTGGGATCCTGTGATTCTGTGATTCTGACTTCTTCTGAAGACCCTGTAAAAATGTGGCAGTGGCTGCTCCTTCAACCCCCAATCCTATTGTGTCCTCCTTGTTGTGGTACTAGGAAAGGGTCCTGCTTCTCACTCTCTTTTCAGAGCTGCCTACCTGGAGAGGGGAGGGAAAGGCAGGTGGAAAGGTCGGAGCACCAGGACAGGTCTGGCTGCTTGGTGACATCCCTGGCACCCAGGGTGGGAAGGACTTACCCAATAGCACTCCAGGCTCCCACAGGCTGGGCAGACCAGGGATCAATGAACACCCCAGGGTGCCAGAGGGGGGATGCTGGAAGTGCAGAGCCCTTTGCCACATTTGATTGGTGGTGTTTACGTTTTCTATCATTTTAAAGATTGTTACATTCCCAGCAGTGATGATCGAAGCTAATGAACTGCCTGCCATTTGTGGCTTGGCAGGATAAGTCAAATTGCTGGAGTTGTGGGATTTTTCCTTCAATCCAAAACACAGACAATATGGAAATGATTTATTTCTTTCACAGCTTTTTAATATTATTTTCTCTGTGCTCAGTTTTGTGCCCTGGCATGCTGGCAGTCTCAGTTAACCCAGGTCATGGGCAGCTCCAGCAGCCCCTGACTCCTGGATCAGCAGTGAGGAAAGGGAGAAGAGGGAGGAGAGGCTGCCGTGGAGGCTGCAGAAGGGACAGGCTGGGACATGGGCAGCACTGCAGGGCACTCGCTCCATCCCTCCTTGCTTGGCTGTGTAAAACCGCCCCAAAGGCACTTCTGGGTTTCCATGATCCGAGAGGTTAAAAGGCACTTGAACCCCGAGGTGAGAGCCTCTGGGACACACTCTGAGAGTGATTTATGGCTTCTTCACTCACCCAGAGCCAGCTTAGTGCTCTCCTACTTCTGTTTGTTTTGTTATCACTGTGAAATAAATACAAAGAGGATCTAAAATTCAGACTCTCAGCCCAGATCTTGCTGCTGCTGCAGGCCCAGCAAAGAGGGGCCTGGGGCTGTGATTTTACAAGCTCCCATATCAGATGTTTTCATATTACATGCTCTGCAAGGGAAGTTCCTACTTGCTGTAATTGGAGGAAAACTAAGCTTGGAAATGCACAGAAACATCCCAAGAGGAGTGGGGGATGGTGCTGGGGAAAGGGACAGCCCAGCAGGTATTTGCCATCCTGGCCACGCTGGTTGTGCCAGGCAGGGAGGAGCTGCATGCACTGCTGCTGTCCTGCCTCCAGGGATGCCCTCCTGCACTCTCTGGGCACAGTGTGGGGAAGGGCTTTCATCCTACTAAGCTCCTGGGGCTGCTCCAGGCATTCTGGACAAGGTTCCCCACCGTCCCACCAGCATCCTGGGTCCCCAGCACCACCCAAAGCCACGGCTCCCACCCATCCTGGGACAACTTCGTCCATGCCACTGCTGGCTTTACTAAGGAACTTTCCGAAGACTCAGGGCTATGAAATCCTGCCCTTTGTATAAACATTTTCATTACAATTTTCCAGGACTTCTTTCCTAAGATAAACACATTTTAATTGCAAATTGCTTCTGCCGTCTTTATCCACCCCCCAACACTGCTGCAGCTGCTGGGTTTAATATTTAATGAAGCTGCCTCTGGGCTGGGCTGGATGTGGCAGCGGAGCTGGGGGACACCAGAACACCCTGAGAGTGCCTGGGGTGGGCCATGGGGACAGCCTGAGAGCAGGAGAAGGGTGACTCCTTCGTCCTGCCGAGCACCACAGCTGGCAGTGACGCTGGCACAAGGACCTTGTGCCCTGGGCACGGTAGCTGTGACACATACCCTGCCAAACAGATCCCCTGTAGGGAGCTTATTCTGCCCTGTGTGTCCTGGGGGCTCTGGGCAGTTTCTGAGCTCAGCCATGGCCCTCCATGGCAGAGAGGCTGGGCTTGGCCACTGCTGCCCATTGCTTCCCATGGGTGGCACCACAGCCCCTGTGCCACTGCTGCCCATGGCTTCCCACGGGTGGCACCACAGCCCCTGTGCCACTGCTGCCCATGGCTTCCCACGGGTGGCACCACAGCCCCTGTGCCACTGCTGCCCATGGCTTCCCACGGGTGGCACCACAGCCCCTGTGCCAATGCTGCCCGTCCCCAGAGCCACCCTGTGACAAGGAAATGCCATCACCTGTGCCTGTGGCATCTCACGTGCCACCACGTGCAGGTCAGGTCTCTCTCTGGGCACTGTGAGGTGGAGCCCCACAAGCCCGGAGCCAGCAGGAGCTGCAGTCCTGGCAGCAGGGCCTGTGGGAATGGGGTTTGTCACCTCTGAGCTGGCTGTGTGGCTCCTCTGGTGACACTCCAGCTGAACCCAGAGTGGCAGAGCTCAGGGTGTCCATCTGCACGGGGCCCCTGGGTGCTGTGCCTGGGGAGCACAGGGTGACCCCGATGGCAGCCCTGCAGGTGATGTTCTGGCACGTGTGGCTCCCAGCCCGGCCAGCCCCTGGGCACCTCTGACCATGTGCTGCACCTTCCCTGGGCACGGCTGTGGGTGCAGATCCCATGGCAACTGGCCCTGGCTGAGCCCCAGCTCTGCCCACAGCTCTGGGGTCAGGCTCCAGTTCCAGCAGGGCACGGGGTCAGCCCCCACAGGGCTTTGCTTTGCCCGAAACCCACCCTACACCACCCTGCAGGCACCAGGACCTCACCGGGGAAACCAGCCGAGCACTCCCACTGCTCTTTTATTCCTTCCCTTCTTTCCCCCTTTTCTCTCCTCAAATCTTCCTTTGAAACCCAAACTTCCTGCAGTTTGAAATGGACAATCAGGCCGCCCCAGCAGCTGCAGCCAGAGAGCTTCAGCTCTTGGCAGGAGGATCAGAACTACAAAACTATTTCTTTGAGGCAAATTATGCATTCATCCAGCTCATTTGAAACAAAATATGATTTGCAATTTAACTTTCCATAATGAGCTCCTGCTATTATACCGTTTCCATAATGGCTGGTTTCATTGGAACAGATTGTTGGTGCACATGGTTTACAAAACATTTTCAATGCAAGCCCCGTTTTTTCTTATTTTAAATAGCAACAGCTGCTAAGCATGATAATTATTGTATTTCATCAAAATAAACTTACCGAGTTGTTTCTTGATGCCACTCATTGCAGTTTTCCAGCAGACCTGCAGGTTATTAAAGACACTGAAACTTTAATTCAGCAAAGTGAGAGCAGCACCTCAACCAGCCCCTGCCACGGGCAGGGACGCCTTCCACCAGCCCAGGTGGCTCCAAGCCATGTCCAACCTGGCCTTGGACACCTCCAGGGATCCAGGGGCAGCCCCAGCTTCTCTGGGCACCCTGTGCCAGGGCCTGCCCACCCTCCCAGGGAGGAACTATTTCCAAATATCCCACCTAAAACTTCTCTCTGACAGTTTGAAGCCGTGTCACTATATGCTCTTGTAAGAAGTTCCTCTCCGTCTTCCTTGTAGGCTCCCTTCAGGTACTGAAGGCCAGGAGCAGACAATGAGAGCCTGGTGTAATTAATTCCTAATTGCACTTACCTGCATCCCCGTTTCCCAGTGCACCCCTCAGAGCTCCCCCAGCTGCAGGGCAGCCCCAGAGCTGCAGCCACGGCCACACAGCACCCGTCCCCTGTCCCCAGACAGCCCCAGCTCCTGCTGACCTGCTCCAACACCAGCTCAGGGGGTGAGGGAGGAGTGTCTCCTCCAGGGGCTCCCTGAAGGTTAATGGCAGAGAGCAGGAGTTTATGAGCAAAGAGCAGGTGAAAGTCGTATTTGTTGAAGATTTTCTGGGGGACTATTGCGAGCTGGGTTTAGTGGCCGTGGTCGGCCAGAGATTTATGGGTGTGCAGACACTCATGGCAGAGGACAACAGTGCTGGAGAAGCTGTTCCAGCCCCAAGTGAAAGGCTGCTCTTTACAGCACCTCAGCGTTTGGATTTAGATGACATATAGTAATGGCACCACAGAAGCCATTACTGTCCATCAAGTAAATAATAGACATGCGATATAAATGGCTTGGCCTTACCCAGGCTCTCAGAAATTATGGCAAACACTAAAAAAACCCCCCAAAATACTGAAGCCAAAATGGACAAAGGATGATGTCGAGGAGGGAACAGCCAAAGCTCTGCGTGAATAGGAACCAGGGAGTTCCTTTGCAGCAAACCGTGGTGAGGGCTGTGCATTTGTCCTGATGTGGATGTGCAATTAGGGAAAAAAGGGTGAAAAGCAGAGCTCTGTGGTGCTGCCAGGCCCCAGCTGCCATCTCCTGCGTGGGCTCCGTGCCAGTGCCAGCTCCCGCGGGCTGGCAGCGCTTCACCGCCGGGCTTGTCATCAGCGCCAACACAGCAATTAAAGACTCCCGGGGGAGGCTGGAGAACCAGCCCCTGGAGACCAGCAAACCAGTGCCCCAGCCCTGCCCAGAGCCATCTCCAGCACCCTGGGGACAGCACCATGGGGACAGCACCCAGCACCCTGGGGACAGCATCCAGCACCCTGGGGACAGCACCCCGGGGACAGCACCCAGCACCCAGCCATGTGTCCCTGTGATGCCAAGTCCTGTTTCACCCCCGGTGAGCGGTGAGTGACCCACAGTGGTGGCCTCTGCTGTACCTGACACTGCCCACAACAGGCACTGACCTCAGCAGGCACGTTTGCCGTGGTGCCCTTTGGGATGGATGGTCCTTGTTCCTCCCGTGTGTGGGATTGTTCCAAGGGCAGAGACCAAAGCACCCAAAGTCTTCTGCTCTGGCCAGACAAACCCATATGCTCACGTTCATTTTGCAGTGTTTACAGCACTCCCACAATGATCTAACGCTGCACAAAGCCATTGTAGGATAAATATAGAGCACTGCAGCACCATAAATCAGCCTGCTCCAGAGCAAGGGGAGGACCGGCCGTGCCGGTGGGACGTGGGTCTGCTGGCACTCCAAGAAGGTGTCTCTGCACATGACACCTGGTCCCTTTGTCACCACCTGGGCTGCCCTGCCCACCATGGCACTGCCACAGGGTCCATGCCCGCTGTGCCCTCGCCGTCGGGAATGGCGCTGGCGGCCACGCGCAGACGATGGGCTATCATACTGTTTATCAAGGTCTGGTGGAAAGAAAACAAGGTAATGGGGCATTTGCTGATTCAATTCGTTGAATTTGAACAAATCTTTTTAATCTTCCTCCCCTGAGGATTGGAAAGGTCAAGAAATAGGCAGAATGTGCACTTTCAGGTATTGAAATTAAACTTGTTAAGAAATCCATATTGATTTGCACTTCTCCGAGAAATATTGAAGCCTCCAGATTTAGCCTGGGTATTGATTTTCTCTTCCAGGGGAAAGACATCGGCACAAAGGAAAGATATTACACGTGGCAGTAAACACCTTCAATCACCGCCCGCTCTGCCTCGATAAACAAACAGAGCCCGGCACTGGCACAGCATTTCCGTCCCCGCAGCGTGGCCAGACCCTGCCTGGGGAGGGGGGCAGTGCCCACACCTCCAGGGCTGAAGAGCCTCTTGGGCAGTGCCCTAAAGGCTGTGGTTTGGCTTCTGCTCAGCCCCGATCAAAACGAACTGGTTGGACAGTGCGAGATGGTCAGTGCAGGTCCCTTCCAGCTGGACTAATCCACTCCATCCTATTCCCTGTTTGATGCTTCCAGCCCTTTCGCTGCTTTGTTTTTAAATATTGCCCTAAGATGGGGGTGCTACTCTTCCTCCACTGTTTTTAACACATGCAATCAGAAACTATGGCAATTAAGAGGCCTAATTAGCATCTGAATCAGCCTTCTCAGAACAACCCCCTTCGAATACCAGCAAATAAAGGGAGGGAGATGAAATTCTTCCCTGGGAGGGTGGGCAGGCCCTGGCACTGGTGCCCAGAGAAGCTGTGGCTGCCCCCGGATCCCTGGAGGTGTCCAAGGCCAGGTTGGATGGGGCTTGGAGCAACCTGGGCTGGTGGAAGGTGTCCCTGCCCATGGCAAGGTGGAACTGGATGAGGTTTAAGGTCCGTTCCAACCCCTTGTGGGATTCTATGAAGAATGAGCCTGCAGTGCCGTGCCGAGGGGCAAACAGCACTGCCTGGGGCTGTTTGAGGGGCTACAGGAAGGAATTCACTCCACCAGAGCTCCTGTCCCAGGTTTCCTACAGTCATCTGACCGTTATTCCCAAGAAGAACTAGGATGTTTCCTGTGACCAGCCATGCTCTGAGTTTGGGTGGAAGACCCAGGGCAAGGCTGCTCACAGACACACACATCAGGCACCAGATGTTTCCCTTCTACAGAGAGCAGAGTAAACGAGAGCCCCGCTGACCCCAGATCACCCACGTGGACCCCGTGGGAATCCATCACTTCTGTCAGAACATTAAATAAGATTTCAATTAAGTGACACATCATCACAGACCAGCTGCTTCAAAACTGCCTCCGTTTAGAGGAGCTCTGCTCCAGCGGGAGAGTTTAAAGCCAAACCTCCATCTGCTCACACACACCCTGGCGTTCCCAGAGTGACCCCCCTCCTCCCTGCCAGCCACAGCACACGGCTCTCCAGGGCCCACGGCAGTGTCAGGGTGACCTATTCAGCCAAGGAACTTGCCAAACTGGACGATTTTATTGTTGTTTTTGTCACGGCTGTCCCAGCCATGGGGGAATCACACCCGGCCGGCCCCAGCTGCTCCCGCAGCACCACGGACACACGGTGCCTCCTCGGCCGTGCCCAGACAGTCAGCTCTGACTGCTGCACATCAACTGGAGGGAATCAATTCAGTTTCTTGCAACATTAGAGGTGAATTAAATGCTGGATACTTGCTACCAGTCACTGGAGGAATTCTGCTCCTGAGTCCTTGCATGGCCTGAAGGGAAGGAAGGAAGGAGGGACAAAGGAAGGAGGGAAGGGAGGGAGGGAAGGAAGGAGGGGAGGAGAAAAGGGAGGGAGTGAGGAAATAAGCCCTTTCAAGACCACAGAAAATTGCAAAAGGATGTTTCTTCCAACCTGACATGACAAAATTGAATTCCAAGCTATTTAATGCATGCACGAAACACCATAGAGGAACCCAGCCCAAGCACTCCGTCCAGCACAACAAGGAAGGGGGTTTGGAACACGAGCATCGCTCCGGCACCGGCTCAGTGCTTCCAGCTCCAGACTTCCAGGCGATTCCACTCACATGTAACTACTGGGTTAAGGTTTCTCACGGACAGGGCTATCGCCAGCATTTCCATGGACACACAGCTACGGGAACACTGCAGTTATGATCACACGAACGATGGAGGCCTCAGGAAGCCGCTGTCCCGGGGGGTTGGAGCCCCGCTCAGTCCGCAGGGCACCAGGGCCGGGGTGCCCCCGCGGGGGTCCCGCTCCCACCGCAGCCGCCTGGCCCGGCTGGTGGCGTTTCAGGAGTGAGAAACCAGCCCCACGGGCGGGGGGCACGGGGAGCCTCTGGGTTTGTCCTTAAAAACAGGGTTTCACGGGTTACACCGTCACGAGGGTGATGCCATGCAGCCTGCCCACGGCCCTGCCCGCCTCACACCGGCGTGGTTCGTCTGTTGGCCGGGTTGTTGTGCAAAGACTCCTTGAACTCTTTGGGGATGGAGTTATGGACCTGTAAAAAACCGTGGTCCCGCTCCGAGTTAAGCAGCGTCCCCATGGTGACCTTGGAGGGATCCCTGGAGAGGGTGAACATGGAGATGTCGGTGGAGGGGATGGTGCTGAAGCCCTTGCTGATGGGTGACATGTCCCGGGAGCGGGGCTCGGTGGAGCGGGAGCTGGACCGCCGGCGGAAGCGGTACCTGTAGGGGGGGAGGCGGGTGAAGGCCGACTTCTTCAGCAGCTCCGAGTGGGACCTGGCGCGGATCTGGCGGTGCTTCTCGATGTACATGTGCACGGCAATCACCCCCACCATCTCAGCGATGATGAAGGACAGCGCTCCGAAGTAGAAGGACCAGCCGTAGGAGTAGCTCTTCTTGGAGTCGCTCTGCCCCGGGTCCCCCGCGTTGGCCGAGATGTAGACTATGATCCCGATGATGTTGCTGAGACCTGCAGGGAGGACGAGGGACAGGCGCTCACCTGACCGGCAGGAATGGGATGGGGGGACGAGTCCCCATGGGGCACCAACCCCTCTGCCAGCACACTGGGGTCAAACCCCCTCACAGACAGACCTCTGCTGTCCCACTATATCTACATATTCCCCAACACCAGGTATACCTGCACATTCTTAGCTATTGGGAGGGAAGAAGGAAGAGCCACTATTTTGTTTAGAAAAGGGACATCTCCAGAGCTGGCAGTGCTTTGCTTTGCTGAGCGATGGACCACAGGAGCCCAGCTGATGCCACGCACCGGGGCTGTGGCCGCAGCAGAGCCAACTCCAGGGGCACAGGGGGATCCCTCCAGCACAAACTCCAGCTTGCCATGGCCCTGGGAGCACAGATAAGCTGGAATGGCTTCCTGTCTTTCCATTTCTGCTGGATCCTGGAGGCTTTATTTGAGAGGGGGGCAGTTTGTGCCCTGCCAGCAGCCAGTGGGGCTGTGCTGCAGGGCTGGGGAATGGCTGGTGCATTCCTGGATTTACTTAATGAATCGATTATGTTCTCTCTGCTGTTTTCTCATCTGCATCAGCAGCTCCTGCCAGCCAAGGAGGGAAAATCATTTGTCTCTTTGTGGGGAGAAGAAAAACACAAAATAGAGCCATTCCTTGAGACAAAGGCATTGTCACGCGATAATCAGGGGAAGTGTTGGGGAGCAGCACAGAGAAATGAGTAATCCAGCGGGAACAGTCTCTCCAGAGAGCGATTTCCATGCAGGACTGCGGCAGCCCCTCTGTCCGTCCTGCTGCTGCTGGCACCGTGCCCCCTGACCTATAGGGTCCCCCAAAACCTGTCCGGGGGCCAGGTAATGCCCCAGTGGGACGGCTGCACTCGGGGCACTTCCCAGGCTGCAGCACCTGCACGGATCCTGCTCAGGACAGCGCAGGTGGATGCTCAAAGGGCTGTCTAGCACAGTGACCAAGGCCAGAGGCCCCTGGTGGTTTAACCCTGTGATGGGGATTTTCCTGCATGGATGGGGCAGCTCACAAAGCCCAGAATCTGACGACAGCCCAGGAGGACACTCAGCCCACCTCCCACACGCCCGTGTGCCCCCGGGCTGGCAGAGCGACCCCGGGCAGCTCCTACCTGCAGAGACGAAGAAGATGCCGGCGCTGAGGATGACGTTGTGTTTGCTCTTGTAGAACTCGCTGGCGGCCACGCAGAGGCCCCCGAAGAACAGCAGCCCCACGCTGAGGATGGGGAAGATGCTGGAGGCTCTCACTGCACCTGCGGGACAGGGAGCAGGGCAGGGTCAGCCCCAGCATTGCCCCTGTGGCCGGGGCTGCCAGCACCCCCCATGCCAACCCCAGCACCCAGCAGGGGTCAGGGCAGGGACATCTTTGGTGCTGCTGAGAGGGTTGTGGAGACCCAGCCCTGGTCCCACTACGCATCCTCTGCTTGCCATGGAACCCTGAAATGGTTTGTGTTGGAAGGGACCTTAAAGTTCATCCAGTTCCACCCCCTGCCATGGGCAAGGACACCTTCCACCAGCCCAGATTGCTCCAAGCCCCGTCCAGCCTGGCCTTGGGCACTTCCAGGGATCCAGGGGCAGCCACAGCTTCTCTGGGCACCCTGTGCCAGGGCCTGCCCACCCTCCCAGGGTGGAATTTCTTCCTCGGATCTCTTTCTTCCCCGAGCTGCTCCAGATCCTAACATCAGCCCTGTGGACCCTGTGATTCCAGCCACAAGAACAGCTTAAACCCTGAATCTCTTCCAGCCTTGTCACACACTCAGCACCAGCAATTTCCCTTCCCATTACCAAACACGCCACCCACAGGTTTCAGCTGTGGATGTGCCTCTGGAGTCTGGGATGGCAGAAAGCCCATGAATCTCACCAGACTGGTGTGAAACTGCCAGCCACAGGGTCAGGAACATCTCCTGCGCCAAAACTACCGCAGCTGCTTTGAAGGTCAAAATTTGCAAACTAATACACCTCAAGTTCAACAAAAAGTAATTTTCTGATGTAGAGGAGGAACATTTTCAAGATGAGTAGAAAGCTCAGGCCCTGGAGCCCAGCACGATGCTGTGACCCCAGTGCTGGGCTCCACCCACAGGATCAGCTCTGCATGCTCTGACACTACACAAAGAAGGGTCTTTCCTGAACGGATCAGCTTCCAAAACGATAGTAGAGAGTAATGAACACAGCAAATCACTACCCGCTGCACCAAAAATACACCATGCCTTGGTTTGGGCTCTCATCCCTCGATTAGGGCTGTTATTAAAGCACAGAAATACAGAGAAGCCCCATTAAAATGCCACTCTGGGGGCTTTAAAATAGACTTTTTACTTTAAATGTGGGAGGGGGTGGAAGAATTTCAGTGCTAATCTCCTATAACTGCAAACTTGTTCCATTAAAACCCCTCCCCTCTCCCCTGGGTGAGCAGAGCTGCAGAAACTGGGGGGTTCAGAGCAACATCTGGATGAGCAGCAGCTGGGTCAGGCAGGGGCTGGGGCTGAGCACTGGGCAATGGGCACAGGGTCTTTCTTTCTGCCAGGATTCCTGCCAGCCCTGGTGGCTCAGAGTGCCCAGGGCTGCCACCGCCTCTGAGGCTGTCACATGCCCTGCTGCCGTATGTGCTTGTTTGGAAACACAGGTGTTGGAATGAACCCTCAGCTGAACTCCACAGTCTGTCACTCACACACACACGTGTGTGGCTGCCCGTGGGCCACACAGTCCTCACCCATGTGGCTTTGCATGTTGGGGTGTGTCATTTGTGTCCGGGCTCTGTCACCCGGTGCTCCAGTGCATTCACACACGTCTGCAGAGCACTGAAGGGACTGTGCCCCTTCTCTGGGGGGGCAGCCTCACCCAGCCTCACAGCCCCCTGTGTCCCTGCCCATGGCAGGGGGCAGGACTGGATAGTACTTCAGTTATGGGGTCCTCTCCAACCCAGGCTATTCCAGGATTCTGTGATTCTAGGCATGGTTCTGACCTGAGGCTCTGCTGGCCCCAGAGGCAGGAGGAACCCTGAGACAAGAGGACCTGCTTTTCCCAGGAGAGCTGCCAGGTTGATTTCCCTCTGTCTCCCTGTGCTCAGCTGCCTCTGCAGAGTAAATGGCAGATGCTCATTGTGTTCTCCTCTCATATCCAGCCTGGCTGGAGACTCTGGGGACAGGGACAGCAGCACACACAGGGCACCAACACAACCCCCTCTGGGGCTGCACCACAGACCCGCAGGGTTCAGCTGCCTCTGGGCAGCCCCAACAAGCTCAGGCTGTGCAGCAGCTCCTGGGACTGGCCATGGGGATGGCGAGTGCCAGACAAATGTGCCACTAACGTGTGGCACTGTGGCAGGACGTGGGCACGCTCGGGTAGCCTGGAGGGTCATTGCTGCTGCACGGGGAGCCACGAGGGCTGCGACCCATCAGGGTCCTGCCAGTGGGTGGGGGAACCTGCTGGGTGAGGCTGGGGGACAGGGCTGGAGGTGCCCTGCAGTGCGGGGCGAGGGGGTGCCCAGGGAATGTGTGCCATGGGGAGGCAGAACTCACGGAGGAGATACTCAGCCGTGTCTTGCTCGTAGTCTGCATCCTCGGGGAAGTGGTCGATTTTCTTGCACACTCCTCGGAAGGTTCCTGGGAACACAGAAGGCAGGGAACAGTCAGACCTCCCTGCCATGGCTGGAGCGCTGCAGGACGTGCTGCAGCACCGGGGTCTGGATGTTCTAAATGGGGAAACTGAGGCACAGCTTGGGCCTCCTCTGGAAGGGCAGGGTGAGGAGGGAGGAACTGCAGCATCTCCCTGGAGGAAGAGGAGCCCCCTCACCACCCTGGCACTGGAGCACGGGCTCAAGTCATGCTGGCTCCGTGCCCTCTGCCATGGGACCAGGAAGGACGTGTCCCCAGGGCACAGGGCTCCAGGCAGGAGAAGCCAAGTGTCCCGCATGCTACTGCTCGGGGGAGCTGAGCATCATGACAGGCATCAATTAAAACCTGGAGATGAAGCTCTGGAGGAGGCGAGCTGTCATCCCGAGGGAGACACGGCATGCGAGGGAGAACCGCCTGCTCCTGTTGCTTTGGGAACTCTGGGAGAAGGGGACGCAATGGGCACGGTGAGGACACCAGCTGCACAGCACAGCCCCCAGCCTCCTCCTCCTCTCAGCTTTTGGGTTTCCAGCCACCTTGTCCCCGGACCCAGAGCCAGGAGGCTCTGCCCCACTCGCCCCAGAGCCACCCCCCGTGTGTCCCTTTGCTCTCCAGCCATCCCCCTGCCAGAGTGGAGCTGCACCAACCGAGTGGGCACAGGCAAGGCACCATGCCCGGCCGCACAGGGGGACCGGGTGGGCAGGGGGCAGCCCCAGCTCCACTGCAACTATCTCACACTCTGACATTTATTTTGGCTCCTCTATTCCCTCTGTTCATCAACTGATGCTCGTCGCCATGGCAATGCTAAGCCACTTGACACACAACTTCAGCCTCCAAAAACACACCACAACATGGCTGAAATCCCCCAAAGCCCCCTCTGACTCCCAAAATGCTCCTGAGGATTGAGCCCTGCCCCAGGGAGCTGCAGCTGGAAATGGCTCTGGGGATGGATGAGGCAGCTGCTCAGGGTCCTGACTGGGGACTCAGCCCCTCAAGCAGCTGGGCCACATCGCACATCCTTTGCCACCAGGTTCCAGTCCTCTGGTGATGGCAGATCCAACTCCAAGTACTGCTCTCCCTGCTTTACAGCTGGGCCTGGGTAAAGGCAGTGATAGAGCATCACGGGCTGGAAGGAAGTAGATTTTGTCCAGGCCCTCAGCTTTTGGAGTCTCCTGCTTTGCCCACATTCCCTTAGCAAGAACTCCAGGCAGTGGTGATGCCCGATTGCTTGCCCCTGGATCACTGCCCCTGGATCACTGCTCCCAGCTGCCTCTGAGCCCTGCCAGACCAGAGGCCACAGCTGTGAGCTCAGACAGAGGGTGACCCTGCTCCGGCACTGGCCAGAGCGGGACTCACTGGGATGCTGTCTCACCACACGTGCCACTGGGGTGTGTCCTGGCTTGGGTACTGGCTCAGCCACTTGTTCTGGGCACACGTCACCAGGACCCAGGTGTGGGTCCAGCGGTGGGCACAGCCCCGGGCATGCACCAGTGCAGCTCATGTATGGCCACGCTGGCCTGGGGGCTGCTGCCTCCCTCCCTGCTGCCAGCAGTCAGTCAGGCTGCTCTCCTGGCTGAGAGCACACCAGCCTGCTGGCTCCAGCACATCCCAACCTCCTCCCGAGTGCTTTCCCGGGTGCTGGCCATGGCTGTGCTGCAGCTCCACGCCGGGAGCATGAATCACACGCCGGGGTTGATTCGTCTGCGGCCAGCGAGCGCCAGTGCGGGCAGCGCTGCCGCCAGGACTCGCTCCCCGCTCGCAGTCTCGGTGCTGGATCTGGGTAATTTCCTCTCCCCATTAGTATGAATCCCCATTAGCCAGCTTGGCTGGTTGCCACACATCCCTGCCGGAGCCCGACACAGCAGCAGCAGCAGCAGCAGCAGCAGCAGCCGGCTCTGCCCGGAGCCTGGGCAGTGGGGCCGTGCAGGAGACCCGGCCAGCTGGCACGGACTCCCTCTGCCCACCCTGGCACCAGAGAGTACAGAGGAATCAGACCTGCCCGTCCCATCTTTCAGCAGGTTCTGCTCCATAACCTCATGGTGCATCCAGCAGGCTGGCCAGCTTGGCTTCCCCGTGCATGGACACGCGCTGGGCTTCCCCAGACACGCAGACAGGCTGGGATGGTGCCTGTTGGCCAGCAAGGAGACACAGGAACAGCTGGAGATGTGCCAGCCCCAAAGCCTGCGACATAATCCTTTGCCACATTCCACAGCCCTTCCATTTTACTTCCCTCCTTTCTTCTCTGGAAGAGCACCCACAGCTGCAGAACCCACCACTGCCTCAGTGCTCTCCCACATCCAACATGGGCCCACCAGCACTAAGAAATGCTGCTGCCATGGCCAGGGAGAAAAGCACAGCCCTTGAGGTGGCACTTTGATCCTGAATAAGTCAGCGAACAGAGCAGCAACATCACCAGCATAGTGCCTGGGTGAGCCGGGCAGAGTGGGTGGGAAGCAGGAGCTGAGGATGAGCTGTGCCCTCCACCACCACGGCACTCATGGTGGCACAGAGACAAGCGTGTTCTTCAAACGCTTGCTGTGTGCTGCGGCACTAAACTCCCTGTCCAGGCTGGATTAGAACCTCCACCAGAGCAGCTCCTGACCCTCCCGTGGCATCTTCCACAGGGACCACTAAGCTGATCCGTAAAGGGGAGCAGCTGGACGAGCTCAGTCAGGAGCTGCGACAGCCGAGCCCCACAGGAAGCCTCTCTGTGGCCCTCAGGGGGTGCCAGGGCTACCTGGCTGTGGCAGGGCCAGCATGAGCCACCCCAGCTCTGCCCCCAGTTGGGTGCCACCTCCGTCCTCACCCTCTGCAGCTGCTGCACGCCCCTGGCCAGCATGTCCACCCAGGCTCTGGACCAGCCTCACCCAGCTGGGGTTCAAACCCTCCTTGGAACGGCCTCACTTCAATCCAGGGGTGCCCAGAGAACCCCCAGGGGTGGCAGGGAAGCTCTCACCAGCTGGGAAACACTGCAGGGCATTTTGTACCCGTCAGCAATGGTGGCACCGTGGGCCCCGTGGGGCTGCAGGGTGCCCCTGCCCAGCAGCTCCAGGCTCCCTGCAGCGAGCCCCGTCTTTGGGTGGCACCAGCTTCGTTTTGGGAGTGATGGACTGGCAGAGCACACTCTGCAGCCCCTGGCTGGTGCAGCCATGCCTTCCCTACCTGCAGGGCTGTTTGCATCCCGTGCTCCACGGAGCCCTTCGATCCCTCTCATCCCCCCCGCCACGCGTTGCATAACGGGGTGCGGGGGGCCCGGAGTGCCCCCGTGCCCGCGGGCACAGGGCACAGGGCAGGGCTCGTGGCTTCCCTGCCCCGCTCGCTCCTGTGTCGCTGTCCGCGCTCAGCTCCCGGCACCGCGTTTATCGGCGCGCGCAGAGGCAATTAATTGATTTGATCTCAGGCCGTTCTCCTCTCGGAGCCCTTTTCCCCAGGGAGGGCTGGGGGGACGGGGAGGGGGTTGCGAGGGACGTACGATGGTGGAAATATGGCCAAGAATATCGATCCCGGCCCAGCGAGCCAGAAGACTAAAGAGCTCCAGTTACGGTGTTAAATTCTCATTGCTTTTCATCCAGTGGAACGGTTTTCCAGGGACCATTCGGGGTGTTACTAGTGTGTGCGAAGGAAGGCTCAAGCCGAGGAGGATGAGCTAAGACCACTCTTAAAAGAGAACAAAATTCCTTGCTCCTCTCCTGCTGGCTCAGCCAGGAGTCAAGGTCACATTCCAGCCCTCAGCTCTCCACTCCGCCCGATAAATCCTAGTGAGTTATCGCCCAAGCTGTGATTTCCAGTAATGGCCTTCCTAAAGACACCATGTTACACCAAATCCATTTGGAGGCAAGAGCGGTTATTGTGGTCTAAGTCCTCTGAAAATTAGTATTTTGGAGAACCAGAGGTTGGAGCTGAGCTGGGAAGTGCTGGGGTAGGAGCCTGTGGCACATCCCCAGAGATGCTCAGGCTCTGTACTCCCTGAGTAACAAGAGCAAGATACCTAAATATCTCCAAGGAATCAAAACTTCAGGGCTCATCTTTTTTTACCTCCCACCCACCTCCCAGATGCTTGGAGAGATGGAAAGAAATTCATCCATATTCCTTCCCTTCCTCAGCTTCAGGCTCTGTGAGGGATCCTGAGGCTCTTTGCACAAGGTCTCTGGTGTGAGATTGCAGAACTCCGGGGGTTTGAGTCGTTATTAGCCATGGCCAGCACCCAGTGGCCACCGTGAAGGGCTCAGTGGGTGGCACCAGGCAGCTCCTGTGTCCCTGGGAAGGGCTGGGGGAGCCCAGCCACCACCCCAGCACTCTGTTTGCCTATTGCATTGCCAACTTTTGAACACAGCCCAGTTCCAAAGACACATGGCAGCTTAGAAAAGGATCAGGGAAGGCTGGTGGGATGGCTACAGACCCCTGACCCACAGCTCGGAGCAACACAGCTGGAATTGCTGTTGGAGCCAAGGACAAGAGGTGCTGCCCCCCAGGGCAGGGGAGACTCAGGGAGCCAGGTGAGGGACCTGTCCTGGCCATCCCGCCAGCGCTGTGGCTCCTCACAGCCTTACTGTCACCTGCCTCCTCACAGCGTCACTGTCACCTGCCTCCCGGCACAGGCACCTGTTGGCCCCAGCTCTGCTGGAGAGGGGCCGAGTTAAGGCAATACCCGTGTGTCCATCCCACCGAGGCGCCAGCTCTGCACGAGGCTCTCGGCAGCATCTCCCCGTGCCGTGGCCTCCCCAACACCTGGCAGTGGGAGGACTCCTCCTGCTCGGTGCTGAGCTCTCCCGCGGCACATCCCCGTCGCCCCGGCAGCCCCACACCAGCTTCCCACCGCGGGATCCGGCTCCGCTGCGCTTCACACCCTCTCCCCCTCTCTGCGGTGGTGGCTTGTGGCTGAGCAGAGGCACCTACACAGATATGCCTGCTCTAAAGGACTTTTTCCCTGTTTTTACAAAAAAGAAGTAACAGTGGAAAAACCCCAAGCGAGATGAAAGGAGCACGGGAGCGAGGAGGCAGCAGAGGTGGCTCCGCTGCGGTGGTGCCGGTCGGACGCCAAGGCCAGTGCGGGCACACACCTGAACACACAGGGCAGGGGGAGAGCCCCCCGAGCATCCCCACAGCTCAGCGTGGCGTGGGAGCAGCAAATGCCCATGACGGGCATCCCCCAGGGGGACACGGCGGGCACAGCCTGGCACTCACACCGGGGTGGGCCGGGAGCTCCTGCCAGCTCCAGCTCGCGAGGTGCCAGCGATCGGCGCGTGGCAAAGGGACTTCACTCCCTCGGTGGTGCTAAAAGGGAAGAAGAAAAAAAAAGAAGAATCTACATTTTGACAGTGACTCATCATCTCCCATTCTGGAATCTGTGGGGTTGGTGCAACCTACACAAGGCAGTTCAGAAAAGCAAAACAATTCTGAATAATAGAGGAGAAAAAAAAAGTTTGCAGCTGATGGGTAATTTCCAGCCCTTCACTCTGAGGGTTTAGCTGGGTTTTCTCATTAGAAAAGTAATCAGGTAACGCTCTGGAGCTGCTTCCAGGGGCTCCCCCCACGCTCCCCTGGGCTTCCTTTCTCCCTCCATCCTTCCACCTTCCTCCTTCCACGATGCTGGAGCTCATGGCAGGGAAACACCACACTCCTGGGAGATGCTGGAATGGCGTAGGAAGGTGCAGGGGCTGAGGTGAGTGTGGGGGTCCAGGGGGTCCCCTTCCCTGCTGTCCCCTCATGGCACAGCGATGGGCAGCCAGCATGCTGCTGTCCCCTCCATAGCACAGCCACGGCAATGGGCAGCAGCTGCGGATGGCAGGAGCCCTCAGATCATGCTGAGCAGGAAAGCACTCATCAGCATGTCTAAGGAAATCATTTCATGTTTTATATTTAATAGTGAATAAACATTGATTTTTATTTAAAAAAATAATTGACATTCCTATGAGAGTGCAGTGAGTGCTGGAGCAGCCAGAATCAGCATAAATAAGCCATGTGCTAGAAATTAATGAGCTCCACTGATTGAGTTTATCTGTTTAAATTAATACAATTCTAGCAATTAAAAAAAATAATGGTCTTTTCTTTGTTTGCCTGCTTGGAGACATTGATGGTAAGAGACAGGGCAGAGTGGGAGTCCTGGCCCTGGCCAAGCATCCCAGTGCCCGAGGCAGCAGGACCTCTGTCCGTGCCGCTGGGGCAGGATCCCCTTCCTTGTTTAATGAACATTTTATATGCACTTGGCTTAACTGATGAGCTTCTGGGAAGGGTTTTCCTTCCAGCCTCCTCTTTGGCTGTTGGTAATAGGGACAGCCAGCTCAACCCTGGAGATTCCCGGATCACACAGCCCTTTGCTAGCAGGACTGGGGGAAAGTGGGTCCATCCCACACCATGGGAGCTTGTGCCTGTTTGGGAAAGGGGACTTGGGCTCGTCCCCATCTTTCCGTTCCTACCACTCCTGAGAACTGGCAAGAGCTGGCAGAAGCTCCCAGTCCACTGCTGGTGTGAGTGCCTGGTCTTCAAGGTCCCTTCCAACCCAAACCATTCCATGATTCTATGGTGCCAGCTGCCAGCTGGATAATTAACAGAAGGATCCAGACTCACTCATTTGTAGGAGTGAGTTTGACCCATGGCCCAAACATTGAAAACTGATGATAAAAACTACCCAGATGGGACCAGGGGAAAAAACAAGAGTCAAGAGTGTAAAACCTAAGATCCTCTGGTTAAACAAGCTGCCAGTAATCCAGACCAATCTGGGTGTCTGCTGGCACCCAGAGCTGTGCCAGAGGCCGGATCATCCCCAGGCTGCTTAAGCGCCTATTTATACTAAGGAGGAGAGAAGCTGAATTATGATGGGGAGCTGGAGGTTTCACTTCACCAGTATTAAAATGTCCTCTGAATTTCTAAAAACCTATAAATGACAATTTCATAGCTGTGAAGCGTGGCATCCAGCACAGGGGAGTGCTATTTTCGACTCCGTGTTGACAGCTGAAGGGGAATGGATCATAGAATTAAAAACTAGTTGCTGCTCAAGTCCAAGCAATCATGGCTTGATTACGCTTCTTATGGGCACACAGAGGTGAGTCCAAAGCACCAGCGCAGACTCCTGGGGCTTTGAGAGGTCAATTCATAGAGCAGAAAACAATTATAAACCAAATCAGTTAGGAGAATGGATATAAGCATAAAAGCACGCCTGTGAATAAGAGAATGATTTAAGAGTGGTTTGCCCCAAAACTCATCACCATGATGGGAGTTTGTATTGGTTTAGAAACTGCCTGGCTAATATGTAAACAGCTGTAAAAATAAAAACAGGCCCAGCAAAGAGAAGAAAGGAGACATTCATAACTCTGAATATAAATCAGCAACTCAGAATTGTAGAGCGCTGATAAAGGCGCAAACAAACAGCAGAAAACCATCAAAAGATCCTTCCCCGGTGCATTGGGATGAGCAGCAGCAGCAGAAAGGAGCAGTGCCACCGCCCGTCACCAAACAACAGCAGCAGCGTTAGTCACAGGCCCCAGACACGTTAAATAACTGATCACAACCACGGCATTTCACATCCAGCACAGGCACAGCCCAGAGCTCAGGGAGGCGCAGGGAAGGGGCCGGCTGAGCAGTTACAGCAGCTGGAAATGCCACCCCAGGAAGGACGAGGATGGAGATGGTCCCCTGCACCCACTGCATCCCCCCTGCTGCTCCAGGACCTTGGGCTGGGACCTGATGGCACCAGAAAGGACTCAAACAAGGGGACAGGCCATGGACACAGAGCAGCAAGGTCACTGGCTGCCTTGGGGCAGCCACCATCAGACTGCAGGAGTGACAGTGACAGGGGCTTCATGCCAGGCTGGGGCAGCCCAGCAGGTGACCATCAGCAAGATGGTCAAAAGCATGATCTGGGTGCTGTGATGTCCAGCAGCCTGGAATAACAGTTGTACTCACAAAATCATCATGGAATATTGGAATGGTTTGGTCTGGAAGGAACCTTAAAGATCATTCAGTTCTACCCCCTGCCATGGGCAGGGACACCTTCTACCAGCCCAGGTTGCTCCAAGCCCTGTCTAACCTGGCCTGGGACATTTCCATGGATCCAGGGGCAGCCACAGCTCTGGGCAGCCTGTGCCAGGGCCTGCCCACCCTCAGTACTCCCTATTTCAAGGTGAAGCAGCAGCTCGAATCTGTGACCACCACTACAGTCGGTGTTTGAAGGAGGATCTTACCAAACTCAGGGAGGGCTCCGGGGCAGAGGTTGGGGAGGTGCCGGAGGAGCCCAGCGGGCAGCGAGCCCCTCTGTGCCCCCAGCACAGCCCAACCTCAGCTCAGCACTGCAGCTCGAGGGCTGCGAAAAGCAAATCATGCTCCAAAGGAGCCCCACAGTGCAGAATATCAAGGCTAAAAATATGTAAATTGTCATGGAAAGCACTGTCAGAGCTGCAGCGAGATGAGCCAGTTGCCAAAAGGCAATTTTGAATTTCCAAGCTCACTGCACGAGGCATTAAAAAGGTCACTATTTCTGAAATAAGGATCTTTACAAATAAACACATTTGCCGAGGCCTCGGTGAGTCATTCCGGAGCGGAGCACAGAGCATTTCCACCCTAATGCTCCTGACAGGCCGGGAGCAGGGAGATCTTTTCATGTTTACAGTTCATCAATAGTTATTACAGCTGCACAGTCAATCTTTAAAGCACATTTAGCCTGAGAGGAGACTCGGCAGGTTGTTTTCCCTGAAAAAGTGATATTAAATTTATTACATTCTCCCTCTTTTATAGCATTGATTCGAAGGTAAGCATTTGAACTTCAAATACGTGACTGCCACTCCAGCACCTGCCTTTTTTAAATATATCTATACTTCTGTCACATCTTCCTGGCATAAATATTTGAAGTTTTCAGCGGATGCACTAAAAGGGCCTCGATCCATCACAGCCTATTCATTCTGGGGGATGCAGTGGGCATCGTGCAGTTGGCTGGCTGCTGTGGGGGTGCTGTGCTGGCCCTGCAGCCCCGGCTCGCTGCCCCCTTGCCGCCGGCGCCAGCCCCACCACGAGCCGGGGGTCGGGGCCGGCCGGCGCTGCCGCAGGACCGCGCGCAGCCGGATGGAGCTGGGAGCCTGCCGGGAGGCAGAGCCGCCTCCTCACCATCTGCGGCAGGGAAGAGAGCCCCGGGGAGCAGCTCCAATGCCCCAGATGGGGGAAGTGATGTTCGGGAGTAGCACCATCGTTTCACTCTTGGCTTTTTTTGGAGAACAAGAAGGGACTCTCCTGCAGACAGCGCATCAGGAGAGAACTTTGCTGGTGAACGAGTGAGCGACGCCAACCTCAGCTTCCCCCTCCAGGAAATAAAAGCTGCCCTTCTGTGCCGTCCAGAAACCTGGAGCCATTCCCATGGCACAGCACTCGCCTTGCCCTGGGCCTTTGGGAGAGCTTTGCCCTTGGGAACGCCTCAATGGCACCACACCAGCAGCAGGCTCCCTGCCTGGGACAGGGGGTGGTGCATCTTGTCCACCACCCATCACTTCTGGATTTTATGGCACCAAGGGACCCCAGCATTTGACAATCAGCTGCCCTGGACCTCTGCAACACTCCCTCACCCACAGGCAGCCCGTGGGACTCCCCTATCTATGGCTCTGCTGCTCCTGCCCACGTGGCAGCCCCGGCCACCCCTGGGGCAGGGAGCAGGACCTGCTCCCAGCTACAAACCAGTTCCACTCTGCTCAGACCTGGGCAAACTGCCTGCTGGTCCCTGAGCCGCTCACACCATCACCTTGGCCATTACACAGCCTCACCTTCCCCAGCTTCCCAAACCTGGCTCAAAGCACAAAATACTTCACTAGAAGAACTCTGGGCTTTGAAACAACCCCAGTTCCACGAGGCCCTGCCATTCCAGGAGGAAAATAATTCCAACTCCCTGTGGCTCTGCCTTTCCAGGAGCCAAACAGAGCTGTGAGGGGGAGAGGTGAAACACATGAAAGCCCCCGAGACGGATGGTGCACAGAGCTTTACCACTCACACAATGCTATCTCCTTCCTCTTTTGCATTCAATCACAGAGAGAGCCCATCCTGCTGCTGCTGCTGCAGCCAGATGCTGCCCTGCCACCAGCTTTGAGGACAGTGGGACCATGCCAGGCTGCTTGTCCTGCCTTGGCACTGCCCAGGTTGCACTGGCACCAGCCCCCCAGGACTTACCTGGGGCTGCCCCCATGGATTCGCTCTCCTGTTTCCACCTCTGGCTTGTGCCCAGGGTCTGTGGCTGTGCCCCCCGCACTGCTCTGCCCACACTGCACATCCCTGCAGGGACCCCCGTGCCTGCAGCAGCCCTTCAGTGGCTCTGTCCCAGCTGCAGCCCAGCAGCTCCACCTGGTTAGTGCTGACAGCACCCACCTGCCCCACCCGGGCTGATGCACCTGCAGGCTGGGCTGGCCATGGATGGGGAACAACAGCCCTGAGGAGAGCTGGAGATGGACCTTGGACAAGGGCATGGAATGACAGGACAAACAGGAATGGCTTCACACTGACAGTGAGCAGGGTTACATGGGATATTGGGAAGAAATTCCCCCCCGTGAGGGTGGGCAGGACTCAGGGTGCCCAGAGAAGCTGTGGCTGCCCCATCCCTGGAAGTGTCCAAGGCCAGGATGGACAGGGCTTGGAGCAACCTGGGATAGTGGAAGGTGTCCCTGCCCATGGCAGGGGGTGGAACAAGATTGGCTTTAAGGTCCCCTCCAATACAAACCATTCCATGGTTCTGTGATTCTGTTATCTCCAATTTACAGACGGGTAGTGGAGCGCTGGAGAGATGCAGATCACAAGCATCTGCTCCTTTTGGGTGCTCAGCTGGAGCTGCACAGAGCTGGGGATTTCACAGCCCTGGAACAGGCTCTGCGCGGGAGGTGACGGTGCTGTCACAGCCCAGCCAGCGCTGCCGAGCCTGTGCCGCCAGCGGGGCTAAACCCACACCGGAGGAATAAACTCTGGGTGCTCATGGGATGTTCTGCTTCCCCTGTTTTCTGGAAGACCTCCTCATGTGTTCATATTGACATTGCGAGTAATTTCTAAACACTGGCTGAACCTGTGTACCCTGAGCAGCCCCTGCTTAAGGCACAGAGACCCTCCAGTGAGCAGCACAGCATCACACCTACTGCAGCGGAGCAGCTGCCACCGCCCTGACGTCACCGCAGCCATGGCCCTGATGTCACCACGGCCCTGATGTCACTGCAGCCCTGATGTCACCACGGCCCTGATGTCAC
>VWZG01000209.1:195166-249672 GCA_013396735.1 Grallaria varia
TGCGCCGCTGGGACACCGCCCCCCGCCCGCACCCACCGCCCGGGGGACAGCGCCGGGACCGGGACCGCGACAGGGGGACAGCGCCGGGACAGGGACAGGGGAACAGGCACCGGGACCGCGACAGGGGCACGGCGCCCGGCACCGGCACCGCGGGAAGGGGACCGCGACTGGGCACCCAGCCCGGGGGCCGGACCTGGGCGGGGACCGGGACTGCTCCGGGCGTCCCCCCGTGGGGTGCTGGCACCGGGACCCTGCCCCGGGATACCCCAGCTGGCCGGGGGAACCCAACCACGGTGTGCCGGCACTGAGAGGGGGACAGTGCCCGTGACTGCCCCAGGGACCCCACCCCGGGGTTCTGGATACAAGGGACCGGGGCCGGGTGGGAGTCCCCACCCCAGGGTGCCAGTGCCACAGGCGGTCCCGGCAGACACCCACCCCGGCCAGGCACAGCTCGGCTCCCCGATGCCCCTGGCAGTCCGTGCGCCACTGGAGCTGCTGCGCCGGTACCGGGCACCGGGTGGCATCTGGGGCGAGGGGCTGGGGGCCACACACCCACACAGCAGGCCCCAGAGAGGGCACAGTCTCTGCCCATGCTGGCACGGAGCTGTCCGCGCCCCGGGAACACTGGGTTTAACCCCTGCCCAGGCACCAGTTCAGCCCCAAAATCCCTGATACCCTCAACCCACTGCTGAACCATTCCCACCGGTCAGTTCCCCTGTCTGCTTCCTCTCAGCTGTCTGCTGTCTCCTCATCTCCCTCAGACATTCCTCAGCCGGCTGGATGAGCCCATGACTCACAGGACCTTTCCAACGAGCCCCAGAACACACTTACCTCTTGAATTCACAGTCCTGTAAGGGCCACGGGTGAGACGGGAAAGCAAATGATTTACACGATGGGATGTACTTCCCCAGCCCTCATCTGTATGCACTCACATGGAAATACTAGTTATTTACTCCAAAAAGGCAAACAGAAAATTATGAAGGTACTGAGAAATTAAGAATGTGAAAATTAAGTAGCTTCTCAACCTGAAATCACCGTCTGTGCGACTCCCCAGGCGGGAGACGCTGATTGCTGCCCCGCGGCGCTCCTTCCGTGGCTCCCCGCGGGCTCCCGGCCGTGGATCCCGCGGATCATTCCCTGTTCCCCCACGGGCCCGTGTCTGGTTCCCAGCTCAGGCTGGGGGCGGTGCAGCTCTGCCCAGGCTCTCTGGGCGCACAGCACCAGCTCCTGCTTCCCAGCATCGCCAGCCGGAGAGCGGCAGAGCTCAGTGGGCTGGGAGGGAGGCCCAGCCCTCTGAGGAGCGGGAGGATGGGGACACAGGGGTTTGGGTCAGCAGCACCCACCCACCCACCCATCTCTCCTGTGCAATTTTGAGGAGGGGTTATCACTGCGCAATTCCTGGGACTGGCACAGAAGCGGCACAAGATGGTCACAGGTCACAGCCTAATGACACAGGCTGGGCACCGAGATGAGCCCTGCACAAGGCTGGCCGCACTGGAATGCTGGTCACAGAATCACAGAATCCCACAATAGTTTGGGTTGGAAGGAATCTTATAGCCCATGCAGTCCCATCCCCTGCCATGGACANCAGTGGGCTGGGAGGGAGGCCCAGCCCTCTGAGGAGCGGGAGGATGGGGACACAGGGGTTTGGGTCAGCAGCACCCACCCACCCACCCATCTCTCCTGTGCAATTTTGAGGAGGGGTTATCACTGCGCAATTCCTGGGACTGGCACAGAAGCGGCACAAGATGGTCACAGGTCACAGCCTAATGACACAGGCTGGGCACCGAGATGAGCCCTGCACAAGGCTGGCCGCACTGGAATGCTGGTCACAGAATCACAGAATCCCACAATAGTTTGGGTTGGAAGGAATCTTATAGCCCATGCAGTCCCATCCCCTGCCATGGACAGGGACAACTCCCACTGTCCCAGGTTGCTCCAAGCCCTGTCCAACCTGGCCTTGGACACTTCCAGGGATGGGGCAGCCACAGCTTCCCTGGGGAAACCGTGCCAGGGCCTCCTCACTGCCCTCACGGGGAGGAATTTCTTCCCAATATCTATTCTAAATCTCGCCTCTTTTTCATTTAAAGCCATGCCCCCTTGTCCTGTCACTCTTCATCAATTCCATAAGCGCCCTGGTCCTGAGCAGTCCCGTGGGTACAGGAAGGTATCCTGGGGCACAGCACAGGAAGGGATCGTGTTTCCCTGGGGCATCTGCCTGATCCATGGCACGACGCCCCCATCCCGGCGCCCCCTCCGCTCCCACTGCCCGTCCCCCGGTGCAGCGCGTGGGGCAGCGCCTGACGCCAGCGCCCTGCCCGGCCCCCGGCCTGCGCAGAGGCAGCAAAGATATCTCCCACCCACAGCTGAGGGGCTGCAAATTGCCATGCGAGTGGGGGATTTTGCAGCCTTAATTGTGTTATTTTAACACAGCGTGTGTAGGTGTGAGCAGAGTGCACATGTACCGTTTCCTAGGCTTTGAACAAAGCGAGCTCAAACAGAAGCAAAGTCCACGGCGGATCGTGTTGGCCCTTGTAGGGTTGGTGGCTAGGACACCCTTGCCAAGCCCTGCACCCCTCTCACCACTCCGTGGATGGAGGGTGAGTCCCAGGAGCCAGCTCAGAGCTCCAGCCGGAGAAGCTGCCCTGGGGCTTCACTAAGACTTGCAGCCAACAAGAATTTGGGGGTCTTGGTGTTCTGCTCTGCTCGGGCTTCAGCAGGCAGGGTCACAGCCTGGCACCCTGCCTTGGGTGGCCTGGGCTCCTCCAGCTCCTGCTCCATCACCTCTTGCTGTTCCCTGCCTTATCCATTGGCACCTCCCTGCTCCTGGACCCCGAACCCTTCTGCACTGGGCAAAGTAGAAACAAAAAACAAAATCCAGCCCACCCTGCAAAGATTGTACAACTCTTGCCAAAAAACCCGAGCTGTCCTTGCAGGCAAAAATGTCCTAATGCAAGATCTGCAAGGCTTTGTCCCCTCAAATCCAGCAATGAAAGCTCTGCTGCATACAAATTGGCAAAGTGACAGGAGGTAAGTAGTCAGAAATAATCCCTGGCTGGATTAGGTTTTTCCTTGAAGGAAGAGGGGCTGATACAAGGTGAGTTTGGGCCATTAACGATGCAGGGAGATGCTCTGGCCTTGCCCAGCCTTCACTTTGCTTCCCTGCTCCCAGGGGCTGGGAGGGGATAAGGACTCCAGAGCCTTCGGCACATGTGCTCATCCTTCCCCACTCCTACGAGGGGATTATTTATATCTGCACACACTTTGGAAGCGCTGGTTGCAATCCAGTGGCTCCAACAGGACTCCAGTGGTGAGGCTGGTGTGTCCCTGCGGGATGTGCCACCGAGCTCAGTGGGGCTCTGGGGGAGACACAAAGCAGCAATGCCACACGTGCCACCAGCCCTGCTGCCCGTGGCACAAGATGCCTCACTCGGTGTGAGCTGGTGCAGTTCCCTCCCTGCTCCACACTCTCTGCTGGACTTCCGACAGTTGAGTAGCAATAAAAATAGCAGGGGAGGAACAGAAATCCATTCTGATTAAGCCTCTTTATTCTGAGATGCTGAGGGAGCAGGGGTGGCCGTGCGTGGGCCAGCAGCAGCAGCTTCCGGGGACTGGGCGACCACACTCGCAGCAGCTGCGTGCCTAAATCCATGGTATTTTGCCCACACTTGTGACATTCTATCAGTATTTTTTTCTCTGTACTGGTACATTCTCAAGAACACCCTGACAGGAGGGTGTAGCCAGGTGGGTACAGGTAACAAGTGACAGACAAGGGGAAATGGGCTCAAGTTGCACCAGGGAAGGTTTGGATTGGATATCAGGGAAAATCTGTTCACCAAAATGTTGCCAAGTGGTGAAGTCCCCATCCCTGGATGCCATGGGGATGTGGCACTTGGGGACACGGTCGGTAGTGGCCTTGGCAGTGCTGGGGGAACACTTGGACCCGATGATGTTTGAGAGCTCTTCCAGCCTGGGTGATTTCACAGTTCTTTGACTCCCTGGCAGACAAAACAGGCTGAGGAAGAGTGAAAGGGATGACACAGGACAGCAAGCACTAGGGCAGTGCCCAGGGCTCCTCCAGCTGTTCTGGGCAGGTCAGCAGCCCCCCATCATCCTCATCCCAGGCTGTCTGAGGGAAGACAAGAGAATCCCTTCCCCAAGGTCATACAAAGACCAGACTGTGCATTGAGCATGTCTGCATGGAATGGGTGGGAAGGACAGGCTGTTACCAGGGGGATCTGTGGGCAGTGGTACCCCAGAAGCAATAAAAGAACAAATAGCAGAAGATTAAACCCATTCTGTAGCCAGGTCCAGCTGGACCACGCTGAGCCACCAGGAAAGGTTCACTGCTGCTCCAGCCCGCCGCAATTTAATTGATTTGATTTAAATCCTTTGAAGAAGAAGTGGATAAGGAATAATGAGGCAAACAGGATTGTAATGCAAATGAAAGAGATGAAAGATGGCTTCAGGGAGACGCTCTTGAAGGTCAGCGCCCAACGCAGAGCTGCTCCTGGTCACTCACTCCGACGTTAATGAGGCTGTGCTCCCCCAGAAGCTTTGATGGATGGAGGGACGGAGCAGGAGGCAAGCACTGGGACATGTGGCCTTTAATCCCCTCGCTCCGGGTGGCTCATCCCTCGCAGCCGTGGGGAGGGTTTTACCTGGCTGTCACAGGGACTCAGGTTCCTGCTGCCCGTGTCACCCTGGGTAAGCAGACTTCCTAATCGGGTTTTTCCAGATACTCCAATGGAGGCTCTAACTTCAGAATTAATTAACTTCACTATCAAAAGCTGAGTCATTTGTCACAATGGTTTTGTCATTAGCTCCCATAATTAAGGAAAGTGTCACAAAACCAAATGTTTCACTTACACAACCTAAGAGAAGCAAAGCTCAGGAGCATTTCCGACATGCTGGGAACGGGCACGTCAGTGAATGTGGGGAGGGGCTCGACCAGGCACCCCAAAACTCTGCACTGGGGCTGGGGGGCCTTCCTGGCGTGGCCGGGGGCTGAGGGCAGCAGCAGAGGCAGCGGTGCCAGCAGCAGGGGCAGGGCAGGGCAGGGATGCCAGGGAAGGTGGGCAGTGCAGGGGACGGATGCCAGGGAACGTGGGCGGTGCTGGGCTGGTTGAGCAGCACAGTTTTCCCAGCCCCAGGTGAACTGGGGTGGTTCCCAGTGACCACCAGCCCCTCTGGGTGGGAGAGATGAGCACATCCTGCTGAAAGCTCAGCTGAAGCCCCCCAAGGCAGGAGGAGGAGCCCTGCCCACCACACTCTGCAGCTTTCACGGGGGCACCTCCTGCCAAGGCAGAGCTCCTCGATGGAGAAGGGCAGGTCCGTGCCCTCCTGGGAGCCAGCACAGCCTGATGGTGCCCTCGGCCAGGAAACCCTCCAGGCCCTGGAGCTCGTGCAGGCACGGGGGGACCCCTGAGGTTTGAGATCAGCTCTGCAGAGCCCTGAACCCCCAGCCTTCTGCCCCCGACCTCGCTGCCAGGCATGGTGCCCACAGAGGGGCTGCCGGGCACCCAACTGCCCAGTGCCACCAGCTGAGCCCCACAGCCCCCCACCAGTTATGGAGACTGGGAACCTGTGCTCACTGGGTGGTGGGAAGAGCCTCTGCAGCAGCATTAAGTAACTCATTAATTAGCAATTAACTGAAGATACAAACAACCTGCACCTTTCCCTGCTCCCCACTGGTCCATCTTTAGGCGCAGATGCAGGTCATCAGTCTGGGACCTGCACGTGGGCAGCTCCATTCACTGATGCTCTCCAGCCGTACAGATATGCAGATTTTTGACCCAAACCCTGTAATTTCTCAGCATTTCCTGCTATGCCAGGGTTCTGTGGTGCCCCTCTGGATGACCCTGACCTCCAGGACCCCCAGTCAATGGCTGGGACCCCCCAGGCATGCCCCTGGAGTCTCATGGGAAAAGGAAGCCAAGTTCTCAGGGTTTCTTTAAAATTATGTACTTTATTTTTTCATACATGCAGCAAATCGAATCAAGAGTATATGCCCATCTAAAAGGAGGTCTTCATGAGAACCATTTGACAACATACAGCAGGTAGTCTAGGATGTAGAAAAGTCACCAAATACTTGCAGGTGAAATCAAATTCACAAACACAAACTGTTCAACAATAAACATTTTTTCTTTTTTTTTCTGTTTTTTTTGTTTGTTTGTTTTGTTTTAATTGCCACTTTGAATGTGATCAGAAATAAACAGCTCAGGTGACACTTCCATGCATGGAGCCAGAGACGTGGTCACACAGGCTCACCTGCTCCTGCCACAGCGGGTAACTCACAGCACTCAGCAGTGGGAGTGAGTTCTACCCTCCAGGTGCAATTCCAACCTTTGGAACAGTGCGATCCCTGTGTTCTGTGCTAGAACCCTCCTGGTTCTTCCCTTGGATTAGAGCTCTGGGATTCACAATCACCAGAGCACATCCACTGCACTGCGCTTGCTCATCTTCCACCTTTGAGGCCTCTCTGTCTACATGGGATGGCCACTGTATTTAGAAAATGGATTAAATCAATCAATATCTCCTTTGGTGATGGGTCTCAGCAAGAGAAGGTTGCTCAGAGCTCCAGCCAGGGGGCACAAGGGCAGCAGTAGCATGGGAGCAGCAGTAGGGCAGGCTCTGCACCTGCAGCAGCCACCAAACAGCAGCCAAGGGGCTCCAGGGGAAACTCCCTGATCTGTCCTGTCCCATGGAAACCACCTGAGAGCCTGAACCCGACTTACCTGCAGCACTCAGATGGAATCCAGCCTTGGACAAAGTCAGGACTTGCTATCCTTTATAGTGTGGTGACTGCCTGTCCTGCCTCCTCTGCCCTCCCCTGGGTCCCGCTCTACCACTGTGGGACCCCACTGCCAGTCCCACTGCCCCCAGGTGGGGCACCACACCTGCACCCACTCCCCCAGCAGCACTGGTGGCCGGGGGCCCCCTGCGAGCCCCCTGTGCATCAGTGGGCCGGCCCCCACATCCTTCTCCTGCCTCACACTGCCCTCTTGTCACCCATCCTGTCCCCCCTGTCCCCCACACTGCTCTGACACACACACAGCAGTGGGGGCACCAGATGCTCCAGGTATGGATTTAGTGGTACGGATTTACTGAGCTTTCTCCATCACTGGAGCACCAGGGAACTGGTGAATGGGGCTCACCTGAAACTCAGCTCTGAGCATCCTCCCGCAGCTCTGCTTTCCCCATCCAACAGTGAAGATTAAATCATCAAATTACAGTAAGCAGTGACTCAACCCCTGTCCCCCTGCCCTTCCTTGGAGGAGTCCACAGAGATCTGAGCACCTGTGTGCCCAGGCACATCCCATTACACGTTTCTCCACAGAAGAAACAGGTCATCTGGAAAGAAACCGTGAAATAAGAGTTTGGCAAGTAGCAGAAAGGACAATGTCAGGAAACTGAAGGTATGAGTCCTGTGAAGAGGACCCAGTCCTTGCCAAGCTCTCCCTGGAACATGGATCTCATCCCAAAGCTGCCACCCAGGCAGGTCCCCTCCAAGGCCACCCCGTTTGTTCAGTGTCCAGCAACACCTGCTCCATGCACCAGTGTCACTCCAACACAGACACAGAAGTCCCAAACAGAAAGGACGTGACTCCCCCCACAGCACCCCCTGCACGTGCTCCCAGTCCTGGGGTGCCCCTCAGCCCCGGAGACCTTCCAGCAGCATCCTGGACAGACCTGGGAGTGCCTTCAGAGCCAAAGATATGGAAATTAAAAACATTCACCACTGAAGTAATACTAATTCTGCAGCAACAGGTTTGAAGGTCACACTAATGCACATGCTCTGGCATCAGCCGTGCTCTGCAGAGGATGGCGCGGCGGCTTCGGGAAGGCGTGCCAGGCTCCCGGGAGCCCCCACCAGCCCCCAGCCCCCGGGGCTCCCCTCGTGCAGAGCCCCTCGTAACCCCCCTCCTCCATCTGGCACAATTTGCAGTTTTGCTGGGTTGGGTTTGGTTCCCTCCAGCCCAGGGCAGGACCCGAGGCCGCGGGCTCAGCTCACACCCAGCAGGCACAGGGCAGTGCCCAGGGCTGGGTAAGGGGGCGAGGATACCTGTCCAGCCCCCTGGCACCCAGACATCAGCTCAGCTGCTGGGAGCCTTTTGTTCCCAAGAAATTATCAAAAGAAGAAGAAAAATTCCAAAGGTAGAGCTTGATGTTTATAAAAGATCTACAAACCAGAATTTCCTCTGTAGAATTCCTCCTGATGGATGAAATCCCACTCCATTTTCCTGTGGTGTGGAGGAATGCCCACACAGAGCAGAACCCGTGCTGGCACAAACCACACATGTGGAGGTTCTGCAAACCAGCTGGACTGGGCTGTGATGGGAGTGGGGCTGGGACCCGAGGGCTCTGTGAGCCCGACAGCCTGCCAGTCACTGCCGGCTCCTGACGGGCAGCCCTTGCCTGCCCCTGCCTTCCTCTGCCTGCTCCTGCCCTTCTCTGCTTGGCCCTGCCCACCCCTGCTCCCTCCTGCCCACCCCTGCCCTCACCTGCCTACCCCTGCTCCTGCCTGTCAGCCCCTGCTCACACCTGCCTGCCCCTGTTCTCTGCTTCTCCTGCCCCCTCCTGCCCACCCCTGCCTGCTCCTGCCTCCACCTGCTTCCTCCTGCCTGCCCCTGCCTCCTCCTGCCCACTCCTCCCAACTCCTGCCCACTCCTGCCTCCTCCTCCCAGCTCCTGCCCCTTGTTGCCTCCTCCTCCCAACTCCTGACCCCCCTGCCTGCTCCTGCCCCTTGTTGCCTCCTCCTCCCAACTCCTGCCCGCCCCTGCCTGCTCCTGCCTCCACCTGCCTCCTCCTGCCCACCCCTGCCTGCTCCTGCCCCTTGTTGCCTCCTTCTCCCAGCTCCTGCCCACTCTTGCCTCCCCCTGCCCTCCTGCACACCATGGCTCTGCCTCACAAACAGCTGCTGGAATTGCCTCTTCTCATTCCCATTTCTTTTTAAAAGATGCAGAAGGTCCTGGATTACTGACTAAAACCCCCAGGAATTTTGGTGGAAATCAGGGAAATCAAGATGTCTGTGAAATCCATGGGTTTGGAGCCTGGAAGAGAATAGCAGAGGGTGGAAAGTAGAAAAGTTTCCATTATAAATAGCCCTCAGTGCAGCCCTTTGGTCTTGGGCGTGTTTTCAGTTGGTAAATTGTAAACCAAGAATATAAATGTGTTCTGTTTTGGTAGAATATTAATATCCTTTACAGAGCTGTTACACCTCAACAGCGTCTGCGAAAGATTTATGTGAGTGCTGACAGAGCGTATCAAAACTGCAAACTGTTCCAGATGTTACAAAAACCCCCCACCTTTCACTTAGAAAAAGGTTTGCTCTGGTTTACAAGAACCAGCACAGGATTGGTTTGGAGTCAAAATGCCCGAGCAGGGGGAAGGAGGGTGGTGGGGGAGGACACTCCAGAGAGCCGGGCTGACCCTACAGACAATGCATTGAGAAATGTAGGTCTATAAGCAGATTTTTCCACACTGATCAAAAGTATCCATGTCTTGAACAAAAGGCTCCTCTAAGACAAGCTCACACTCATTGCAAGCTTCAGCACAAGGCTTTAAGCGATCAACCATGCTTAGCATTCCACAGTTACGCTTTGGGAGCGGCTGGGTCACTGGGATCTCAGCATCCCACTGCAAAGATTACAGAGACTGTAGCAATTTGGTGTATTTCTGTTTAAAATCTCTATTGGTCACCACCAACTATAGTTCCTAGAAGTATCACTGACCGGTAAGTGGCCCCCCGGACACCTCGGTGAGGGAACCCAAGCTAGCGAGTGGCACGGACATGGAGGGGCCTCCTGGGAGAAGCGGCCGGCGCGTTCGGCGAGGGGGTGTGAGTGTCTGCACTGCTAATCCCGGAAGACCAGTGTTGTATGTACAGGGCGAGCCGGAGCGGGGACGGCGAGGACAGGCTGCGCCGCGACTACACGTTGATGACGAACTCGGGGTTGGTGTAGGAGAATCCAGCAAACTCGTTCTGGTCCAAGTTCATGATGAAGAGTTTGTCCGTGGGCGTGAGCTCCACCGGCTGCCGGGTGAACTCTTTGTCGAAGTTGGAAGTGTCGCGTTTGTCCTTCTGTCAAACAGAAAGCAGAGAGTTAAACTGGGAAAGGAGTGAGCCAGCGAGCAGGAGAGTGCAGCAGCCCCCAGGGATGCACAGCCAGGGAGCCATGCTGTCCCCAGGATGGCCATGCTGTCCCCAGGGTGGCCGTGGTGTCCCTAGGGTGGCCATGCTGTCCCCAGGGGAGCTATGCTGTCCCCAGCACTCCACAATCCATGCCACTTTCTCAGGCTGCCACCGGTGAGGAACTCACCACCCTGTGCAAAAGAAGTGGCCCAACAACACCAGCAAGAAGAGGAGAACCCCAGTTTAACACACCCGAAACACACAACCAGGACATTAAGGGACGCACGAGAGGTGGGGGTGTTGGGAAGGGAGCATCCCCCCCGTCCTGGTCACTGCAGGAGAGAACACAGAGCAGCTCTGAGCGTGCAGAACCCCCACTGCAACCAGAGCTTGGCACTGCACAGGAGGAAGGAGCCTGGAGGAAGCAACATCCCTCAAAACGGCAGCAACAATCAATACGATGTTAAAATTTAAACAAAATAATCAGCTGTAAGAGCTCCTTCTGCTCTAAGCTCGGTTTTTGAATGATGTCATGATATGGTGTTAACCAACACTGGTTCATTGATGGAGGATGTGATTTGCTCCAGGGTTGTATAGAGAGAACACACGGCACTTCAAAACCTCCAAGAAGGAAAATTCCACATAGGCAACCTTTTCTCCTTGTAATTTCATAAGAAGAACCACTTTGCAGCTACACCCAAGCCAAAAAAGGGAATAAAAAAGGACATTAGAGTCAGGATTAGTGCTGGGAACCTGCTATCAGCACTGCAGAGCCAGTGCTGGGAATGCATGGACTGTTTTTCCAAACCCCTGTGGATCAGAGCCTGCCTGGCTCTGGGCTGTCCTGGGGTGACTGAGTGCTGAAGGTACAGAACAAGGTCCTTCCTCCACCACAAGACAAGGAGGTGGAGGCACATCGGCAGCTGGCTCGTCTTTGCCCCATTACTAAAGTCAACAGGGACACAAGACCTTCCCCATCCCTTCTTCCATGTTTCTGTGTAGGAGAGATCCCATCTCAGTGCTGGAGGTGACCTCCCAGTGACACTGGCAGGACCCTGTCACAAATGTGGTCCCTTGCAGAAACCTGCAACATGGTGTGGTTTGGTTTTTGTTCCCGTTTTTCCCAGACTTTGCCTTTGAGGGGGCCCTGCTCTGTTACACTGGGACTTCCAGCCCTGGATTAATCTCTCAGCTCGTACTGAGTTGAGGAAAACAACTGTGAGGGTCCTGGAGGTCCCACATGCCACCCTGCTCCCCCACCTCCTGCTGCTGTCCTGGTGAAGGACCTGGCAGGTGAGATGCTGTGTCCTCCCTGCAGCCCCTCTTGTCCCAGCAGCTGCCACTGTCCCAGGACTCTGGGTCAGAGCCATTGGCATCTTCATGCCTCGAGCCAGAGCAAGGCCAGGACATGGCACAGAATCAGGTTCTCCCACCAGCCCAGGAGCACCAGAACACAGCTGCAGTCAGATCAAGCCTTGGGAGATAAGCCAACAATGGACCAGGACCTCCAGGAGTGCTTGGAGACTCCCCCTCCTTGTCACAGAAGACCATCCCATCAGGATGGCTTTAGCCTTGTAGGAGGAAGATCAGAGAACAGAGAGAGCCGAGGATGATGCAGAGGAGATGAGGCAGGAAATAAAACAGGGCCGGATGGACCTCAAGGAGCAAAGAGAGAAAAGCCAGAAGAAGAGCCAGGACATGGCTGTGCTATCAGGCCTTGAACTCATGGTGACGCTCAGGGCACCGGTGTCTGCGGGTCCCAGACTGTCCCTGAGCTGCCAGAGTCCCTCCAGGGCTCCACTCCCCAGCACAGATCAGGAAGACGATGCGGATTTGGGAGCAGAAAGTGGGAGCAGGGAAGGGCAGACGGGCTGAAGGAGCCGACTTCAGGTGCAGAGTTCTGCAGGCAAAGAGTGAAGCACTTGAAACGTGAGGACAAGCCCACCTTGATGGCAGCAGGGTCACCCCAGGGATGAGGGGCTGGGTGGTCCATGGCATGGCAGGGTCACGGCAGGCGCTGTCCTTTGCTGTGGAGGGGTTGGACACAAGGTCACTCTGACACCCCAGTGCGTGTGGAAGGAGCTGATGGTGGCACGGGGCTCCTGCCCTGTTCCCAGAGGGATGCTGAGCTGATCAAATGGTTCCTGAAGGCCACATCCATCCAAACCAACGTGTGCCAGGACATCACCATCCTACTGAGCCAGGAGCTCCTCCTGAGCAGGAATGCTGTGGGACGCTGCAAAAAGCTACAAGGGGGAATCACACATCTACATTCGCCACTGGCACAAGTTGCCACCATGGTCCCCATCCCTCCAGAGTGCTCAGCTCAGGGGCCCTGGGGTGGGAAATACCTCCTGCTGCTTTTTGGCAGCAGAAAGCTCTGGCAAAGGCTGCAAAGGGCCCGGGAGGGGGCTCAGGGCAGCCCACCCTGCACTGCCCCCTCCGACAGTCCCCCACTCCTTGGGGGCTCGCGTGGGGAGCTCTGAGTGCAGCAAAACGGGCTTTGCTGGTTCCTTACCTTGAATTTTGTCTCAATTGGTGGCAATTTGGCTTCTGTCAAGATGATGAAGAGCCTGGGAACAGGCAGGGAATGGCTGCATGGATCTGGTACAGAGAGAGGGGAGGGCAGGAGACACTCAGGGCTGAAAGTGCCTCCAGCACTGGGTGAATTGCCTTTGGGAGGGGAGAAGGGGCACAGCAGGATGGTGGGACAGACAGCCCGGGCTCCCACTGTCCAGGGCACGGCTGGCCCCGAGCAGGGTTTCGGCCTGACCACAGGGATGGGAACCCTCCCCAGCCACGGCCAGCGAGCCCCTTTGCCCACGGCAGAGCTCCAGGAGCGGCCGGGTGGAGGACGCTGGAGCAGCTCCCGCCGCGGCTGCCGGCGCTGCCTCTCCGAACAGCCTCGCAGTGTCCAGCCCTGCAGAACTCGGCAGAGGTGGAATCCCAAAGGCAGGGGGAGGTTACCAGGCACCCGTGATCGCTCCGTGGCTGTAACTGCTGCTTGCTTGGAACACCGGCTCCTGGCAGAGCGGGGCCGGGCTGGGTCAGCGGCCGCGCCGGGCGCTCGCCCCTGCAGTGCCAGTGCCCAAAGCCGAGGCGATGCCGCCGCCGGCTCCGCTCGAGGTGCTGGGGCAGATCCACGAGCGGCTGAGCTCGGCCGCCTCCACGCCAAGCATCCTTCCTCCGCGGGTCAGCCCGGAGAAGCTCCGTCCCTGTCCACGCTGGCGAGGCACGAGCAGCATCGGCGGGCGCAGGGCACTGCGGACAGCCACTCCCTGCCGGGTGGCGCTTCCAGCACATCCCACCTCCGTTTTTTGGGACAAACTGCGGAGGAAGAACAGGCCGTGGCTCCAGTGCTGCTTGTGCTGTCCCTGAGCCGCCATTCCCAGCAGTATCCAGGGAACCTTCCAGCCCTCGGCGTGGCGCGGCCCCAGCTCTCGGAATCGCCTCGCTGAACTGCAGAAACTCATTACTGCCCAACACATCCAGGTTTCTCGGACACAATTCCTCACTTTTTATTTTATAATCAGTATCGGAAAAAAATAACTTGGCACATTACAAGTCAAAGCAGATTGATACAGTGACAGCCCACAAACATCTGCAAGGGTATAAAAGGAAGCAGCATGATTGCTGCTGTTTCAAGAGAAATTCACCCTTCCTGAAATGTTTCCTTTGAGGCCAGAAACAAAACTCAGGCCCCTTAAATATCTAGCGGCAATTTTTAAGAGTAAGACTATTAGTTGAAACAAGTTTCTTTACAAGGTTCATATCAGAATTCATAATACTGGTCAGAGTTAAATAGCTCCTGTTTGGGTTAATACCATTTTTTTTTGACACATTTAAAGCGCAGGTAACAAACTCCATCGATTGCTTTGGCATTTGAAAAGAAGAAAATGTCTCACTATAGAACTGATGTTGGTGGTGTTTACTAGGGTGACCATGGATTCAAAAGCAGCTCTTCCAAACTTCTCATTTTCCACTGGATATGCTTGTTTTGATTTAAAAAATGCCATTTAGAAACTGCACAATCAGGAGAAATCTTTGCCAGCAGCAGCTCTGCCTTCCTGAATAACTTATCCCACGGCTGGGGACCCTGCACTGGGAACATGCCAGCCCAAAGCATCAGTGGAGGGAAGGGGAGCTGTGGTGGGGCCGGACAGACAGCAGGACACATCTGAAAAAGGAGCCAGAACCAGCATCTTGGCTCTCCAAAGGCTTTGGGAGAAGCCAAAGGCTCCAGGGAAAGGTTTCATTACAATCACTTACTTGCCACTAAGGCTAAGAAGGCTAAATATTAAATTTTTATGATTACATTAAAAGACCAGAAAAACGAAAGAGCAGGAATTTAAGCACATGTGGAAGGGATTTCTCCCAGTTGTCCCTGTGTCTCTTTTCCTTCTATCACCCACTGAACTGTTCCCATTTTCTACAAAAACAATCCATCACAAAAGCCCACTTGCTGCATTTCCTGCACATCACCTGCCTCCAGGGACACCCCGAATCACAGGAAGACACCTCTGGCTTTGAAAAATGGTCACTCTAGTAAAGGACTGAAGAAAATCCATGGATGCAAGTTTTGCAATGGAAAATGTCACCACAACAGCAGCTGGGACTGGATGATGGATGCGGGGATGAGACCTACACAGCTACTTAGCTCTTGGCTTCAGGCCTAAAAAACTCAGAGTTAAGAAAGGAAAATCCTTCGAATTCTGACTGGTCAATGTTCCTGATGACTTCCTGGTCAGGAGGTGTTAGCACGGGTGGATGGCGAGTGAAAAACCGGTCGAAGTTTTCGGCACTGCGTCCGCACTATGAGAGGGGAAGAAAAGAACGGATGGTGGGTGGGGAAGGAAACGCTGGGATGGGGCTGCACCAACCCCCCGTCACGGCACAGCCACGGCAGGACAGGAAAAGGTGCAAAACACACTGTTAGTCCCAGGGTGATGGCATGGCAGGGCATGGCAGGGCATGGCAGGGCATGGCAGGGCATGGCACGGCATGGCAGCGCATGGCAGGGCATGGCACGGCATGGCAGGGCACAGCCAGGGACCCCTGGGCTGTGCTGTGGGCAGCGGTGGCAGCAGAATGAGATGGGAGCAATCAGAACATGGCCCTGCAACTGCCCCGCTGCCAGTGACGATTTAATGGGATGACCAGAGCAGCAGCCCCTGTTGGGGGGATGCCAGGTCAGTGTGCAGCTACAGAGCAGGCGCAGCTCCTGCCTGGCACACACACGTCGCAGCCCCACGGATGGCACGGGGGGACTCTGCTCCAAGGGCTGGGGACTCTCCCTCCTCTCACACACAGCCAATGCTCTCTGGGCCGCTTCCTCCAAGGAGCTGCTCAACCAGCACATTCCAGTCCCTCAGGTCTGCCTTCCATTGCCCCAGAGAGAACACATGCTAGAAGCACTGCCACATTTTTTCCTGGTATTTAACTTTCATTTGTTAAGTAAATGGATTTGCAATTTTAATAAATGTCAGACTAAATTTAATAAAATATTAACAACAAATACATGTAAACTTCAACATTTCCCATTCCTTCCTCTGCTCAGAGGTTTCAGGGAAGACAGCGTGAAAAGCCATCAGCCTCCCATGGCACGTTCCTTTGGCAGCTCTTGTATGTCCTTATAGCACCAAGTGAGACACAATCTTCCCAAAACTCAAAAAAAAAAAAAGCAAAAGCTCAATGTGTAATGCTTGAGTCGATTTAACTCCAGCCTGAGTCTGTCCTTCACCTCCCGTCAGGTTTGTAGGGCCACATCTTCATATGTCTAGTCTGGGTTTGGTAAACTTCTGTTCCCAAAAACATCTCTTGCCCACGGCCACGAGCTCAGCACGGAGCCAAGTGCAGCCCTTCTGCCCCCCTGCTGCTCTCCTGGGCTGATGGGGGGGTCCCCACCCTGGGCTGATGGGGGGTCCCCACCCTGGGCTATGGGGTCTCCTGGGCTGAGGAGGGGTCCCTCCCCTGGGCTGATGGGGGGTCCCTCCCCTGGGCTGTCGGGGGGTCCCCACCCTGGGCTGCAGCCACATCCCCATCCCCAGTGCTGACCCCGCAGGGTCTGGGGCAGAGCCAGTCGCTGTTCCAGACCATGGAACCAGCCTGGGACTCCTGCAGAAGGATGTTTGAGGTGCCTGCCAGGTGAGCACCAGCCCAACACTTTGCCAAAGCCATCCCAAGAACACCAGAACAGCCCAAGGAGCCAGGCTGGGCTTTCCTGGTCCCCTCCCTGGCACTGGGATAAGGCAGCCTGGGAGCAGCATCCCTGGGCAAGCATCCCAGGACCCCAGCCCAGTACCCCCCCCCCGGGCAGGGCTCAGCCGCTCACCCACCCCTTCCATCAACCCCCACCCACCCCGAGAGCCTGACAGGGCTTTCCAGTCCTGCTGTCACTCCCTATTAACTCCAGGAGACCTCCGTGCAGGCATGCAGGACAGCTCATGTGCAATGTCTGACAGCACCAGCTGCCTTTTGGCTACCAAGAAATGTGCTATCTTAAAAAAAAAAAAAAAATTAAAAAAAAAAAAATCAACTGAGCAACCCCCCCAGAAAGATTTAAAAATTAATCCTGATGAGGTCCTGCCAGTTACTGCAATAGGAAGCACAAATATATTTTAATATGCATATTGGCAAGCAAGAATTTCTCACTATCATGAAATAAGGTAAGAATATGTGGATGGGAAATCTGAAANTGGGAAAGCTGAAAAGTTGCATTTATCCATAGTATTTCCTCTCCTGTCATGTGGAGATTGTGGACTTTCTGTTTGGATGCAGATAAAATGGATGGATAAAATCAGTACTCTAAAGCTGAAAATTGCCTCTGGGTTTACAGAAGTCACATGCAAACGCAGGCCTGAGGTCTGAAGGTGGTGACCTTGCACTGGTGCTGTTCTCATCCCACCTCCCAAGACAGGTGGGGGCTCTGGGAACGTAACAAGGTTATTCCAGCCCAGCACTGCCAGAGTTCCAGACTCCAAGTGTGAGCCACCGCTGTGATAAGGGAGAGCAGGAAGGATCTGTGCTGCTCCAGTCTCTATCTGCAGGAGCACCTTCTTTACAGCTTCCTAAATGAAGTTCCATGTAAATGGACAGGAGATACCACACAAAGTTTTACATTTATCTAAAGCCACCTTGTGAAAAATCTGCCTCATTTTAGTCCGATATTAATGTACAGGCATCACTCCATCCTGACTGGAGAAAGGGGGAGGGTGGGAATTTATCTTACATAAATCCCAGCGTGTCCTCTCTAATATTTATAGCCAGCACAGAATGGCTTTTCTTCCTGAGCTGCAGAAATAAACCTGTCAGCTCCGAGGATGGCCTTGTATTTTATCACTTTCCTGCTTGATTTCAAATAGAGACAAAAGGCATAATAAATATTTGCCATTGATCCCTGGGATGCAATCAAGGACCATAAGAAGCCAAGGATGCTGCTGCCACCAGCCCTCATTCCCACCACCAAAGAGAAGTGCTGGGCTGAAGACACCCGTGATTTTCCAGGGTTTTGGCCCAAAACAGCTGCACAGCCACAATCCCATTGGTCTTGCAGGCATCTCCTGGACAAATCTGACCTTCCTCGTGCTGCTCTGTGTCAGGAAACTGACTCCTTGTACCCCAGGGAGGATCAGGGCCCTTCTGGCAATCGTGTTTAGGGGAATTTGGGTCACAGCATGAACCTGGGGCCACGCTGAGGGTCCCTGTGCTGGTCAGGGGAGATGATGGTGCCTTTCATTCCTTTCTGGCTGAGGACCCCAGGCCCCAGCTCGGGATGCTCCAGTGCATCCCTTGGTCCCTGCTGCTGGCAAAGGGAGCACCTGCTGCAAGAGCTGCTGATGTTGGACCCTGCCTTTCATCCAACTCCTATGGAAAAAGCCAAGTTTCTGCCTAATGTATTGAAAACAGTGGCTGAATAGGCTGAGGAATCTCAGAGAAAGTCTTTACAAGAGCCTGAGACTCCCAGAGCAAATCCTGAGTGGATTACCAGAGGAGATGTTTAACCTTAGCACCTCCACCTGCCCACTGTCGGCCCCCTCAATCCTTAAATCCCATATAATTAGGAAATTACTTATGCAAACATTGGAACTCACCTCGTACAGACTGAACTAATGCTACAATACCCCACATGCCGGGAACCAGCACTTTTACACATCCAGGTCTATAAATGGCATTTCAATATTAATTAACTCAAAGCAGTTAGGAGAAAATTNGAACACCAGAACAGCCCAAGGAGCCAGGCTGGGCTTTCCTGGTCCCCTCCCTGGCACTGGGATAAGGCAGCCTGGGAGCAGCATCCCTGGGCAAGCATCNCAGAAAGATTTAAAAATTAATCCTGATGAGGTCCTGCCAGTTACTGCAATAGGAAGCACAAATATATTTTAATATGCATATTGGCAAGCAAGAATTTCTCACTATCATGAAATAAGGTAAGAATATGTGGATGGGAAATCTGAAAAGTTGCATTTATCCATAGTATTTCCTCTCCTGTCATGTGGAGATTGTGGACTTTCTGTTTGGATGCAGATAAAATGGATGGATAAAATCAGTACTCTAAAGCTGAAAATTGCCTCTGGGTTTACAGAAGTCACATGCAAACGCAGGCCTGAGGTCTGAAGGTGGTGACCTTGCACTGGTGCTGTTCTCATCCCACCTCCCAAGACAGGTGGGGGCTCTGGGAACGTAACAAGGTTATTCCAGCCCAGCACTGCCAGAGTTCCAGACTCCAAGTGTGAGCCACCGCTGTGATAAGGGAGAGCAGGAAGGATCTGTGCTGCTCCAGTCTCTGTCTGCAGGAGCACCTTCTTTACAGCTTCCTAAATGAAGTTCCATGTAAATGGACAGGAGATACCACACAAAGTTTTACATTTATCTAAAGCCACCTTGTGAAAAATCTGCCTCATTTTAGTCCGATATTAATGTACAGGCATCACTCCATCCTGACTGGAGAAAGGGGGAGGGTGGGAATTTATCTTACATAAATCCCAGCGTGTCCTCTCTAATATTTATAGCCAGCACAGAATGGCTTTTCTTCCTGAGCTGCAGAAATAAACCTGTCAGCTCCGAGGATGGCCTTGTATTTTATCACTTTCCTGCTTGATTTCAAATAGAGACAAAAGGCATAATAAATATTTGCCATTGATCCCTGGGATGCAATCAAGGACCATAAGAAGCCAAGGATGCTGCTGCCACCAGCCCTCATTCCCACCACCAAAGAGAAGTGCTGGGCTGAAGACACCCGTGATTTTCCAGGGTTTTGGCCCAAAACAGCTGCACAGCCACAATCCCATTGGTCTTGCAGGCATCTCCTGGACAAATCTGACCTTCCTCGTGCTGCTCTGTGTCAGGAAACTGACTCCTTGTACCCCAGGGAGGATCAGGGCCCTTCTGGCAATCGTGTTTAGGGGAATTTGGGTCACAGCATGAACCTGGGGCCACGCTGAGGGTCCCTGTGCTGGTCAGGGGAGATGATGGTGCCTTTCATTCCTTTCTGGCTGAGGACCCCAGCCCCCAGCTCGGGATGCTCCAGTGCATCCCTTGGTCCCTGCTGCTGGCAAAGGGAGCACCTGCTGCAAGAGCTGCTGATGTTGGACCCTGCCTTTCATCCAACTCCTATGGAAAAAGCCAAGTTTCTGCCTAATGTATTGAAAACAGTGGCTGAATAGGCTGAGGAATCTCAGAGAAAGTCTTTACAAGAGCCTGAGACTCCCAGAGCAAATCCTGAGTGGATTACCAGAGGAGATGTTTAACCTTAGCACCTCCACCTGCCCACTGTCGGCCCCCTCAATCCTTAAATCCCATATAATTAGGAAATTACTTATGCAAACATTGGAACTCACCTCGTACAGACTGAACTAATGCTACAATACCCCACATGCCGGGAACCAGCACTTTTACACATCCAGGTCTATAAATGGCATTTCAATATTAATTAACTCAAAGCAGTTAGGAGAAAATTAATTTATGCAATTAAAAATTACTAGATTAAAAGCCATTTTTTTAACCCCCACCCTGTTGTGAGTAATCCTGGGCTCTGCCATGTGGTTTCAGTGCTTTCAAAATGAGACTTTTCAAATCACTAGGCTTTATGTAAAGTAAAGGAGTAATTAGATACCAAAAACAATAATTATCTCAAAGAGAGACAGGGAGAGCAGGGAAGTGTAAATACACTCCCAGGGTAACTGCGGACCTAGGGAAGGAATTGTTATGCACCAGTCAAAGCAGAGAGCAGCCAAGCACAGCCTCACGTCAGAACCACCAAAGACAACCCAGCCCCTGATCTGTCTCGTTTCTGACTCTGTGATAAAGGTTAATCAAGCACAAAGCAACACACGAGCTCTTGGGAATTCACTGCCAGCTCCGGGCACAGAACAGCCCAGCCAAGTGGAGGCTGCAGGCTCCATTTCCCTGCTGGGGTACCACGTTTGAGGTTTTTGGGAGGGATGTGATGCCCTCCCTGGCAGCAGCACTGGGCAGGCACAGTGAGCCCTGCCCAGCAGCCCCTCTGCACCCTCCCAGCACCCCCACACAAAACTGCAGAGATGCTACAAAATCATGGAAATGTGGCCAAAAAAGTTGTGGCTGCTACAGAAAAGACAACAAGCAGTGCCTCTGTGGAGACTGGGTGTGGATGAGCAACTGAGCCACCAGCTCAAATCACAGCTGAATTAAAGACAATTTGAATGGGGCTCTGCTCCCCTGGGCTGGTGCTCCTGGGGCTGAGCACAGGCTGGGGCAGGGGATGGCTGGGGGCAGACACCCAGCCCTCATTTGTGTCTTAGGCCTTATGTTGAAGCCCTGAATACAATCCCTGCAGCCTGACCTTTATAGACACCAAATTAAAAAAAAGAAAAGAAAAGAAAATAGAGTTAAACCAGGGGGAAGAGCCAGGTCAGCACCAACTCCTCTGCAGCAGTGCTTGGCCCTGGTGTGACCCCTGAAGGTCACAAACACTCAGCAACATCTCCCCTGGTCCCCCTCCCAGAACACTCCATTAGTGCCCAAACCCCATTCCCAATCCTGCTGCTCTGCTCTGCGCCCGCAGCTGGCATGAAAGAAGCAGCTTTTTCCAGCACAGAGGTACTGCTGGAGAAATATCAGCTATCAGCAAGTACCTGAGTTGCCTTAATCCTCCCTAAATCCCAAATCAGCTGCTGTTAATCTCCCTGTCCTATCAAACAGGGAATTTTCCCGTTGGGTGAAGCGACAGCCGGCAGCTTAACTGTCCCCCTCCCCAGGGCCGGTGTCAAAGGGATTTTTGAAGAAAGAAGACATTTAAAGCAGGACAAAATTTGCACATTTTAAAGCAGAAGAGCAGTAAGAAAGTGCTTTTGATGGAATTCAGTTGTTTTTCACTGTAAAGCACCAAACCCCAATGCTCTGCCCCAGGGCAGGGGAGGCGACACTGGGGACCTGCTGGGAGAGAGAGGGATGAGGTGGAGGGGACACAGCAGCTGCGTTGGAAAATGGGCACAGGGGTGGGAAGGGGCCCCTTCAAATGAACAGGATAACTGTAAAGCAGAGGAAAAGCAGATGTAGACAAGGTTGTTAAAGGCAGTGGGACAGGGAAGGGATCAGGTAAATACACGGAGCATCCCTGGACTCTGAGTTCTGATCCAGGAGGATGGATTAAGGGCGCATGGAATGTCCCCTGATCACAAATATTGGCTGTGGAGATGGGATTAACTGTGGATTCAGTTATCTGTGAAACACCAGTGCCCAAGTTGGCTACAGCAGCCAACAGGAACCCAGGGTGGGAAGCACATGGATAATCCCAAACCTTAAAGAACTGGAGCACCACAGAGAGACTCGGACATGGCTGTGACCCTGCCAGTCCCACCAGTGACAAAGAGAAATAGAGATATCCAGGGAGAGAGGTCCCTGTTCCTGAGTCTCCACGGTCACTGCTGCCTGCACATCCTCTCTGGAGGAACACAAGGAGAGGGGGTCACACAGAGGTTGGAGGCAGAGCAGCCACAGCACTGCAGGCAGGAGGACCCTTGGTGAGGCTCAGGCTGCACCCCTGCACTGGTGTGACACGGACAAACATCACTGCAACGACAGCTGGCCAAGGAACAGCCAAGAATTCCCATCTTTTCTGACAAACAGCTTTCGATTCCTCCTGCCTCCACCTTCGGTTGGCTCCAGCAGCTCATCCTCCCCAGGATGCACCCCCAGAACCTCCCCCTGGCAAAGACAGGCTGGGCTAAGGGAGAGCAGCCAGGATCTCCTCCATCCCTGGGCCAGGCTCCAGCTTCCCACCCTGGAGACACACTGCGGGGTCAAATCCAGCTCCACTGCCCACTCAGGCGCACTGAGCTCAGCTGGGGGCTCAAATAAAGCAGTGATTAAAGAAAACAGAGACCTGGTCAGCTTGAGAAGAAGGGAGGAAAAACCCGACAGACAGACTGACCCGGGATGACAGACAGAGCTGCGACACAACGGGGTCCAGGGGCTGAACACGTGGAGCTTCCATCCCTGGAAGCCAGAGTGGGACCAGCACCCCCGAGCCCTCCTGCCACTGGCCAGACCCACGGAGGCTGCATCGCCCACTGCCACAGAGCAGTGGCCCCTCCAGGACGGGCAGCACCGGCCCCTCTGCCCATGGAGGGTGCCACGAGCAGGAGCAGGCACGGAGGAGAGCCCTGGCACGAGCAGAGGGGGCACAGCACACTTACAGCCTTTGGCTTGAAGGGGGGCTGGATCTCCTTGCGCTCCAGCTTGTCCCAGTCGATGTAGCGGAAGAAGGCGTGCTCCTTGATGTCCCGCTCCCCTTCTGGGCCACAGCCCAGGCGCTTGGCAGGGTGCTTGGTCATCAGCTTGGGGAGGAAGAGAAGGAACAGTCACTCGCAGGGTGCCCAAACACCGCCCCCAGTGTCCCCTCTGACACAGCCCCGGGGTGCTGTGATGCTGGACAGGCTGCACCAGGCAGCCCCCGCGACACCCCAAAGCAGGGTCAGTACCCCAGAGGGCACCCATCTGCTCCACCTGCTTTTGGGGCTCCAAGCAGAGGACCGAGGGAGAAGCCAGAGCAGCTTCAGGGACAGGGAAGGTTGGCAATGGCTTATGAAAGCAGGTGGCAGGTACATGAGCACTGGCAGGATGGACACATCACCTTTCCCACTCTGGGAATGAAACTGGTCCACCAAGAAACAACCTCGGGGCACAGGCAGAGCTCCCCAGGGTGCTGCAGGACGGGAGCAAAGCTGTCTCTGCTTGGACAAACTTCTCAGCATCTGCAGAATCAATTCTAAAACCCACCACCCATTCAAGGAGGACAATCTGCCCTCCAAAACTTCCACCAGCCCTGCTCCAGCAGAACCCCCACTCCTCCAGAGCCACAGCAGCAGAGATGTGAGGTGGATTACTAATGTAAGAGACAATTTGGAGGAAAAAACCCCCCAGAAACAGCCCATTAATGTTGTTTATCATCTAAACTTCTCCTCTTCACTGACTCAATAAGGGAAAGGGGCCCCAGGAATTAAGGGCAGCTGTACAACATTAATATCCTGGGGCAGGGTTTGAGCCATGTTCAAAGATCAGATGGAGATTCCAGAGATGCACAAAATGTTGATAAGGATGGAGAATATGAGCTTTATACCTGCAACAAAAGCACTGCTTTATTAAAAGCAAGGCAGTTCAAACTGATCCCAGGCTGTGCAGGGGTTGCAGGAAGTCTGACTCTGTGTCCCAGGGCTGGGGGAGCCTTCATGAGGGACAGGAGGTGCCAATGCTCCAGCCAGAAAGCTGAGACACTCCCCACCCTCCTGCTGAGAGTGGCACCCCGAAAGAAAAGGGGTTTAGAAGTGAGCAGAGAAGCTGTGGCTGCCCCTGGATCCCTGGAAGTGTCCAAGGCCAGGTTGGATGGGGCTTGGAGCCACCTGGGCTGGTGGAAGGTGTCCCTGGTCATGGCAGGGGGTGGAATGAGATGAGCTTTCATGTCCCTTCCAACCCAGAGCATTCTAAGATTTTCAGACCCAAACAAGCCCGTCAGCCTAGGCAGCCATTGGCATCACCCACCACCACACAGGGATCTCACAAGCCTCTGCCAGGTCCCCACCCAGGCAGAGCTCCTCTGCCTGGTGCACATGTTGGGACACGGGTTAGTCCTGCCACTTGTGATGGCACAGAACAAACTTGCTCAGGGAAGTTGATCTTCAACAGCAACACGGCAATAGAGCACTGAAATCAAGGAAAACTCCAGGGGGAAAAAAACCCAGAACTCAAAAAAGACAAACTCCAGAAAATATGAGGCAAGAGTGGAGCCACCAACTGCTCTGTGAGCAAACAGCTCTCCATGCCCATCCTGCAGCCGTGACAGCATCTGCAGCAGGAGGAGTGATGGAGCAGCATCCCCCTGGAAAGCCCATCTGCAAACAGCGAGGGCCTGGCAGGCTACACAGGCTGGAGCAGGGATTCTCCAGCCTCTGCTCAGGAAGAGGATGTGACTGGCATCAGCATCAGCCTCGCAGAGCCCATCCCTGCACAAGGAGCCACGCTGGAGCACGGCCAGTGGGCCGGGGAGGGAGGGCACGGGGGGCCAGGTGGCAGCAAAAACAAGAGCAGGGGTTTTTTCAAACTTGTTTTTCACCAATAATCAAGTTTCCCTTGGCAGCCTTTATAAAATAAAAACCCAACAACAAATCCCAGAGTAAGAAGCCTGGGAAGGTGGCAGAGGTGACGTGTCTTGGCCTCTTGAACACGCAAGGCAGCAGCATGGACAGCAGCTGTGATGGGCTTTTCTCAGGCATCAGCACCAGGGGATATGCCACCAAAAATACCTATAAATATTCCCCAAATACTGCAGAAAACACGCCATTTCATGCCTTTGCTACCAGGCAGACACTAAAGAGAATGCTGATTGTCACACAGACAATCTGTTCCCCTGGAAAGGGCTGATCTGCTCAGGCATCATCAAACCCCTCCACATGGGATGGAAAAGGCTGAGGGTTTGTCCCACACGCTCCCAGGGCCAGGACAGGAGACTGGCTCCTGGTACCACCCTGGTGCTCAGGAGAGCAGGCTTGAGCCACCTGCCCTTGGAAACAGCAGCAGCACCACGATCAGCCTTTAGAAACAAATCGGAGCTGACAGCAGAGCAGGGAAATGCTCTCCTGGATCCACTGATTGCTGCTGACTGGAGAGCCCCAGAGCCCTGTGCCAGTGAACTCCCCAGTCTCCTGCCCAGCCAAGGATCCCTGATTAACACTTGTCTCTGGGCTCGGGCTGATTCCAGCCTTTCAGGATCAATCGTGTTTTCAGCTGCGAGCAGTGCAGCAGGAAGGGGTGACTGGCACCAGCACACTGGGGGGAAACTGGGGGGAACAACAAAACGGGTCTGGAGAGCGTGGTGGTGAAACCCCAAACCCCTCCCAGCTAAGGGCAGAGGCTTCTCCAGGGGCTTGTTCCCCAACCTGATTTCACACCAGGTTTGTGCCCCCCTGGCAGACCCACCACAAACCAACACAAACAGCTTGGCCTCGATGCAGCTCATCGAGATGTGTTTCACTGTGTCCCAGGGGAAAACGTAAATACTTAGTTCCCAGCTTACTAAAAAGTTCTTAAATCCTACACAGTTCTAATTTCTGGTGTAGCAGTTTGGTGGTGGCAAGGAATGTCAGGAGGTTTTGAAACAACAGTAGTACAGAGGGAACCACCACTTTGGTACCAAAAAAAAATACAGGAATTTATAGAGAATCAGCCCTCGGTGCGTGGCCAAATATCCTCCCATGCAGCCTCCCATCTCCAGAGTAAGAAAAGCCATCAGAGCTACACCCAGCAGCTGCTGCAGTCACGGTCCCTGCTCATCTATTTACAGCACCCACATTGTGACTGATGCAGCAGCAAACAAAGCTGACAGTGAGCCTGGTCCCTGCTCCAGCCTCCGCTGCCCTGGGCACCCAGGGACAGCAGTGCTCTGCAGCACTGAGGGTCTCACCCTCCTGCCTGACCAGGAACGCATTGGATCTGCCCTTTGCATCCCAAACACCACCAGTAAGAGGATGAGAGACGGTGACAGTGTCTGTGGGAATCTCCATCTCACCACCTGTGTGGTTTCTGAACTAAGGGCTTGATTTTCCTACGCTCTCCTGAGTGGTGGGGCAGCACCCCCTCCCTGTGACCCAGGCCAGGTGGGAACACCTGCAGCAGCTTTTCCCCAGGGGATAAGTGAATATTCCTCTTTAACACCAGCTCAGAATCCTGGCAACGCCAGGAAGAGGCTCTGAAATGCTGCAGTGGGAGCGTTAAGCGCAGGATGTGTCATTTGTAGATGGAAACACTATTTTGAGATAGAGAACATTCAGATATTTTCAATATTAACTATTATAAGCAAACATTTCTTAAATTCCTACACAAACACATATTTATAGCAGTGTGTGGCACTTTGGGGTGAGATGAGGCTCAGTCCCAAGCACATAAAACATCAGAACCTTGCCAGCCTTTATCCATCACATCCCAGATTAACTCAGGCTGCATTTAAGTAATGTCTCGGCCCAGTCCATGGAGAGCTCAGGATGCTGGGCAAGGCAGAGCTTCACTGCAAATTAAGAGACAGGATAATGAAAATACTGCCCTGACCCCACAGAGACACCATCAGCACTGAGCCTCAGGTCCTCTCGAGGGGCAACTCATCACAGCTAAACAGAAGGATGAAGGTTTTATATCTGATCCTGGGAGAACTACTTAGGGATCCCATCCATTTTTTCTGAGCATCACTTTTCATTCACCTGATGTGGCACAGGGTCTCTGAGGGGTCCCTCTCTTCCCACCTCCCAGCCAATATCCCAATTCCCTCCTGAACTTCACTTGAGCCCTCAGAGCAGCCCTGGAGCCCCAGCTGTATTTCTGCTGAACGTAACAGCACGGAGAGGATGTGGGTGTTATTTTTACCTGGTTTTAGTACATGTACACCAAGTGACACAAGCTGTCATTTTAGGAGCAGAGAACCCAACTGAGTGTCAGATGATCCCTGCACTGGGGAGCAGGGGCTGAGCTGGGACCTGCTCCCCCCACCCACACTCCCCCCAAAGCCCACAGAGGACCCAGCCCAGCCCTTACCCCTTTGCAGATGGCCACTGCCTCCTTGGACATGGACTTGGGGTAGGCGACGTTGTGCTCCATGATGGACTGAAAGAGCTCATCTTCATCTTCTCCCTCAAAGGGGGCCTAGAGCAAAGCAGACACAGGTTTGGTGGCATTCCTGGGTCCCCAAGCTCCCATATGGTGCTGTGGTCCTTGGCCATGGACCCAGCCCTGGCTGGGCCACGTGGTGATGTGTCCCATCACAGTCCCCAGGGTTGCACCCAGAGTCACCCCCAGCTCCAAAGAGATACCCCAGCTGTGTGTCAGCAGCACAGCAAATTCCACACCAGCATATGCTCACAGTGGAATGCAACGCAGCCCAGAGGAATCAATTAAAACTCAATTACCTGGCCAGCCAGCATCTCATAGAGCAGGACTCCGAACGCCCACCAATCCACGGACTTCCCATAGGGCTGGTAAGCAATTATCTGCAAACAACAGACCAGCAGGATTACATGGCCAGTCTGAGCTGGTGGCACAAGGCAGAGTGTTTCCGAGCTGCAGCCCAGCTCACAAGGACAAGGTTATTCACTGGCACACGTTTCAGCACTGAAATCCCCTGACTGAGCACACCCAGAGTTCCTCCCACTTGCTCTTTAGCAGCGCTCTGGGAAATTCAGGTGTGAATTTTCACATCAGAAAGGCCTTGAAAAGGAAAGAGCACTGTGAAGAAACCCTCTGTCCTGTGAAGTTCCCACCTGCCCGTTGGGGAAGGTCAGAGCCCAGCAGGTGAGGAACAGCTTGGTTCAGAGGGGATCACACACGCAGGGCTGTTTGCATGTGGTACCTGCCACCTTGGCACGCAGAGCTCTGGCTGGCAAGAGAAAGAGTCCGAAAAATGGGTCAAGCAAATCGCAGGACAGTTTTGCCCCGAAGCCACGTTGGCCTGAGCACATTGCAGCTCCCTAAAGGAGGAGGCAGGGAGCAGCAGAAGGGCCTGGGCTGGAGCGTGGCCACCACACCACAACCTCCTTGCTATTCCCAAACAGGATGTGTGAGATTGCTCCTCTGAGACCCACTGGCAGCAGGCTTTAATGCCATTCCCGGGTGCTACACTGATTTGCACTCTAATTTCCTATTTTCTGTTTTTCTTTGGGGAAAAAAAAGAATTAGAGCAAGGAGAAGAAAATAAGAGTTAAAGCGAAAACACTCAGGCAAACAGCCAAAGAACTGGTCATTTGTCCTGCTTTGAAGGAGCATTAATCACCCACAGCAACGAGCTCTGCACCAACACCCCCAATATTAATCCTGGTGGGATGAGGGGACGGAACACACATTTGATCCAGTAATTGGAAACCTCACTGGCTGCAGCAAATGCAACATGGTTTAGCACATGAGGGGAAGCAGGGCACAGTCCACCAAAGAGGCAGATCCAGCAGCCATGTTTCCTTAAGGGGAGCAGGTGATGGACAGTGTTGAGGGGATGAACTTCCCAGGCTGACGGTGAATTCCTTGATGTCCCTGTTTCAACTGGGAACTGCCCAAAGCAAGGTGATCCCATGGGAAAGAGCAGCAGCGAGGCTGCTGGGCTGTGCCTTTGCGCCCCTCACCTCGGGTGCGATGTAGTCCGGGGTGCCGCAGAAGGTCTTGGTGGTCACCCCGTCCCAGATGTTCTCCTTGCACATGCCAAAGTCTGCAATCTTTATGTGCCCCTCGCTATCCAGCATCACATTGTCCAGCTTCAGGTCTCTACAGAGGGAGAACAAACCCGTGACACATCAGACAACTCCCAACAGTCTCCCAATCCCTGGAGCTCTGCTGGACTCCTGAGCTCCGGCTTCGAGTCACATCCAGACTCTTTGTAGGATAATGTTTGAGAAATGAGTAAAAATAAGTCAGATCTGTCAGGATGGAGCACTTATTTTACTTTTAACCCACAGGAACTCCATGCTGGGCACAGTGCTTTGAAGTGTATGATGGAAAATACTCATCTGGCAAGAGATGGATCAAATTGACTTTTTTTTTTTTTGGCTCCTACAAAAATCAAAGCACACTTGGAGCTTCCAGTGATGAAGAAGCACCTACTCAGCACAAGTCCCTGCCTCACCTGTGCTCTGCTCGCCCATGAAATACAAATCAGCTGTGTTTCTCTCAGAACCTCATCCACAGAATACCTGTTTGTGGTACCCAACCTCCCACGAGCTCTGTTTGTTCTACCCCCCAGAACAAGGTGCAGGGATGGATCCATCTGCAGAGGTCTGGATCCAACTCCCAGTCCCAACCCAGAAGTGGGTGCTCCAGCCTCGAGGACACTTTTGTAGTAAACACTCAGTATTTTGGAGCAATTTCTACACTCTTGGTGGTTTTAAGACTGTTTTTACCAATTATCATGTCAGTGCTCAGAACCCTGACAGGCCAAAGGCAGATGGACATGAGCTGGGATTCAGATTCAAAGAGAGGAAGGAAGCAGGGGCACCAGGGACTGACAAACCTAGAAATCTCTCTGCAGCAGCTGATGGCAAAAAACATCCCACACATCAAGTTTGCTCCACTTCTTTCATCTTCAGCATCTCCCTTTGCAGGGCATTTAATGGTATCTGACACTCCTTGGGATGCTGTGCTCCACCCTGGGAACTCTGCTGAGCAGGGCAGAGCAGCAAGCACTGGTTTCAGAGCTAAAGCAGCAGGCTCTGAGCCTGCCCTGGGCAGTGACCCAGCTCCTCTGGGTGCCGGAATCACATCGGGAATGGCAAAGGAGACTCAGGGGCTGAGGCAGAAGGGACAGACTGGCAGTGCAGAGCCGGGGTGAGCCACTGGCAGGCACTCCCTGCAGTGTTAATGCTCAGAGAGGGGTGCCCTGCAGGGAAGTGTGGGGCTCAGGGCTGGCCCAGGCTGCCAGCGAGCATTTGTGCTGTGTGGAGAGAAACACGTGGAATGGGGGCAGGAGAGAAGCAGAGGTGCCTTCCTATGGACCGGGAGAGAGCAGGAACCTCCTCCAAACCAGGGCACCCTGAGGCTCCCGGCTCTGCCTGGGTGTGTGGAATGAGTTGATGGCTGCACTTGAAGGTCTTAGAAGTCTTTTCCAACCTTAATGATTCCATGATTCTACCTGTAGGCAGCTGCCAGACCCTGTCCATGGCACGGGCAGGGAGAGCCCTGGGCCAGGGCTGACTGGAAGCCCCAGATCCTCCAGCCAGAGGTCCCAGGGGAAGAGACAAAGAAGAACCTGCTCACCTACCGATAAATGATGCCTTTGCTCTGCAGGAAGAAGAGGCCAATGGCTATTTCTGCTGCGTAGAATCTGAAATAGAAGTTTTAAAAGGAAGACTGGTAATTAGAGGTGATGAATGGAAAAGAAAACCTTTCAAATCCAGTTGCAGTGAATGAAGCATCAGAAAGCTTTCAGGAACACATCCTGCTCTGTCCATCTCACAGGAGACAGGAGCCAAAAGTCACCAGTTAACACATAGATTGGCCACCTCAGCAGAGGAGCCAAAACCCAACGTCCTTACTGTCCCCCGGGGAAGGACCAGACAGAACACAGGCCTGATGTCTCCCATGAAGCCTTCAAATCTCCCTGACCTGTGCTTTTATTTATATAAATTTATTTATTTAGCTTAATTATTTACAAGTGCAGTGTACCCCAAAGGTGAGATGGAGGTACCAGCATCCTTGGCAAAGAATTCTCCTGCATCTTCCCATTTCTGAGCTGCACCACAAAGCCTGTGCCTTGGGCTCTATTACCAGCCACATGACACAGGTAAATCCCATGCCTACCCCAAAGGTGCCAAACTATTGCACTTACACTGCATGGGGCTCCTTGAACCTCCCGACCTGCTGGATCTGGTACATCAAGTCCCCACCATTCACATATTCCATCACAAAATACAAACGATCCTAAAGGAAAATAGAAGCAATTAGCAACAGAATTATCAGAGCAGGGAATCTGCAGGGGCCAGAAACAAGGACTGAGGCGACTGGCAGCTCCAATCTGTATTTCCATGGCAATACAGTCATTGTTCCTGTGCTCCTCACAGGGTGTAGGGGGCTCATGTTCATACAGAGCCCATAAGTATTGATTCCTTTGCAACGCTTGGGACTGAAGCTCTGCACCTCTGCAGACAGATCCACTGAAGAAAGAAAGTGGAGGAATCCCTAAACCAGAGGCTTTTCACTTCCCAGGAATATGTTTGCTCTTCTTCACAGAATCTGTTTTCAGTGTTGATCAGGCAACTCCTTGCTGACATTTCCCCACGGACTGTATGGCTTCAATTAAGGGCTGCATGGGAGACATGAGCACTTCCAGCTAGGACCATACTCCATCCATGTCCACCATGACCTGGGCAAACCCCAGGAGGATGTGTGACATTGCCAGCCCCCTCCTGGGACAGCAGTGCCCGGGGTGCACAGGTCTGTAGGGACCCAGCAGCCTCTGGTCAGGCTGGGGAGGCAGGAAGGGGCTGCACTTCATGTTCACACATGGTCAGATGAGTCCAGAGAAATCCAGAAATGCTCCAAGGGCTGGAGCCCCTCTGCTCTGCAGCCAGGGTGAGCGAGCTGGGGGTGTTCACCTGGAGAAGAAAGGGCTCTGCAGACACCTTGGAGCCCTTTCCAGTGCCTAAAGGGGCTCCAAGAGAGCTGGGGAGGGACTTTGGACAAGGGCCTGGAGCGACGTGGGCAGCTGATGTACAGGAGCACAAGGACACCCCTGGGCTGGCCCCATCCCAGCCCATGGAAGGAAGGACACAGAGGCTGGAGCACAGCGAGAGCTGCAGGTTGGCAGCTTTACATAATAATTCATAATATTTCCTCATTTCCTCCTTAAATAAGCCTTGCTTTGCTTTTCAGACAGGAAGGACAAGGAGAACAGAAGACATGCAAATGGAGCACTGCCATAACGAGGGCCAGAGGAACTGGAGCCGTTGGCTCCTGCCCACTGGCACATCCCACCCAGGCCGCCCCCAAGGGAATTAAACAGAGCACCAAAGGGGCAATTGGGCACGTTAAACATGGGACACCAATGGGATAGAAGGGAAACTTCAGTTTATCCACTGCGTGGGGATTTGGGAGCCCCCCACGCTGTAAAGGACTGCCCCTGCACGTGCAGGCAATGTCACCTTGAGCAGCCAGGCTGTGACAGCCACGGGAGAGCAGAGCAACGCAACGCTGTGCTCGGCTGCAGCTGCTTCCTAAATATATCGATCAGCTTCAAGGGGGAAGAATATTAAAAAGATGGTCTTCTTGAAACAGCCAGCTGAGCTCTAAAAGCAGGATCTGAGCTTTCCTCCTTTGGGTGGGGAAGGGAACGCTGGTGCTTCAGAGAAAAATGCCATGACTAAAGCAGGCAGATGGCTGGGCAGCCCACGGGCTGGGAGGGAGGGATGGATGGGCACGGAACGCTGTCCTGGCTCCTGCCGATGGCAGAAAGGACGGCGTCTGTCCAAGTCTGGAGCATCCAAACCCACTGAGCAGCAGCACAGTCTGGAGATGTAAATCCCACTGCAGAGCCTGGCATGGAGCTGGTGACACCCCGCCTTGCTGGGCAGACAAGATGCAACTCCCAGGGCTCCTTCCAGTGCCCTTCTCCTAATTAACTGCTTGTTTAGTCTGTCTCCTGCCCGATTCCATGCTGGGAACAGGAGAGCCCCACCCTCCCCATCCATCCCCTGATTAGACCCTAGGGACAAATCCATCCCTGGGAGGGTGGGCAGCCCTGGCCCAGGGTGCCCAGAGAAGCTGTGGCTGCCCCTGGATCCCTGGAATTGTCCAAGGCCAGGCTGGACGGGGCTTGGAGCAACCTGGGCTGGTGGAAGGTGTCCCTGCCCATGGCAAGGGATGGGACTGGATGATTTTTGAGGTCCCTTCCAACCCAAACCATTCCAGGGTTCTGTGGTTCTATGATTGGTCATCTCAGTGGTGCTGCAGCTGCTGTGCCCCAAGGGAATGGAGGTCACCAGTGAAGGCACAGCTCACCTGGGGACACCCAGGGACCCCGGGCTCACACCCCTCTGTGGAGCCCAGCATCTGACTGGGCCTTTTGGGGCAGAGCACCCCAGGACCCCCCAAGCGCAGGCATCCCTTGCCCTTCAGCCCCAAGCAGGAGCTCTCTCAATACTCATCTTCACTTTTTCTCTAGAACACAGGTTTTGAGCTCGTCTCTCTCCCAAAGCTGCTGAGCCAACAGCCCCCGCCGAGAACTGTGCTCTGGACTGTGCTTTGTGCCAGTGTTTGATAATACACCCTGCTATACATTTTGATTACATTACAAATACGATTACTATTAAGCTACTATAGGTCTGCCAGGAATAATCCCGCGCTGACTCACTTCAGATGCCAGGGAGATGCTGTGTGAAATAGCTGCTCCTGCCACATTCTGATTACTGTGCTGCAAAGCTGGGCCGCAGGCTTTGAACACACTCAATGTGTTTGGTAAATGAAATTTCTGGAATAATATTAAAATGTAATCCTCCTGGAAAGCATTGTCATCGTTCTAAAGGGCTCTGCTGAGTCCCTTTCCCCGCTCCCACTGACAGGTACACCTGGGCATTCTCATTCATAGGTTGCTCAAGGGCTGGGCAGAGATTGTGATAAAGCTCCTCTGTCCCCCTCTCCACTCCCCACTCATACAAACCCAATCACATGCCCATTGCAAACTGGATTTCCTGTGGTTTGGATTAGGTTTCTCCCTTCACTCAGGGTTTTGATCACAGGGATGAGTCCTGGAAAAAAGGGCAGCACTTTGCTAGTGAGTCATAAGGGATGTTGTGGGCTGGGGTATCTGAGGGGCTGGGGGGCACCTGAGGAGCTGGGAAATCCCTTCTAACACCATCGACAGCTCCCTGAGGAGATCTCAGGGTGCAGCTATTGTACATTACACTCATTTTACACCCCCCCAGTTTGTCATGGAGGCACTTTTGCCAGAGAGCTGGACAAGCTGTGAGGTTGCCAAGGCAGAGAATACAGGGCTGCTTTGGCAAGAGCAGTTATGCTCAGAGAATCAGGGAATCCCAGAATGGTTTGGGTTGGAAAGGACCTTAAAGATCACCCTGTTCTACCCCCTGCCATGGGTAGGGACACTTCCCACCAGATCAGGCTGCATCAAGCCCCATCCAACCTGGCCTTGAACAGTGTCAGGGTCCCAGTGCTCAGGGTCTCCAGTCCCTCCTGTCCCTTATCCAGGGACAAGCTGTGGCACCAGCACTTACCATAGTCTGGAAGCAGGAGTGCAGCTGGGTCAGGAATGGAGGCTTCCCAGAGAGAGCCAGGACGCGTTTTTCCACCATCGTGCACTCCACATCATCATCCTGGATAACAACATCCTTCTTCAGGATCTTCACAGCATAGAGCTCGTCTGTGCCCTTCCTCTCCGCCAGCATCACCTACACGAGGGAGAGCATAAGTGCAGGACCAAGGGAAACAGGCCTTGAGCCTCAATAGTTAAAGCTCCCGGCTTCCTTATCACCCTGGGGCTCCTGTTAAAACCCTGGGAAGAGCTTCAGGTGCCAAACTGTGCAGAAAGTTCTGGGGGCTATTGCCAAAAGTGTTTAGGGACACCACGTCTAGTGAGCAGCAAGCCTACCCCGTCACCACCTCACTGCCCCGAGGAGCCCAGCCCAAGGTTCTGCTGATGTCCGAGCCCAGCCCACCCTCCAGCCCCCTTGGAGCATCCCCACTCTGGGGCAGGGCATCAAGAGCTGGAACACAGAATCCATCCAATTACAAAGTGGTAAAAATTTAAAGTGGAACAGAGTCAGTCTATAGTAATAGTAACAAAAAAAAAAAGTGCAATTTTCTCTGCTTCACCCTTCTCCCCAACAGTGACCAAACCCCACTGTGTGCTGGTCCATCCCCCAGCCAAAATCCCTCTCAACCAGAAGATCCATCCAACCCCTCATTTCAAAGCAGTCTCACCCATTTACAGGTTTATTTATTGCAGTAAATGGGATTCACTGCTTCTGCTGGTGCAAATCCCCCCATTAATCCCTCCAGCCCAGCGAGGGTCCCACCACGTTCCATCAGCCTAAGCTGCTCCTTGAGCTGCCAGCAACATAAACCCACTCTGAAACCACACTTGGCTTCCCATTTTCCCTCTTGCCCTCCCTCACCACGTTAGATTGGAGTGCTGGGTGGAAGGGAATTGCTTTTCATTTGAAGGAGTCAGCAGAAATCCTCCAGTGACATTGCAAACAGCAGCTCGGGGGTTTTGGAAATAAATTATGTGAAGTCAACATCGACAGGGTGGAACTGAAATGCACTTCAGGCTGGGGCAGACTGGCAGAGGGTGCACGAGCGGGTCTCAGGGTGACTTCTGAGACACCAAGGACAGCAGAATTAACCCTCCTGTATTCCAGCCCTGGCACATGGCAGTGGTGGAGTCCCCGTCCCTGGAGGGATTTAACAGATGTGGCACTTGGGGACATGGGTTAGTGGTGGCCTTGGCAGTGCTGGGGGAACAGCTGGACTTGGTCTTAGAGGGTTTTTGCAACTTCAGTAATTCTGTGATTCTATTCTACGACACAGCCCGAGGACCAGGGACAACAAGGCAGGGTCTCCATTGCCCCCCAGCTGTCTGAGTGGAAATTCCAGCAGGGGAAGCAGACACAGCTCTGGCTCATTCCCAGTGCTTGGCTGTGGCCGGGGCAGGTTGGCTGTCCTGTCCTTGACACGCTGCTGGTCACGATGAGCTGGCAATGGCACTGGGCTCTTCAGAGCCAACTGCGCTGGAGAAGGCTCTGACATTCCCATTTCCCTCGGCATGGTGGGACTGCAGTGGCCACACACAGACTCACCCCTCGCAGGGCTGCACCCTGGGCTGACAGCGAGCCAAGGGCCTCGGAACACATTGATTCACTCGCTGAGGCTTGAACGTTGCTGCAGACCCAGAGCAGCCTGTTGTCCCACTGGGATGGGGCCCAGCAAGGCACAGGCATCAGAACCAGCTCTCGGCTTCATCTTTCCTGCCACCAGTTCCCTGAGATGTTTGCAACAGCCCTTTGCAACACACAGAGGCACAGACAGACGGACAACCTGCTGCAGCCACGGAACAGTAATGACAGGACACGGGGGAATGACTCCCCACGGACAGAGGGCAGGGTCAGGCGGGATATTGGGCACATATCCTTCCTTGTGAAGGTGGTGTGTGCCTGGCACAGGTTGGGCAGAGAAGCTGTGGCTGCCTCTGGATCTCTGGAAGTGTTCAAGGCTGGGCTGGATGGGCCTTGGAGCCACCTGGGCTGGTGGAAGGTGTCCCTGCCCATGGCAGGGGCCGGCACTGGATGGGCTTAAGGTCCCTTCCAACCCAAACTATCACATGTTTCTCTGCCAGGACAGCAGAGACAACTGCCTCACATGGACTCTATCTCTGTCCTCCCTTCTGATTTTGCCCAGACTGAACTGTTTTGGTTCACTGCCTCCATTTATCACCATTTTTACGCAAGTTGAGCTTTACAAGGTGCCATACACAGGTGCTAAAACCAGGGCTGATTTCTAGGTGATAAAAGCAGACAGGGTTTGCTGTTCAAAATTGGTGGAAGAGAAGAAGCAACTGCTCCAAGAACACAGTTTGTGGGAAAACTAAACCTGGTACCCGAGAGCAGGGGCATTATATCCAATATCAGTGATACACAGATCTGCCCTGCTATCCATAACCCTGGCAGAAGAAAGTTAACTAAAGCAGGGAGCCTCTGATGTGGCATCTGCCACTGCCCTGAAGGGCCCTCGGCGGGGCCGTGGCTCCCACCCCGCTCTGCAGGGATAGAGAAGCAGAGGTGGGCTGGGGTACCAGCGGCAATGCACAAACTGCTCCCGGGCACACAGGGGCTGGGAATGCCCCACGCAGCAGCTCCCCAGTGACACGGCAACCCCGAGCACAGCTGAGCCAGCCCTGCCCCGCCGGCATGGGCAAGGCAGAAGGACTTTCCAAGCGGCTGAGAATGAGCTGGGTGACACACACGGGGGAGCAGCCGGGTGTGAAGTGTGTGCTGGGGAGTGCAGGGATGATGGAAACCACCCACTGCTGTGCTCCTCAGTCACATCTGGGCTGCATTCCCCTCTCCTGTATTAAAGAATCGCAGAATCATTTAGGTTGGAAAAGACCTCCAAGGCCAACAAGTCCACCCTGTGCCCGATGCCCACCTTGTCCCCCAGCCCAGAGCACTCAGTGCCACGGCCAGTCCTGCCTTGGGCACCTCCAGGGCTGGGCACTCCAAACCTCCCTGGGCAGCCCCTTTCAGTGCCTGACAATCCCTTCCATAAAGAAATTCTTCCTGATGTCCTGATGACTGGAGGTGTTTAAACACCAAAAGATCCAACAAGACAAATGTCCCAGCACAGTTGGTGACAGCCTGCCCAGAGCCATGCACGGGATGTGGCTGGTGACAGAGGGAGCAGACACCTGAGCACACCCATGCCCAGGTGTCAGAGACTGTGTCCCTATCCTCCTGCCACATTTCACACCAAGAAGAGGAGAGCATTGCACAGCTTGAAGATTATTACAGCACATGAAAACTGTCCTCATGGCACTGAAATCCAGAACTGCAGTGGCCAAAGGCTCCGCCCTGCTCAGCAAAACACCACAAAAGCCCCAAAAGCCTGACAGCTCGAGAGCACGACAGATTGATTAACTGCAAAAATATGAGCAAGCCACCTAATTTCATTTTCCTCTATTTATATTACAGCAAAGCAAATGCAGGGTGGGCTCTGCCAAGTGCTGTCTCCCTCCGTGGGAAGGTCTCCCTGCCTGTGCCAGCCTCTGGAGTGCTGCCACCAGCCCCGGTGGGACCCACACCAAGGAGACCCCGGAGCACCCAGGAGCCAACAGGGCCCCCTGTGTCCTGGGGCTGAATGCACCAAGCCAGGACTGTGCACACTCAGGCCCCTATTTTCCAAACCAGATCCATTTTCCACCCCCTAAACTCTGCTGCCTGGCTCGGGGGACCTCCATCTGCCAGCACACTCACTGGGAGGCAGATTGCATTCTTCTTTAATTTTTTTTTTTGGTGCAGAAAAAGCTGCTATTTAACTTGATTTATTCCTGTAATATAGAGTATTTGTTTGGGAATGCTTCAGCATAAAAACTAGAGATATTCTGAATGTAGAGAAAGCAAGTTTGTCAAACTCCACTGTGGCCAACATGCCTGTACTCCCGACCCTGGACAGCTGCAGTGTGGAGAGACAAAAATACTGAGCAGTAAATCTGAGATCCTGATGCCCAAGGGTTAATAAAGAGAGACAGAGACTCACTAAAAGAGTGTGATTACAGACCAGGAGCTCTCACAGCCAGCAGGGACTGGGAACAGGGAGGCTGGCAGCAGGCAGTGCCAGCCCTGGAGAGGGAAGGACACAGTGCCAGCCCTGGAGAAGGGCAGTGATGCCACGAACACAGCCGAGGGCTGGGGGTGTGCAGGAAGCTGAGCTCCTCTCCCCCCACCCTGGGCAGCCCTGCCTGGCCCCTGCAAACATCTGGCACCTCTGTCTGTGCATCGAGCAGGTACAGGGTGTCCCCCTGTGCTGTGCCAGCCCGGGGTCCCCGTGCCAGGATGCTGGGGCAGGGGGGATGCCACGGGGCAGTGCAGGCACACGTGAGGGTGAGGCTGCATCTACCCGGAGAAACCAAGGGTGCTGTTTTAATTAGCGCTAATTAGCATATTTATAACATTCTGTTCCAGGGAACAGTTTCTGTCACACATTCCCTTATATAAGCCACGGAGCCGACTGAAGAGTTTGCTAATGTTTCCCAAATTTAAGGAAAGAAGGCGGGGGGGGGTACACGACACACAACTACAGTCTCCAGATGCCAAGCACTGAGTTTGAAAGGGATGAGGTGTTGGGAGGGAGGGAAAGGGGACAGGGAGACATTCCTGTGAACAGCATGGGCACGAGGCACGGGGCTTTCCTGCTCCCCAGGATGCCAACCCACAGCAATGGGGTCCGGAGGCCAGTCCTGGCCAGGAACCCCAGGCTGATGATGCTCTGGGTGCTGGGCACCATCAGGACCCCCCTGTTTTCCACCTGTCACAAGTGTTTCCATGGATCTCTGAGCTCTCCATCTCCAGAGAGGGAGGAAACACCCATAGGGAGGCTGGGACCTCCCCAGGCTCCATGGGCAGCAGGAGAAGGCTGGCAGAGGGAAGGGGTGTCCCTGCTGCACCCCTCTGCTCAGGTGATGGGGGACCATCACTCCCCTGCACGCCCTTCTCATCCCTATGACCTGCCCAAGGAAGGAGCTTCCTGGCAGAGCAATTCTCCCTGCCATTAAGGTGGAATTCACTACTGAGAGTGGTATTGGGTCAGTCACCACAGCAGCAGACCCCACAAAGGTGCCCAGTGGGAACCACCAGCCCCAGCAGCCCCTGGAGCACTGGGATCCCAAATGGAAATCATGAGAAGGTTGGAAAGAGCCCAAGAAAAATGAAGGCTCCAAGTCACATAATTATCAGAAGAATGAAATTCTCTTACCTCTCATAGCCAGTCTGGGAAGTTAATTAAAATGTTCCCATATATTTGTAATTATTGGAAAAAAACCAAAAGAAGGCCAAATAAAAAAGAGCTTTAAAGACACAGCTCAGGCCTCTGCTTTCCAAAAGGGGCCATCTGTTTTTTATGATGGTCTCAGACATCTCAGGTGTTCACTGCTGTGACAGGGGGGTCACAGTCCCAAGGGAGCCAAGCTGGGCTCCCAGCATGGTGACACCAGTGCTCCCAGTCAGAGCAAGGACAGGTCACACTGGAGCAGTCACATGGCCACAAGAAACTCGTGTTAAATATAGACAGTGTCAAGGCAAACATGTCCCTCACCTTCCCAAAGCTTCCTTTTCCCAGCACCATCAGGAAGTTGAAGTCTGAAAGCTTCATCCGATCTCTGCTCCCATTGTTGTCAAATTTGGAAATGGCATTTCTTGTCTTCTCATCCACGGCCTTGGACCCAGTTCCAATCTTGGCTCTCTGCAAAGGTGGAGATGGGACAGAGAGAAAGAGAAAACATTACTGAAAACAGCAAGGAGAAAGGGTGTTACAAACCCAGTGGGTGCTCCCAAAATTCCACCTGAATCAGCTCCTTCCCATCTCAAACACCACCCTGAGCTTTGGGAACCTTTTCCATCAGTGTGATGGGGACAGCACCAAGAAGGCCACTGGAGAAGTCACCAGCCCTGGCACATGGCATGGATCAACTGCTTCCCAGTCAACCTCTGCCAGAGCGACTGGGAACCACTGCTGCCCATTGTCACCCCTCTCCCCATGCCAACAGGACACGACAGCCTGCCATGCTCCCCTGCCCCAGGCTCCAGGTCATCCAAAGCAAAGCAAAGAGGCTTAAAGAAGCTTTTTTCCTGAAAACAAGCTCCTGTCTCTCATCTCACCAGAAATGGACAGGTGAGTATCACACTGAATATTTCACAGAATATTCTGAGTTGGAAGGGATCACAGAGTTCCACTCTTAAGTGAACGGCCCATACAGGGATTTTATCTTGGTGTATATAAATATATTAAGGCAAAACAGGACTTTCCATCCAGCTCTCCCTCCATTCCTCCCATCATGGGTCCCTTCCCACTCCAGATATTTCATGATTATATCTGATGTTGAAGAAAATCTCAGTCCTGTGCCAGTTCAGGTTGAACACAGGAAGCCCCAAATCCATTTGGAACAGCCCAGAACGGACAGTCCACCTCTTGCACCCCCAAAATCACAGCTGCTCACTCACAATCCCCCATTTTTAAACACCAAACCCCACCAGTGGCCTGGCACTCCCTCCTCAGGCCAGGGGCCCTCTGACGCTGAACCACTGCTCGTAAAAGCTATCTCACAATTTATTCCCTTCTAATTTATAGAAATATGTGGCAGCGTGAGGCCTGTGCCGAGCTCAGCCTAGCATGAAATTCCATTAACCCGATCCCGGCGGTTCAATTTGGCTGCTGCTGGCAGCCCCTCCAGATAGCACCTCACGGGTAATCTCCAGCCTCTGCTGCTGCTAATTGGTTCTCCCAAGGCTCTCCCTGGGCTGAGTTCCCTGCTCAAGGTCACCTGCAGCACCTACGAGCATCTGAAAAGCTCCTGCACTGACACCCAAGGGCAGGGTCTCTGGGATTCCCCAACACCATGGGTGCCACCACAGCTCTGCACTGGGAAGGGGCTGGAAGCCAAGGGTGGGACTGGATGCTGTCAGGTGTGGAGAGCCACACACCCCCCGTCCTACTTCCCAAGTCACGTCTCCCAAAGCACAGGGGGTTTCCTCGGAGTCACCTTTAGGCTTTCACAGTGTTCCCAAAAGACAGGGACAGCCAGGCAGGCACTGCATTGAGAACCTGCTCAGGTGACCCAGAGCAGCTCTGACACAGCCAAGTAGCATGTGGCTTGGCCAGGAGGGGGAAGGTCTTCCCACACAAGAGCCCAAATAAGAGCTGGGGCTGTGTAGTGACCAGCACCCACAAGGAAGGGTCTTGCTTCTGCTCTCAAGCATCTCTAAGGTGCCTAAGTGAACACACAAGTCCTGTAACCTCTTTTAATGCACTCCTAACACTTCCACAATCTCAAGACCACTTCGAGGTTTACAGCTGAAGCCTGCCAAGTACTGCTCACTAATTTTTTTCTTTAAAAAGCACTTGACCTTCGTTATCCAACTCCATTTGTCACAGTTAATTTACTACATCTGAATTTATGCAAGAGCAGCTGATGTCCCCATCTCTCCAGCTGTCCCAGCGAGTGGAGCTGGCAGGGCTGTGGTGCCAGGATGTGGCACAGCTCCGTGCCCAGCACAAGGAGGGCACAGCAACACCTTGGTGAGGCTGGGGAAAGGGGCATCGCTTCGGCAGCAGCTCCACAAACTTCCAGGCAGGTCCATATCCCCCAGGTTGGCCCCACACCCTCCCAGCCAGGCTCCAGCACACTCCACTCCCAATCCCACTCCCACCACCAGCAGGAGCCATGGCCCAGCTGGAAGGGATCTCCTGCCTGTGACACCGACCTCCTCACAAGGGAGGAGGCAGTCAGGGCAGGCACAGCAAGGTGAGGGCACAGGGGTACTCTGGCACCTCTGCAGGATGTGTTTTCTGATCTGCAGGCAACTCATCCTCTCTGACTTCCAACACACCATTTTAACAGCACTGGAACATCATAAAATGCAACAAAGGACAGTTGCTAGTTCTTAAAAAAGCCAACAACCATTAGTTGTAGCTACCTGTTGTATTAGAACTGTCTTTTCCTGGATATTCAGGGAAGTTGCATATAAATACCACTAAAAAAGAAAGGAGAACTCCAGTCTCTGCTACAATTAAGGAGTTCATGCTGACAACCATAATAACAATGCTTTTATGTATGGCTCATTGCATGTAAGTCAGCAGCTGTACCATGCTCATTCCCAGGGTTCTGGGGAGACTTTAGCTACACTGAAAAACAGCAAAGACCTGTTAATTCAGCAATGTCTGGATCAATCATTCAGCAAGATCTTCCATGGCCTGTTAAGTAGTAAATAGACATTTCCCCTTGGAGCCTCTCTGGGGAGTTGGACCCTTCTCCATGTTTCCTGCACTGCCAGGGAGAGCCCCTTGCCAAGGGCATGGCAGGCAAGCAGCAAGGAAAATCCCTGAGTCCAAGAAAAGGCAATTCACCTCAAATTTCTGCCTCAGTTCCTCGTTTCCTTCTTCTCCCTCAGGAGGCACCGGGACGTTGAAATACTCCCCCTCCTCCTGGCTCAGCAGCTTAAACCTGGAGGGACAGAGAGAGAAGGTCGGGTCGGGATGGCAGGTGGGGCTGCAGGTAGGCAGGACTGCAGGCAGGGCTGCTCCCAGCACGGCATCCAGGTGACCCTGCCCAGTGTCAGAAGAGCCCCCAAACCATTCCCTTGTGCAAGCCCCAGAGCCCCACCCATGTGAGGGATGTTCCCTCACTCCATTGGGACCCCCCGAGCCTGGGCAGCACATCCACTGCCTGCTGTGGTGGGCACATAGAGCACTGATGTCACCTCCAAACGAATCCTGACCCCAAAACCCAGAGAGAGATGTGTCTTCCTTGTGCTGGTCACAGGCACAGGGTGTGGGCAAACCCCCTCTCCAGCAGCTGCCCCACAAGGACAGCACCTGGAGTGTGCCAGGCTGGCACTGCCAACCCTGGGAGCACAGAAGAAAAAAGAGGGAAAAAAGCTTAAGCAGCAGTTATCAGAAATCATGGAAATGCCACTCAATCCACAGTGTTTCGCCCCACTAGGGGTGAGGCCCAGCTCCAGCAGCAGAGTTCTCAGCTGGGTGTTGTCCCAGAGGCTGCCTCGAGCAACAAAGCCCTGTCTGCAGACACAGGCTCTGCCTTGGAGTTGGTTTTCTCCATTAACTGCAGTTGTTTAGATATGAAATATAGATCAGAGCTCCTGCTCCTTCTCCAGTTTACTTCAACCAGCACTGTGACAAGGAAAATTACTTAGATCTCCACTTACATGATTTTTAAAAGACTGGAAAATGCTTAGACTCTGGGCTGTGTCAGAAGCCAGCAGCACGTGACACACAGGCATCCTTACAGGTGACTGGGAATCTGGGGGCAAGTGACAGGTTCCTGCTGTCCCCTAGCAGGGTCTGGCTGGGGACAAGGAGTTTGAAACCTGCCACTTGTCACTGTGCTGTACCAGGTGCTGCCCACCTCACCTGGGGCAGGAGGGGGCTGGACAGTGACAGGAGCCCCCCAGCTCTGCCCTGCATGTGGAGGGTGGGGGGCAGATGGTGCCCCCTCCAGTACTTTCCAGCACTCTCGGGGTACTCAGACCATCTAATTCCTCCTCCTCCTCCTCCTCTCCATTCTCTGCTCAAAAGGAGACACCATCCAACTTCTACGGTGTGAAAATACAGTCTGGGGTATTCACTCTGCTTATGAATGCAGATTAATAACATGCAGAGTTTGGTTTCCAAAAGACATCTAATATCTCTTTTCAATTATTACACCCACCACGGACAGGTAACAGCTCTCAGGCACCAGTGCCCAGGAAAAAAACAGGGAAATAAGGCACTGTGTGTCTTGCTGGGGGAGATAAAATGAAAATGGAGAGACCCATTCAGGGGTGTTACAGACCCGCTGTGTTCATTACTTGCGTGGTAACGAGCGTTGGTAATTACACACTTTGGTAGTTCCTCCTTGTACTGAGCTGTGCCCTCTGCACCGGCACTGCAGCCGAGGTGCTCCAGCCAGGAGTCACAGCTCAAGGTGTCCCCACCACCACCCCTCACACGCCTGGGGCAGCCACGGTGCCTCCTGCTACAGCGACCGAGCCAATTCAGAGAGAAAATGCTGGAAAATACCCCTTGGCAGACGATGGCAGGCGGTGCCGGCTCCTCCCGCAGCCCACGCAGGGAGAGCTCCCAGGAGCACCCCCCAAAGCCCCCTGAGCAGGAGCAAACAGAGGCTGGTGCTGAGCCCCTCCATGCTGGGCACCCAGACATTGTCCTGACTCCCCTGGGCGCCCCATGGACACCCCACCACAGCATCAGGGAGCCCCTCCAGCCTGAGAGGTGACGCAGCACTTTGCACAGGGCCAGGACAGGTGCCCTGGAGCAGAAGGAAGCTGGCAGGACGGGCTGCCACATCTCCCACCCCTACAAACCATCTGGGCTGCTTTCTGCCCATGGTATTAATGAAACAACTACATCTTACCATCCATCCACTCCTGACTTCTGCAGCTCAGAGATCCCAAAGGACAAGGAGCCCATGAAGTCATTCCTGCTGGTCAGATCCCAGTCCCAGATCTCCACAGACAACCGCCTGTCTTTGTCTGCCTCTTTCAGTTGGCTGGAAAAGAGGAAAAGAGAGGGATGGTTTCACCCTGGCAGATGTCACACCACCATGCCCCTCCATGCTCTGCAGGAACACAGATGCAAAGTGAAGGGATGGTCCTTGATGCCTGTTGAGGTCTCCAATATTTAATTTCCCAACCACGTTGATTCACATGAAGAGCACAGAGCTCCTGCCCTGACACACTCAGCTTTGATCAGGGTCAGGGCAGAGGTTTAAGTGTTTCTGAGTCACTGAATAAAAAGAATAATTTCTCAGTCAAATCAGCTCAATGCCTCTGAATAATTAAATCAGAGCAAATACAATCACATTAATTCTTGGTGGTGAGAAAACTCAGTTTACAAATTTAAACATTTTCCTTGTACTTACAATTTAAATGTCTCATTCCACTCAGGATTCAGGGAGCACTTGATAGTTTTGGTCTTCTGTTTGCTTTCGTTTTTGGGGTCAGGGATTAGTTTAAGCTTCACATAGGGATCTGACAAGCCATTAGGGTCCATAGGAACTAGGTTTTTAGCATCTCTTACTGGGGAAGAGAAAAAAAGATTAAATTCAGCATTCCAACTATAAAAATACCTGACAACTGACAACTTCCCTGCGTGCCAAGACTACGTGTGAAAATAGTGATTAAAACCAGAATTAAACTGGATCTGTGCAGACACAGGCATTACATGAGGAATGACATAATTAACGCAAAGCAAACGCAGCTCTCGTGGATGGGGGAGGCAGAAGGGTCGACTCAGGAGATTATTTTTACTCTCTGATAGGATGCTTTGTTGTCTGCTCTCAGTTTCAAGCAGTTTAAAGCTGCCTGGTTTCCTTTTGCCCCCTGGGCAGCAGAATTGCCTTGATTTGGTGGGAGCCTGGGAATGGAGAGGTGAGCGTGGGTACCCAAAGGCACCAGCAGAGCCGCCGGACCCAGCGGTGCCCTCCCCACTGGGGCACCCCGGGCTCAGCTGCCATGGCCCCGAGGGACCAGGGGGTGCCACGGGACATCCTCACCTCCCCAGCTGGAGCATCACCCGGCCCTGGGAACTGAGGCACCGCCGGTGGGAGCCGGAGCAGAAGCAGAGAGGGGAGAGCAAACCGGAGCGGCTCTTAATTGGATTGTGGCTGGGACAAATTAAATACAACCAGGCTGAGCTGGGGCTCTTTGCCTAGATTAAATCAAAGGGTCTGTCTGCCAGGAGAAGGGTCTTATCTTCTCTCCAGCCTGAGGGGAGATGGAAAGCCTGATGGCCACGATGGAGCCAAGCTGTAACCTGGGGAAAAGCAGTTTCAAGGAAGGCCAGGGCAAAGCTCCTGCTCGCCAGGTCCAGTGCACATCCCGGGGGTCAGGCATGGAGGGTTCTGTCATGTTGGGAACAGGGAAGCCAGTGCTGCCTAAAATCCCACCAGATCCCACCAGCAGCCCTGCTGGGAGGGCCCAGCTTCAGCCCATAACCCCAAGGAGGAAGAGAAGAGGACCCTGCCTGCATGTGCAGCATCACAGGACATCAGAAGATACTTTAGAGTCAGAAGAGTAAAATCAATTGCCCAGTTCCCAACTCATCAGTAAGGCATTTCTGATGAGGTTGGGAACCAGAGTTTCGAAAAGCAAATTAATGCCCCAAAATCTGCCATCTAATGCTGTCCTGCTGAAGCATTGCCCAATTTCCAGCTCCATGGAATCAAACTTGTAGCCAAAATGCAAATCTGCATTTATAAATGAGCTCATTTATCAAACGTGACAGCCCTGACAACAGCTCGTGAGACAGGGAGAGGTGTGAGCCTGCTGGGAACCACGGCGTGCCCACTGCAGGAGCCAGGCAGCCCCATCCATCCTGCAGCTCGAGGTGCTCCTCAGACCATTGGGATGGGGCAGCCCCATCCATCCTGCAGCTCAAGGTGCTCCTCAGACCCTCAGGATGGGGCAGCCCCATCCATCCTGCAGCTCAAGGTGCTCCTCAGACCATTGGGATGGGGCAGCCCCATCCATCCTGCAGCTCGAGGTGCTCCTCAGACCATTGGGATGGGGCAGCCCCATCCATCCTGCAGCTCGAGGTGCTCCTCAGACCATTGGGATGGGGCAGCCCCATCCATCCTGCAGCTCGAGGTGCTCCTCAGACCATTGATTGGGATGGGGCAGCCCCATCCATCCTGCAGCTTGAGGTGCTGCTCAGACCCTTGGGATGGGGCAGCNAGGTGCTCCACCGACCCTCAGGATGGGGCAGGCCCATCCATCCTGCAGCTCAAGGTGCTGCTCAGACCCTCGGGATGGGGCAGCCCCAGGAGCCAGAGCCACCTCCTCCCCTCTGGCAGAGGGGCAGGGAATGATTTCATCCCTGACAGTGGTGCAGTGACCTCGCTGGGATGCTGTCATAGAATTACTGAATCCTGGAATGGTTTGGGTTGGGAGGGACCTTAAAGCTCATCCAGTTCCATCCTCTGCCACGGGCAGGGACACCTTCCACCAGCCCAGGTTGCTCCAAGCCCTGTCCAGCCTGGCCTTGGACACCTCCAGGGCTGGGGGCAGCCACAGCTTCTCTGGGCACCCTGTGCCAGGGCCTGCCCACCCTCCCAGGGAAGAATTCCTTCACAATTTCTGCTCTAACCCTGTCCTCTGTCACTGCAAAACCACCAGCCCAAGGCTCCCTGTCTGCATCCCCTTCACTGCCAGGGCTCAGGGAACAATGCCCCCAGGGTCCTGCTGAACTGGGGCCTCTGCACACCCTTCCTCGAGCCCTTACTGCCTTTTATTACCTTCTTGGCTTTAAAATTATCATGAAAATGTTTTTTCAATGCCCTGCCCACCTGCAGCACTGGGAGCTGTGGGGGGCTCTGGAAAGAGGGGGACAACCCACTCCCAGGGCCACTGACATTGGGATGTGGTGGCACAGGCACCGAGCGGTGCCCACCCCAACCCCGGCACCCAGGGCAGGAGAGAGGGCACAGACCACCATCCCCCCTGCCCTGGGGTCAGCAGAAATGACCGAGACCCTTCAGACCTCCCGTGTGAGCAGCAGAACCAGCCCAGGGGCTGAAAGAACCCGCTGGCTCTGGGGTCTCACACGGGCTGGTGTCCCCTCACTGACAGGAGATACAAAATGATGTCACACGGAACCAGCTCCGACCCCGCTCCGTGTTTCACCATCCCAACAGCCAACACAACATCCTCTGGAGACTAATGAACAACCCTCCCTCGTTTATCAGGCTGTCCTTCGCTTCTTTAAGGAACAGGAGAAGTAATTCCTGACCCTTGCAGTTAATCAGTTTATGCCCTGAAGCATGAGATTTGATTACCTCATGTTATTATCTCAGTGTGCAGACCTCAAAATGTCATTAATGGAAATAATTTTATCTATTCATTTAAAAAAACAAAATGCTTCTGCTTGACCTCAAGAAACTTTCTGACTTTTCAAGCAGAAATCAACAATTAAGTGACGGGAAAATAAAAACCTGAAGCAGCGTAGCAGCAATACCTCACAGGGGAGATGTGCTCCTTCCTCTCCAGGGTTTAGGGCATTTGACAGTTAAATTTGATGTAAAATAGTTTTACATCTGTCATATCCAGACAGTTTTGTGCATCATTAAGGAGTAATAACATTATTATTAACAGCGATGAGTAAGAATATTACGATCCCATTTAAAGCAGGTCTTAAGTCACCGTGGGTACCAAGTCTGGCCGAGGAGACACCACCGTGGGCTCAGGCCAGGGGCAGGAGGAGGCGTCGATCAGTCTTGGACATCTCTGGACTAGGAGGCTTGTGGGGGCAGTGCCCACCTGCTCCACACAACTCCCATGGCCACGGGGACACCCTCCACTGCCACGGGCAGGAGATGTCACCTGCTCAGCCTGCAGGGCCAGGGCAGCAGGGCCATGGGCAGGAGATGTCACCTGCTCAGCCTGCAGGGCCAGGGCAGCAGGGCCATGGGCAGGAGGTGTCACCTGCTCTGCCTGCAGGGCCAGGGCAGCTAGAGCTGGGTGAATGAGACCTGAACAATTTAGTCTGCAAAATTTGCAAGAGCTTCACAATAAATGAGTCCAGACAAGACCTTTTCATTACTCAGGCAACCGTAACTGTGGGAACAGGCTCGGGACACCCCTGTCTCCAATGGCAAGTGTGGCAGAGGCCCCTCCAGGCAGGTCAGTGACCACAGAGGTCATGTCCAGAAGGTCACTGTGGATGCCAGAGCAGCGCAAGGCCCATCCTTTTGCTCTCAGGTTTCTGAGGGAAGGCAAGAGTAGAATGCTGGATAAACAAGGACCAGAAAGTTCTTTGGTAAATACGCCATGTGGAGCTCACTTCTATGTTAAATAAAAAAAGCCTACAATAAACCAATTCCTCCTCCACTCTCCAGACAGCTCCCATGGGCTGTCACATCCTTTCCCCTCCTCTCTGAGCACACAAGGCCATGGAACACATTCAGTGCAGGGAGTTCTGCTTCTCACTGTCCTCCAAAGGAAAGGCCCTGGCACAGGGTGCCCAGAGAAGCTGTGGCTGACCCATCTCTGGAAGTGTCCAAGGCCACCTTGGACAGGGCTTGGAGAAACTTGGTCTAGTGGATGGTGCTCCTGCCCAGGGCAAGGGGTGGGAACTTGACTGTCTTTAAACCAGATCATTCCAGGATTCTACAGTCCTGTAAAAAACTCTTCACTGCAAGGAGAGGCCAGAGTTCTGCCACCTCATCCCAGCCCACCACTTCTCCATGGCCATGCCAGCAGCACCCCCAATTCCACTCCTCTTGGACAGGACTCTGGAGAGGGGAAGGCTCTTGGGCTGACCTGCAGCACTCATCTTCCTCCCTCCAGGAGCACTCAACAACCCCAGTCAGGAGCAGCCCCACCCCAGCCAGCACCCAGCACTCGGATTAACACCCTTGTAAGCTAAAACATTTAATTAATGTCTGATAAGAATATATTTGCACATGCTCATACAATGGAAAAGGCACAGGAGTCATTATGGCTGCATCTGCCTGGGCCTGTGATTATTAATTAACATGCTTCCAGCTCATTTATCTAATCACGGCATAATTGGTTTCAGTTTTGGTCAATGTTTTCCTTCATCAGCTCAGTAAATAGCAAAGCTCTGGTCGGGGCAGCCTCTGCCACACTGCAGGAGCATCGGGGACGTGGGGCCCGTGATTGCCAACGAGGGCACCAGCACATGGCCAAGACCCACAAAGAGAAGAGGGAACCCAACACGGCCCCTGGGCACAGCAGCCCTGGCACGAGGACAGGGCACGCTCTCCTTCACACACACGTGTTCAAAGGCCCCTAAACATGCTGATGAGCCTCCACCGCCCCAAAACCCCCTGTGCCTTACAGCATAAACCCACCAGGGCCGTTCTGCCTCAAACCCGTTCAGATCTTCTCCTTTTGACACCAGCACTTCCCCGACAGAGGAGACAAACACATGATGGGGGGCGCGCTGACACCCGTGATGANTGGGGGGCGCGAAGACACATGTGATGACGGGGGGCGCGCCGACACGCGCGGCGATGGGGGGCACGAAGACACATGCGATGACGGGGGGCGCGCCGACACGCGCGGCGATGGGGGGCACGAAGACACATGCGATGACGGGGGGCGCGCCGACACGCGCGGCGATGGGGGGCGCGCATCCCCCACCCCAATGCGGTGGGAAGAGCCAGCTGCGGCTGCTGGGCAGGAGCCACGCCGAGTCCTCAAAGCAACTTCCATCTCGGAGCAGCTTTAATGGACTCCTGGCCCAGCCCTCACGTTCTCCCACTCCTCCATCTTCCAGACTCAAACACTCACGTCTGTTAAGACGACAGGCTCAGAATAATCTGCATTCAGAAGCTTTTCTATTACGGAAGGCAAAATGCGCAACGCTGTGATGACATTTGCATTTGCTATGATTTCCCACTGCATTCCACAGTCTTTTCCCCACTAATAAGACACTTGATCAAAGCCTAGAGCAGAACATGGACTGTTAACGTGCATTTGCTCTCGTTCCACGCCACCCAAGCGGTGCCTTGCCCCAGCCCACATCCACCTCCTGCACCAGGGGGTTCAGAGACACAGAGACCACATTCACAACATTGGGAAGAAATCCCTCCCCGGGAGGGTGGGCAGGCCCTGGCACAGGTGCCCAGAAAACTGTGGCTGCCCCATCTCTGGAAGAGTCCAAGGCCAGGTTGGACGGGGCTTGGAGCCACCTGGGCTGGTGGAAGGTGTCCCTGCCCATGGCAGGTCACGGAATGAGATGAGCGTTAAGGTCCCTTTCAAACCAAACCATTCCAGGATTCAATTACTCTATGAAAATCTGTGTTTTCCATTGGGATGGAAAGATTAGCTTCACAAAGAAAAGGAAAAAAATTCGAGTACGAGAAAACAAGCCCAGAGAAGTGAACAGCATATGGCAAATTGCTGTTAAATTTGTCCAGGGAGGAGGAGCGGCAGCGGCGAGCGCGGCGGCGCTGGCTGTGCCCGTGGTGCCACCTGCAGGCTCCGCTCCTGCCCTGCCAGCGCATCCCTCGCACCTCACACTCGGCATCCGCCTCCGTGCCACGGGACAGCCGCTGGAACCCACGGGCAAGGCTCCCCACACTGACAAGGTCTTTTCCCACCACCAATATCCGTTTTTTCCTGCGCAGCAGGACCAGAGGTGGGTTCAGCCCCCCCAGCCAGCGCTGCCTCCCCACCCCTGCCAGGCTCAGGGGGCTCTGCCACCCACCCACCACCCATCACTGCACTGTCACTCCTGATCTCGACAGAAATCCACCCCCTGCCCGCCCCAAACTGAAATTCCTGCAGGAAACATGTAAAGGGCATTTTCCACCAGAAACCTGTTCAGAGGAGCCCCGGTTGCTGCCTCTGCTCCCTGCCTGCCTGGGCTAGGGCCCCACTGGGGCAGCTCTGCAATTGTGCCCCACTGTGCCAACCCCAGGATGGCCAAGGAAGGTCCTGCAGGAATCGTTTGGGTGGGAAAATCCCTCCAAGATAATCAAATCCCACTGTTCCCCCAGCACTGCCAAGGCCACCACTAACCCGTCTCCCCAAGTGCCACATCCACATGTCTGTTAAATCCCTGCAGGGATGGGGACCCACCCCTGCCCTGGGCAGCTGTGCCAGGGCTGGACAGCACTTTCCATGAAGGAATTTTTCAAACATCCAACCTAAACCTTGCCTGGCCCAGCTTAAGGCCACTTCCTCTTGTCCTGTCCCTGTTCCCTGGAGCAGAGCCTGACCCAGCTCCCCCCTCCTGCCAGGGGGTTGCAGAGCCAGAAGGTCCCCCCTGAGCCTCCTTTTCTCCAGGCTGGGCTCCCTCAGCTCCTCCTGCTGCTCCAGCCCCTTCCCAGCTCCATTTCTCATCTCTGAACACAGACTGGTCCCTCCATGTCCCTCCTGTTGTGACAGACCCCAAACTGACCCCAGGATTCGAGGTGTGGCCTCACCAGTGCCCAGCACAATTCGAGATGGCTCTGCCTCCCCAGAGCTGGGTGCCCACCGTGCTTTGGGGGCCAGCTGGGCTCCCCAGTATCCAGCCACTCCTCTCCCAAAGAACTCCCACTCCTCCCTCAGCTCCACAGCAGAGCTGGAGAGCTCAGCACGCTTCCCTGCCTTGCTGGAAAAGCCAGCAGCTGACATGTTTTCACCAACACCTCCATAAAGGGCCAGAAATAAAACAGCCTTTCAAACCCAGTGGAAAAAATGAAAATCCAGCTGCACAGAATGGGGCCAGCAGAGCTCCTCCCCTGCCTCTGGAGTGGGGGGAACACAGTGCCAGGGAGCCCATGGTGCCAGCAGGAGGGTGAGCTCTGTACCCCATGGGCACCTGATGGACACTGGGTACCAGTCCCATCTCACCTCCAGAGGGAATCACAGAATCATCAAGGTTGGAAAAGACCTCCAAGATCACCATGTCCAACCTTTAAGGAAGGTGCCTGAGAAGCAGTTCTGCCTGGTTCACTGACACCCTCCTTTAGGGACAAATCAAGCAAAAAATTAATTAAAAAAAATCCTCCACAACTTTTTTTCAATTTTTCATTAACATTTTCAGTAACTTGGCATTTTTCTCGGAAATACTCCTGACAGCTCTGTAGCCCAGAAGGATCCTGGCTCTCCTCCACATTCCTGGATCATACCTGAGTACCCCCCTACAGGTGGCTGAGGTGACCTGTGCCACACCTGCCCACCCTGGGGCACCCTGATGACCTGCTGTGCCCAGCACAGAGCAGTGGTGCCCCCGGCCTCCCATTACCCTGGGGGGCTGGCTGGGGTCACCCCTCTGCAGTAGGGCAGGGAGTGTGGGGGGCTGGCTGGGGTCACCCCACCCACAGTAGGGCAGGGGGTGTGGGGGGCTGGCTGGGGTCACCCCTCTGCAGTAGGGCAGGGGGTGTGGGGGGCTGGCTGGGGGCACCCCCCTGCAGTAGGGCAGGGAGTGTGGGGGGCTGGCTGGGGTCACCCCTCTGCAGTAGGGCAGGGAGTGTGGGGGCTGGCTGGGGTCAGCCCTGCTGGGACGTGCTTGGCCAAACAAGGGGCCAGCCCAGAGCAGCAGCACCGCGGCAGCCCCTGCTCTGCCCAGGGAACAAGTGCCTGTGAGGGTGACGAGGAGCACCCCGGGGTGCACAGACACAGCCCCATCCCACCGAAACAAGCCCTGGGGGTGCCGCGGCATCTCCTGCGGCGCCGGGATGTGAGAAACCAGACTCGTCTCTGGAGAGCCACCTGGAGCTGGAGGGATGATGCAGAAGGATCTGGTGCTGCCAGGGGTGCCCGGTGCCCACTCTGGGGCACCACAGGGGCATTTCACACCCCACAGCTTTAACTCAGCCCGGAGCAGCCGTGACAGCTCAGCCGAAATGCAGAGGCCGAAATGGCCAGAGCTGCCCGGTCACCCTGCACGGGCAGGAACCTCCTTCCCAGCACAGCACCAGCTCAGCCTCTGCCAGCAAACCCTGCAGGGACTGACTGGCACCGCTGTGCCCACCACCAGCAGTGCCCCTCTCCAACATGACACCAGCACCCAGCACTCTGCTCTCCCTCCCCACAGTCCTGGGGATGCTGAAATTCTATATAAGCAGTTCTATGTTCTGTATAATTCTATACAAGCAGTTTGAAAAGTCTGTAATTGGAAGTGCCATTGACACACAGAACCCCTGGAGCCCCAGGCAGGCTCTGCCAGAGGGCAGGAGGGTGCCCGGAGAGGCTCAAACCCTGCCCTGCCTTGCCAGGCACCGCATCCCTCAGGCCCTCGAGGGCTGTCACCCCGGGGGTGGCACTGCCACACACGTACCTACGACGGTGAGCACGTCCTTCTCGATGTCAGCCCGGATGTATATCCGCCCGCGGCGCTCCGTGTGGTCCGTCCCGCACAGGCTGGGCACGTTCATCACGCAGCGCTTGTGCACGTTCATCATACAGGCTGCGGGACAGAGGGGACACTCAGCACCCCAGCGCCACCGCCACGGCTCCCAGGGGGCTCAGAGGGCATGGGGAGCACCTGCCCTCCTTTAAACGAGGATGTTGTGAGCAATTCCGGGACAAACATACAGCAAATGGACCTTCAAACACAGCCAGAGACTCCGCAGAGCCCTGCCTGGTCCCAGGGACCCACCGCCTGGTCAGTCCCAGGGACCCAC
>VWZG01000209.1:250049-312762 GCA_013396735.1 Grallaria varia
CACCGCCTGGTCGGTCCCAGGGACCCACCGCCTGGTCGGTCCCAGGGACTCACCGCCTGGTCGGTCCCAGGGACCCACCGCCTGGTCGGTCCCAGGGACCCACCGCCTGGTCGGTCCCAGGGACCCACTGCCTGGTCAGTCCCAGGGACCCACTGCCAGCACTCCTGGGTCCTGCCTGAGAGACTCCAGGGCTTTGAGCCCTCTCTCTAATCAATTGGGTTGATTCATTAAACTTTTCTTCCGTCACACCCAGGGTGCAATGCTGGATTCACCAGGAGCCAAGAAAGAGCATTAAAAATGACCTGCATGTTTGTATACACATACACAGGTATAAACATTGATATATTTAATATATAAATATTTATATTTCTATTTCAAAGCAGTCCATTTCCCCTTGGTAAGTTTCCCAAGGAATACACTGTTCCCAGGACAGCCAAGCTCCCTATTCCCGAGCAAGGAGCAGCTGAGCTCACTGCTCCTGCTGCCAGTGCCGGCACACGCTGCATGTCCCAGTCCCTTTAAATAGGGACATACAGGATTCATTTGGAAAATTACTGATTCCATCCTCTCCCTCTGCCTCCATTCCCGTTTTCTCCTCTCTGCGCAGTAATTCCCCCGCTGGGAGCGGCTGCGGCACCGCACGGGCACGGCCACAGGGTGTCACTCGGAGCCAGCGAGAGCGGAGGGGATGCGCAGGGGAACCCTGCCAGGAAAGGATGCGGGGGGGGGAGCGTGGGGATGCAGGGGGGAAATTCTGCAAGGAAAGGATGCAAGGGAGGAGAGTGGGGATGCAAGGGGGGAAATTCTGCAAGGATGCTGCAGGGGGAGCGTGGGGATGTGGAGGGGCAACCCTTCAAGGAAAGGATGCTGCAGGGGGAGTGTGGGGATCCAAGGGGGGAAATTATGCAAGGATGCTGCAGGGGGAGTGTGAGGATGCAAGGTGGGGACCCTGCCAGGATGCTGCAAGAGGATGTGAGAGGGGAAGTACTGCAAGGATGCTGCAGGGAGGGGATGCTGCTGGGGGGCGGGGGATAGCTCTGGAGGGGATGTATGGGGGAGATGCTGCTCCAGGGGGATGCAGGCAGGTTCCCTCTCCAGCCCGACACCCTTCCCTCCCTTCTGCCTGCAGCCATCACAGGGATGCCAGGTGAGAAAGTGCTCACTTGTGTCCCCCCCAGCAGCCCTGGGGCCAGAGGGAACAGAGTCTGAGCTGCAGCTGAGGCAGGGTGGGAGCCCCTGCCCAGGATCTCAGGGTGCCACAGCCCCCCATGGGGTGCAGCCAGAGCCACCCGTTCCGTCACTTACTGTCACATTTCATCCCCTGGTGAATGAGCCCGTACAGCAAAGACCCACAGTGGTCACAGAAGGTGGGGCTGGAGTACGTGTGGATTTTGAACTTGTGTTTGCTCCGGGGATCCTGGGAGGAAAATAAAGGATTAAGATTATAAACTTGCATCAGACATTGGCAAGGCACCCCCGCTCTCCTCATTCCATGTGCCAGCTGGCTCCGGAGGTGCTGCTAATGGACTTCAGTCAACTGCCACCGACTCCTGGGGACCTCTTCCAGCAATCACCAGGATCCAGCTTTATTCCTCTTTATGTGTGTTGCCATAACAATGAAAAAGCAATGCATTGGCTTCTCTGGGGATTTATTCTTTTTCAACAACTCAGTTCTAGCATGGAAAACACCAGGTGAAATTGGTAGGTACAAACCAACAGAAGGACTGGACACTGCCCAACTTCCACACAGAGCAGGGCAAACCACCCATGAGTCCATCTGTATTAAGCTTGCCCAGGAAACGTCTCTGTGCTTTGGTGCCAGCCCTGCCCAGCGTGATCCCAGGGATTCAAGCTGCTTACTTAATATTTTGAGCTTTCTTGAAATTCTGCCGACCCAGGAGAGCCCAGTTTACCCCTTTATTCCTAGAGCAGGCACTGGGCAAACAGGGCTCTTGGGCCCCAGCAAGAAACTCAAATGACAGAATCCTGGAAGGACATTGAAGATCATTCAGTGCCACCCCCTGCCACGGGCAGGGACACCTTCCACCAGCCCAGGTGGCTCCAAGCCCCATCCAACCTGGCCTTGGGCACCTCCAGGGATCCAGGGGCAGCCACAGCTTCTCTGGGCACCCTGTGCAAGTGAAACAACTTCCAGAACAAACAACTTGTTAACAGGGGAAGAGAATCAAGCACTAAGGCAGAGCAAGGACTTGATATTTCTTGGTATCTTCCATGCAAGAGAAGACAGTTCTGGAAGGCCAGGAGAGCAGCGAGGCTGTGCAGAGCAGGGCTCTGGGGCTGCACACACAGGCCAGGGGAAGATTCCAGCAGGGAGCAGCTTGATTTCATCTCAGGTTAATTGTTTAAGGGTGAGGAATAAGGCATAGCTCCCGCTCTGTCATTTGAGCTGAGCAGCTTTTTAATGGCCTGGAAAGCTGCCCGGGTATTAGCAAAGACACCTTTTCAGGGCACTGCGAGCAGAGTAAATAAATAAAGAGTGGAATCACAAGTGAGCTATAGCGTTGCTGCCAATACACTCCCTCCCCCTGAAATTAATTTCCCAGCACTGTTACATTGGAGCTTCCAGCTGCATTCATCACCAACATTCTGTTTTGTTCCTGAGCACCAGAGATAACTCCCGTGACACTGGCGAGGGAAAACTAACAGAGTTTGCTTTAACTCAATCTGTGAAGTGCCAGGGATCAGGTACAGGCTTCAGCAAATGTATTGCACTGAAACTGCAAAGATCTCACCTTTTACCTCAAGCAAACCACTTCTGGAGACAGAGCCCACAGTGGCTCCAGCTGTGGCACAGGAAAGCCAAGGGGACAAGGGGTCACAACCAACCTGCCTTCTGGACACCTCAAAGAGTCAGCTCTTTAAGTGACACTGTTGGTTTGAAAGCTTTTTGGATTCCTCAGACACGTAAGAGTAGAGAAAATTTAAACCTGGATTTTAGGCCAGAACAGCACATGGAGGGTGGAGTTCCTCCCTTGAAAGCTTGGGGCAGGCAGCTTGGGCTTGACCTTCTGAGATGGCCTATAAGGTTCCTCCCAACCCAAACCATGCTAGGATCCTGTGATGCCCTTGGCACAGTCCCAGGGGAAAGGGGGTCTCTGCCTGGTCAGTTGTGCATCAGCCACCACCACTGCCCTCCATTGGCAGTGGGACAGAGGTGAGGGGGAACAGGGGACAGCTCGAGAAAAAGTCATGTGCCAGAATGTGACACAGGGAGAAATTGCCCCCAAGTGCTCCAGTTTGTGTTCCCTTCTAGGAACAGATATTCCTGTTTAGGCAAACGAAAGCTTTAGTCATTCATAAAAAACACAAGCCTTATGCAAAAGGAGACAATTCCCACTTTGTGCGAAGGATGTTAAATTCCCACTGGAACCCAGAGTTAAAGGAGTCAGAGCTGGAAAGCAAAGCATGTGTTGAAGCACAGGGAGTTCCCCAGACCCAGCACCCCCTGCTAGGAGTGGCTGAATCGCTCGTGGGGGCACTTTGGGCTCCCATCCCCAAGGGGCTGTTCTGGAGAGACCCCCACCCAGAGGGCAGAGCCCAGGGGCTGTGAGGGTGATGGAGCAGGGAGCCAGAGCTGCTGGGACAGGTGGGGCCCATGTCACCTTGACCAGTGCCTTAGAAAGTGCCAGAAACTGGCAATTCTGGATATCATTTTCAAGCAAGGCTGAAGTCACTGTACAAAGAGACTATTTTTGTACAACCGAGACAGGGATGACGAGAACACTGTTCATGCAGATGCTGAGACTTAAAACAAGAATGGTTAAAAAGAAGTTTGCCAAGAAAAGAAAAGGCACTTCTCCTCCCCCACCAGCACAGAGCCGGCCTGAAGAACAGGGCAGGAACAGCTTTCTTCGGAGCAGAACTGGAAAATGCCATGAGAAGAATGTTAGTGCCTGGTGAGACTCTGCCCTTCCCCATCAGCACTGCCATCATCCCCTGCACGGAGGGATGTGAGCCAGGCCAGGGACTCAGGACGTGAGCCAGGGAGAGAGGAGCTGCTGCTGGCTGCAAAAGAAAGCTTGAAAGTATCTCTCCCAAAGAAGAATTAACACAGTTTGTGTGAAGAGACCGTTTTAAAGTAAATTTCATAGCGATTTAAGCAGCATACTAGCAAATACAACAGCCACACCCTACTGTCTGCCCTCAAACACGGGCAGGGGATGTAAACCCAAAACCTCACGCTTGGTTGCCACGATTCCCGTGTGGAAAATCCCCTCAGTATGCGGGGAACAACTCAGAGCAGAGGCCTGACATCCCTTCCAGGGAAAGAGTGGATTACAAGAGGTCAGGGGTGGCAACGTGGTGGTCCAGGTGGGATCCTGCCACTGTGCAAGTTGTTCTTTGGGATGCCTGGATGTGATGGGGGAGATGAGATGGAGACAACAGGACCTATTGGAGACAACAGGGACGCCAGACTTTGGCAGCACTCACTGCCCTGTCCTGTCTGGGAGCTGCTGCCCCAGGGATGCACCTCCTGCATCCCCCCACCTGCCTGCACAGGGCTGGAAAAACACCTTCGGTGAGAAATAAGTTTCAGTCCCAGCAAAAATCAAGCAAGGAAGTTCAGGAATAAGGGCACAAGAGTGTTGGGTCTTTGTTTCAATGACAAGAGGCACAATAAACGAGAGACTCCACTGGAGGAGGTTACTGACAAGAGTAAAACACAGATCCTATTCCAGGTAAGACCGCAAAGATTTGGGGCTCAATCAGGTGTCCTTGTCCATGGAGGGAATTGGAACCAGAAGGTGCCTTCCAACCCAAACCAGTCTGTGATTCAATTATTCTGGAGCATCTTTCCTACCACCACAACCCCACCTCAGAAACTTGCCTTAGTGTGCCGGGTCTGACACTGCTGAGCCAGTAAAGTGACACCAGGACACCACCCTGCTGTATTTTCCAGCATTCCAGGCACAGAGAAGCTCCCAGAGCCCAGAGCCTGAGGGCACGGCCATGCAGGAGCAGGCTGCAGGAGACTGGCAGCAGGATGGAGGCAGCTCCTGGGGAAGGACCAGTGGACCAGCACGGACACGGCTGCGGGCACAGGCACCACAGCTGGGGCTGCATCCGTGTCAAACACAACCTGCCCCTGACAGCTTCCAGCAAGGAAATACACTTCTATTGAAAAAAGATCAGTCTCTCGTCAGACAACTGCAGAGGGACACAGACAGCAGTTGTTCTCCTCTCGCTGCTGACAACACTGAATAAAACGCTCTCTCTTTCCAAGCACAAAAAAAAGAAAAGCCAAACTCAGCTTCTAACCCAGAGCAGCACTTGCATCTCAGCACCCTTTAGACATGTTTGATATCTTTCACGTGGCTTGAGAATCATTTTATTGCACCTCCACGAGAACAGGGCTCCCACAGCACTTTCCCTGCAGCCTTTGGGTACCGAATCAGCACAGAGACCCCTGAAACACCTCCTGTCTGCAGGACCCCCCTCCAGTGCCACCTGGGTGAGCACAGGCTCCATCACCCACCTCATCACCCTCCCAGGGAGGGCACAAACCCACCTCAGACCCAGCCCCGGGACTCTGGAGCCACCGGGAGGGCACAGACCCTCCGATCTGCTCTAACCCCTCCTTTAACCAGCAGCTGTGTCCGACCTGGAGCAACCAGAGACAAACACGCTGGGACTGTGAGAGAAGAGCTCTCCAATGGCAGGGGTGAAGCCACGAACAGGCTGCCAGGAGAAAGAGCCAGGCTCCAGCAGAGCCAGGGAAGCACCAGAAGGTGCTGGGAGGGAGCAAGGCAGATACATCTTCATCCCACAGGAACCATCACTGGCTGCTGGAGCAGCGAGCAGGTGCCCTCGCGAGAGGGGCAGATGGCACAGCACGAGAGCTGGAGAAGTTAATTAGCAGGACCAAAGCAAGCAGCAAGTTGCAGGAAGGCAGTGAAGATTTGCCAAAGCACCAGGCAGCAAAACCCAGAGGAATGTGAGATGCAAGGAGGGACTGGGGTCCTGTGCTCCGTGGCAGCATCTGGGTGAGAAGGTGATTGGGGGCACCAGGAAGGTGGGCCTGTCATGGAACCCTTTCTATGAAGAAATTCCTCCTAAAATCCTCTCAAGCAGCAAACAGGGACAAATTACATGCAAAATTGAAATGTAGCAACACTGGCCTGTTACCTTCCAAGAGCAACTCTGATATATATTAATGCATCCTGATTATATGACCTTTAACAGGATCATGGAAAGAAGGTCATTTTAATGATTATTTTGCCTACAATTTAAATAATTATGCATTCTACTAATAGCTCTGGCTATAATTAGGTTTGCCAACTGGAATGCATTACAAATGCCTGAGCTCCTGAAGACCTTGCTGTGGGTCAGGGTGGCCATGGCAGTTCTGCCTCCTGTCAAGAGGAGAGACAGGAGTGCCAGAGCTGGGAATGAGAACAGCAGAGCTGGACAGGGGAGCTGGGGGGTTTGGGCAGCCAGCCCCTCCAGGGCACCTCACCAGTTCTCACTGGGAGTGCTGGGGAGGGACCACAACCTGACAGCACCTTCATGTGGGATAAAAATCCTGCCCTGACCAGTGTAGCATGAACACAGCCCAGTGTCTGCAGCATCGGCATTTGCAGCTACAGCTTCATTCTCTGCTGCAAGAAGCAATTCATCTTTCATTTTTTTCCTACTTGGAGACCCTATCATGTGTAATTAGTCCTCTCTCCAAGATGGAACGCTCCTACACAGCAGGCTTGGCAAGGTTAAACACACAGCCACGCTCTCACTCTCTTCAAGGAGGTCCAAACACAACCGGATCAAACAGAAACAGCCCAAAAATCGGGGTAGTCAACAGACATTTCACCAGTCCCCAGGGATTCTGCCCTGCTCCCCAAGCGTGAAACACCAGCTCACCCCAGGCCCTCTGCATGCACCAGCCTCCATCCCCCAAAGCACTCCAGCACACCCTGAACTACCAACTGAAGAGTTATTTCAGTAATTAGAATTACCCAGCTGTTTAAATGTTCAGACAGACCATAAGCACTGTACAGGGGCAGAAGGGTTTTCCCCTTGATTTTCCAGTAACTATGAGGACACAGATCAAGGAGCAAAGTTCGAAGATATTTTCTTTTAATATATTTTTCCCTGGGCTCCAGGACCAGGCCCCAGGAAGGAGCAGCTCTGGGATGCAAACCAGCAGCCAGCTGGCACCACGAGCCCCAGCCCTGGCTGCAGCAGCCCTGCCCTGCTGAGCCATGGATGCCAGTTCACTGCACGGCTCCCTTCCCTCTCCAGCTCAGCACAACCACGTGGCCCACACTAAGGATGAACCCACTGCAAGGTTTAACACATGCAATAAATTCAAGTCCTTCTTTCTGCAGGATTCACTGGAGATTCATACCTGTCAAAGAGCTGCCAGCTTGCAGCACCAACTGAAAAAACACATCACTGTAAACAGCAGGGCCCGATGCCACAGGTCTGACACCAGCACAGGTATCTCTGCATTCACATGGACTGGCAGCAACCACAGAGCAAAGTCCAGCTCTCCATCACTTCAAAGCAAAGCCCCTGTCCCCAGCTCCTTCCAAAGCTGACAGGGCATTGCTGCATTCTGCAGCACTCCCTCTCCTGATTCAAAGCTTCTTAAGGATTATACGATTATGTAATTATAAACATTATATAGTATAAATATAATGATATTGCTGTAAGAACATGACAGACGGTGCAAGAGGAAGGAATTTTGCCTGGCCATCCCCCAGTGACAGAGGGGCAGGGGTACAGACCAGAGGGACTTTAAGCGCTACAAAAGCACCATTTTCTCCCAAGCATCTGCACCTCTCCTCATTATTTTCAGAAATTATGTATTAAAGGATTCATTAACAGCACTGGGCAGCTGTTACCTGTCTGATGGCTCTGCCATGGTGGCAGTGCTCACCCAGGGACAGAAACATCGAGCAACAGGGACTGTGACCAAGGGCCTTTAACACCTGCCCTGGTATTGTGGGGCCTCTTAAAATGTGACAACCTGGGTATAAAGCAGCCCCTCCCCTGGAAGCTGGCTGTGCCAGGGCTCCCCACTGCCCTGCGGGTGCCTCAGCCTGGGCAGGGAAAGCCAAGCACCGTGCCCACCACCAGCCACAGCTCTGCAGGGACAGGGGGCATTCCTGGTCCTGTGGCCCCACACTGCTCTCCAGATGCTGCTCCCCAGATGCTGCTCCCCAGATGCTGCTCCCGTGCCCGGGCAGGCTGCCAGTGCCCAGCACAGCTCTGGAGGCAGCAGCTGCATCCCAGCCCTGCCACTCTCACTGCCAAACCTCATCTTCCTTGAGCAAGGTTAAATGCTTTCAGTGTTTCCGTCTCTCTCGGTACCAGAGTGCCCTGGGCACCCACCCAGCTGCTCCTGGGGCCACTCGCAGCTGCCGGGCCAGTGTCCCCATCCCGTGCTGCTGTCACCCCTTTGGGTGCCCACAGCCACCAGCCCAGCTGGGGGGAGCCAGGGCTCTGCTCGGGCACCAGTCCCTCCATCACCCTGCACTTAAAGCAGCATCAGCAGCAAGATTTCATCTCAGCACACACAAATGTCTAAATACCTATCAAACCCGATATTCTGTGTATGTGACATTCCCCCCCATTGCCCGAGGCGGGTTGGCAGGGTGAGACACACCCGTGGGTCTGGCTGCCACTGTCTTTTTGTGTTTGAGCTGACAGAGAACAGAGAGAAAGTGTGTCAGAGCTGCAGCCACCCGGCCGGAGGGAACCTCGCAGTGTCACACCACATCGCAGCCCACGTCTGTGAAACCTCCAGCACTGTGGGCTCACCATGGAGGGAGCCCAGCACACACCAGTGGCACCCACACCCCAGGCACTGGCACTGCCCGGAGGGACAGACACCTGTGCTGCCTGGATGGCCAGGTCCAACCCTCCACCACCCTCCCCTCCTTTCTCCATGCCTTCTCCAGCTCTCCTCACCCTGTTCCAGTGAGCACCCACTGCAGAGGGGCAGCAGCAGAGGCAGGGAGGGAAATGTCCCAGGAACAAAGCAGAGGGAGGAAGCTGAGTGGTCCAAGGTCACTGTTTTCCTCTCCTGCAGTTCCATCCCCTCAAGCAACCTGCCCTGGGCCAAGGCGCAGGACAAACCCACGCAGGCACCCGAGGAGTGCACATCCCACAGCTCCATCTGGAGATGGAAGAGGGGTGCTGGTATCCCAGGCAAGCCTCACCCGCAGCTCCTGCCCACACATCCCTTGGCAGTCCCTCCTTGCCCCGGGCACAGCCAAGCCCTCAGTCTGTCCCCGTCACCTCCTCCTGTGCCGGGTGGCAGAAGGGCCACTGGTGCCACAGCTGTGCCCACAGCTCAGGCAGAGGGCACGGCCACCACCGGGCCCAGGGCACACCTCACCACCTGCTGATGCCCTCGAGAGCCTCCCCCCAGGTCCCCCGTGTGTCCCCACCACGGCACACAGACTCATTTCGGGAGGGCAGCCGACGTGTTTAGCCTCCACCTTCCACAGCCTGTTACACCGCCTGCTCCCACCACTTCTATTTTTAAGGGTGAGAGTTGTGGGGCTCTGGCATTTCCCCAATTGGAGCTCTTTTCTCCCAGCAGTTCCCCAAATTAGGCAGTTTCCACGGCACAGCACAGAAGCTGCCAGACGGACCTGCCCGGCGCCGGCAGAGCCGCGCGGGGAGCCCGGCCACGCTGCCCCAGCTCCCACTCACCCCAGAGCCAGGGACCCCCGGAGGAAGACCCTGGGAAAGTGAGGATGGGGCCTGGACAGCAGCCATTCAGGTGCTTTTCTGCCACAAGGCATAAAGGACATCGGGGCAAGGCTGCAGGCTCAGCCCCAAAGGGAAATCTCTGCGTGCCCACACACCCACCCTGCTCTGCTGAGAGCAAGTTATTGGGTGCCTTGAGTGTTTGAAGTGTCCCAGAAACAAATGAGAGTCCCCATAACTACGGAATCACCACCCCCAGAGGGATTTAAAAGCTGTGTAGATGTGGCATGTGGGGACCAGAGTTAGTGGCAGTGCTGGGGGAATGGCTGGACTCAAAGTTAGAGGCTCTTCAAACCCAAACTGCTCCATGAATGGGAGAAGTCTGTGAAATGATGGCACAGAAGGGCCCTCAACCAAAGGAGCTGGAGGAACATCCTCTCCACAGCGCTGTGACCCACAGGGAGCCCCTCAGCTCAGGCTGTGCCCACCCCCAGGCCAGGAGCCCTGGACTTACATCAGAGGCAGGGCCTTTGTCGGCGCCGGGGCAGGAGAAGGTGACGAACTCATGGCACCGCTTGTGCACGACGAAGCAGCAAACTGGAACGAGAAGACAGGCACAGGGTGAGGGGCACGTCACAGGATCAGCACCACAGGAACCCAGAGTTACAACCCAAAATGCTGCTATGGCTGGTTAATGAGCAGAGCCCCCAGACTCAGCAGGAGTTTTGACCTGTGATGGATTTTTAAACCCTATCGAACATCACCAACTGGAGCAGGCATTGTGGTAAAACTCAGCAGAACAAAGTGTTGAGCAGATACCAGAGGAGGGCTGGGAGCCCTTCTGTTCCTCTGAGCTCACTGCCACTCGTGGCACACGCTGAGGTCACTGCCGGGAATAAAAAGAGGGAGAATCTGGTGGGTATCTGAGCTGAAAAGTGCATGTGTCCAAAAATGGAAGATTGTACCGAGGGAACAGGTGGGCAATTTTCCTCCCACAGCTCTGCTTTTCTTCAGCATCTCCCCAAGCTCCGTTTGCCAGACCAGAAGACACGCACGTCTTCCTCCCCTCGCACACACCGACGACAGAGTCACAGGGACAGCAATCCTGACGTGCCACCACCCAGACATCCAGGCAGAGGCGCCCAGAGCTGAGTCCCTACCTCCAAAACCACCAAACCCTTGCAGAACGTGCCAGTCTGAGGCTGCCAGCACTGCTTCTGCAGTGTTTGCAGTCAGAGCACCACACTGCAAGGCTCATTTTTTCCCTAAATGCCAAATAAGCACCTCACCTCCAGTAACTGACCTTAGAGAGCCTTTTAGCACTGCAGGGAACTCTTCAGGTGATGGCCCAGCTCCTTCCCCACCTCACCCCACAGCTGGAGGTGGCAGCACTGCTTTGAGGAGCTGGGGTGTCCCAGGTTTGGGGAGCAGAGGCACCACCTCTCACCCCATGGCACGTCCTCCTGGGTGGCAGCTCCTGCCCGGGTGCCCCCATGCTCTCCATCCCACCTGCACTGTGCCCCGTCCCCAGTGAGGGCACCTCAGCTCCGAGGGCAGCAGTGCAGCAGAGGGAGCAAGTCCTGGCTCCGAGGGCAGCCTGGGCACCCCACTCTGCTCTGCCCAGGGGGCTCATCTGCCTGGGCACCCCACTCTGCTCTGCCCAGGGGGCTCATCTGCCTGGGCACCCCACTCTGCTCTGCCCAGGGGGCTCATCTGCCTGGGCACCCCACTCTGCTCTGCCCAGGGGGCTCATCTGCCTGGGCACCCCACTCTGCTCTGCCCAGGGGGCTCATCTGNTCCATCCCACCTGCACTGTGCCCCGTCCCCAGTGAGGGCACCTCAGCTCCGAGGGCAGCAGTGCAGCAGAGGGAGCAAGTCCTGGGTCCCAGGGCAGCCTGGGCACCCCACTCTGCTCTGCCCAGGGGGCTCATCTGCCTGGGCACCCCACTCTGCTCTGCCCAGGGGGCTCATCTGCCTGGGCACCCCACTCTGCTCTGCCCAGGGGGCTCATCTGCCACGTCCTAGTCCCAAGAGCAGCAAGTTACACTCAATAAAAGAGGCCTTGGAAGACGAAGAGCAGGCAGCGGGGTTTGGAGACAGGGCAGGGGAACCAAACTGAGCCACACAAGAACAGAGCAGGTTTCAGTCGCAGCACTGAAGGTGAGTGACATGGGCCATGAACCTCACAATCCCCTCTTTGTATTCTGCCACATCCAGCTGAAAATTCCTTTTCACATTTTTCATTGTGAAAAAACCAAACCCAGAAGTTTTCAAAGGCAGAACAGCTGCCAAGAGCTCTCTCCTTGCAGGACCTCTCACTTGCTTTTCTGAGTCAAACAAACAAACAAACATTTTCTTGAAAGCATTGCTCACCACTTCTGTCATTTGTAGATGGTGACAGAAGCATCTGGGAAGGAGGCAGGAAGAAATTAGAACTCTATTAGCAAGGATTTCTCCTGAAGTGTGTATATAAACTCAGTAAGTCGGTGACACCATCAGGAGGGTGCTGTGCTGAGGGGCTGAGCTGTGCTGGGAGCTTCCCAGAGGAGCCAGGGTAATTCCAGCTCAACAAAGGAAACAAGGCTGAATTTATCATGGAACGGGTTCGGTTGGAAGGGACCTTAAAGACCACCCCTGGAAGTGTCCACAGCCAGGCTGGATGGGGCTTGGAGCAACCCAGTCTAGTGGAAGGTGTCCCTGCCCATGGCAGGGGGTGGCACTGGCTGGTCTTCAAAATCCCTTCCAACCTAAACCATTCCAGGATTCTAATACAGATTCTAAGGATAATAGACTGTAAAGACAATCCACTGGAAGGCAGTGGAGCAGAACACTTTCCCATCCGATGCAAACCAGAGTTCTCTGGTGATGGCAGCAGTGTGGGCTTTGCACACAACATTCCAAAGGAAGCTCCACAAGCCCCTCGAAGGTCCATTGAACACTTCACACATGCTTCGGTGAGTGCTCCATCCATGCAAATCGGGTACAGGATCTCATGTGAGCAAACCTGTCTCAGCTCCCAAACGTGCATCCCACCCAACTGGATGCAAGGAGTTTTGATAGATCTTTCCACTGCTGTGCCCTCCTGCTTTCATCACACTTCAGCAGTTTAAGCCCATGTCTTTGTCAGTTTAGAAACCCCAGCACGAGCAGCAGCTTTCCCAGGTTGCTAATTAGACAGTTAATTCGTAAATCTTATTATTTGGATAATAAAGCTATCAAATCCCACTGGTGAGCGACAAACATCCCGAGTCATTTGTATACAACAAGAAGGAAAGATTAACCTTTCTCATTCCTTATTGCATAGTGCAAGAGTGTTCCCTGGTCCTAAATTATCCTTCAGAGCCAGCTCCATTGAAGGGATCTCAAGAGACATCCCTGTCCTGAGATAGACACAAATCCTGAAGAACCCACGAGGGCAAAGCCCCCAAGCTCAGCAAATTTCCACAGCCTTGGGAGACTTGCTGGAACACACATTTCTCATATCAGCCCTGGAACAGTCTCAGGTCAGAGGAGATTTACACCAAAGCACCAGGGCAAGATCACACACCTTCGTTCCCTGTGATGCCAACACAGTCCAGGGAAGAAAAGTCTCCTGGAAGGTTGGGTTTGAGGGCTAGGGAAGCACAGTAGCAACAGGGCATTTTGAAACCCTAGAAAACAGTCTCATTGTGGAGGATGAAAAGAGGGAAAATGCTAGAAAATGCTAACGCAGTGTTGCTTAAAAAATATATATATACACACAGACATGCTGAAAGGCTTCTTGGCTTAAACCACTGCTGAAAAACCCTCCGGAAAAACATAAAGCAATTCCCCAAACTGATCCCAGAACCTGCCAATCAGAAAAACCTCATCAAAACATGTTCCAGGAGTTTGAAGGCTGCAAAGCAAATGTCTGGCTGCACCTCCAGCACGGGAAGGGACATCCTGGGGATGGGACATCCCAGGGAAGGGACCTGCTGGGGTGGCTCTGCAGAGCTGCCCCAGCGCAGCCATGTGCAATGGCCTGGCACGCAGGGGGGTAGGCTGGCGTTTGACAGCTCCATCCAGCAGTGTGGGGTGCGGAGCAGTTGGCTGTCTGCGTGCTCTGGAAGGATGCTGCACATCCCTGCAGCAGGCAGAGGCTGCGGAGAGCCCCGGCGGGTCCCTGCCCCTCGCCTGCACAGCCACCTGCCCCCGGCAGAACATTTCCTCCTCTTCTCTTTATGGGATGCAAACCAAAGGGCTCCCCCGCTCTCTCTCACCTCCCGGGCTCCCTCTCCCCTCAGACAGTTGGGCACTTCGCCCAAAGATACAACAATGCCCAAAGATTTGCTCTTGGAATACAAAGCCCTTCCCAGGCCAGCAGCTCCTGCCTGGGGAAAGCCCTTTATCAAAGCTTTAAGCTCCTTAGACTGGCACCAGGCTCCGCAGGGAGCCAGCCCAACACAACCACAGCTATGGCCGGGAATGTCACAGCCCAGGAAAGGCTCAGGTCACCTTTTATTTGCAGATTGCAGAGATTGCTGAGCCCACCCTGGAGAGCAGCACAGCAACAGCCCCTGCGTGTGCCAGGGCACACAGAGCCAGAGAATCCTGGGATGCTTTGGGTTGGAAAGGACCTCAAAGCTCGTCTTGTTCCAACTCCTTGCCATGGGCAGGGACACCTTCCACCAGGCCAGGCTGCTCAGAGACCCATCCAACCTGGCCTTGACACAGCGGCCACTCCTGCTCAGAGTGGCTCTTCTGTGACCCTCTGAGCCCTGTTTCTCCAGCACACTTTGACCCGGCTCTGCATCAGATATTTGGGATGCTACAAACACACGAGAGAGGGAAAGCTGTCCTTGCCGTGCTGCATGGATCTACCTGTGCAAAGAAAACTGATCAGGGAATATCCTGAGCTGGAAGGAACCCACAAGGACCACCGAGTCCAACTCCTGGATGGGCCCAGGAAACCTCAGGAGTCCCACCATGTTCCTGAGAGCGTTGTCCAAACACTCCTGGAGCTCTGGCAGCCTCCAGGCCATGCCCAATGCCCTGGGGAGCCTGGGCAGTGCCCACCACCCTCTGGGGGAAGAGCCTTTCCCCAATATCCAACCTAAATAACTGCAAAGGGTCATAGATACTGGAAGAAAAGCTCCGGCATGGGGCCACCCAAAGCCTCACATCTCCACCCAAAGCCTCACATCTCCACACAGCCCAGAAAAAGCCAGGAGAGCCCCCAAGCTGCCTTCAGCCCCCAGAGAAGCTCTGAGCCCTCTGCACAGGGCACAAACCCACGGCACCCCTGGCACAGAGAGCAAGACTGGCACGGGGTGATAAATCATCTGCCCCCCGCTCGCTCTCAGCCTGCCACAGGAGATCAGATTAGCCTCATCTCCCACGTCATTAGCTGCAGGAAGGCACCCAGCCCTCCCCAAAGCCCCGCCGCGGTGAGGAACGGCTTCCTGCAGGGATGAACCCTGCCTGGCAGCCCACAGAGCAGCCCTGCCTTCCATTTGATCTCCATTTGGAGCTCTAATTTCATTGCATGAACTCCTTGTCCTGATGTTCTGAAGAGGGGGATAATCCATTTTCCTGAGTCCTTCACAAAATGAATAATTCAGTGAAGTCACCTCTGATGCTTCCCACGAGTTCACCCCTTCCCAGAACACACATTCCCACTGAAGGGAAGCCTTCGTCCCCCTCGTCAGGCCAGGGAGAGGTCTGGAAGCACCAGGAACAGTCTTGGATCTGGCACGTCAAGTAAAGGAGACAGATGGAGAGTTAACAGAGACAGAAGAAGGTTCAAGCAAGACTCATCTAAAAAGCAAAGCCAGAGAGGAGTTCAACCCTCCCCAGGGAGCTGCTGGAGCTGAGCTTTGGCAGATGGTTCCAGTATCACGAAGCTCAAAGATTATTTCAAGCGTATCTCAGTGTGTAGCTGCTCCCTTCCAACCTGTGGATATTCTCGTTTGGATAACGTCTCCACTTCCCAACTAACAACAGACTCAGGAAACAGCTTGGAATTCAGATTAGCAAAACCAAAGAAAACAAAAACACCAAGGGGAAAAAAAACCAAAAAAGATTTCTTTAAAGGAGCTTTGTGTTGATCCACCTACACTGGGCAAACCCCCAGAGTCAGAGGCACCAGCCTGGCTGTGCTCCGGGGAGGGACCGAGATGTGCCACAGCCAGAGCTGCCCACGATTTTCCATTTCATGTTAAAAAAAATCAGCCTCACGACATCAAACAGAGGTAGTGAAGCGTGGTAATCATAAAGTAAGGGGAAAGAAGGGCTCCAGGAGGGGAAGTCCTGAATTTCTGACAGCACTTTACAGCTTTTAATCACTGAGAGCACACACAGAGAGAAGCTGGGCTAAAATTTGCGCTCCTTGGATTTAATCCCCAGCTTTGGTTAAAAGTTTTCTGGGGTTCTTACAGCACAATAAATGTCTTCAGCTCCTCAGGCTTCTGCGGTTTTCCCACTGTCAGCTCCAGAGAGACACGGTGAAAACCACCATGATCTGGTGGGACTTTGGGGTACCCCTGGGAGCAGCTCCAGGGATGGGGATGTCGGGGGCTATGGTGGGTCTGGGCTGATGCACCAGTTGCTCCTTGGCTGAGGGATGAGGAGAGTGACAGCAAGGACCCCGCGTGCCCTCCCTGGCTCTGTGCCTGCTCTACCATGGGGCAGCAACCCCAGGGAATGACCAGAAACTTCTGCCCTCTGGAAGAACCTGGAATATTGCTGATTCGCCCCATTAGGCACACGGCCCAGACCCTGCAGCATCCCAGCTCAGGGATGAGCAGGAAGGTTAAGGGGGGGGTCAGAGGCCACTGGGGACCAGGGAGAGGGGCCACGGATTCAAGGAAAAGATGAATTGGGGTACAGGGGCAAGAAGTGCAAAGAAGCATTTCTGCCCAGTTGGGGTTTTTTACACAGAAAAGGAAACAGCTCTGTTTTCCTTAAGGAAAAGGAAGGGGAAATGGAGAACACAAGACATGAGGCTTCTCTTCTGAGGTTTCCTCAGCTCGTTTCTCTAGAAGGCTCTGAAGGCTACAAAGACTTCAATCCCAGGGAATGATCCTCCCCCAGACCTGTTAATCCCGCACCAGTGGGACACCCAAACCTCTGCCACGGACCTGAGGGGGCCCAGCCTGGCAAAGCAGTGCTGGGAGAGCTGTCATTGAGCGCCAGGGAGATAAAACTGCATTTCCTGATATTTCCCAAGCAAAAGCAGCAGGATGTTCCAGCCATTCCAAAAGCAACTCTCACTGTCCTCCTGCTCTCCGGGACACTCCGGCAGTGGTGGCCGGAGCAGGGACCACCCAAGATCCCACACAACCAGCAGGGCTTTTGCCCACCACTACTCCTCCCAAGCTGCCTTCTGGACAGGGGTGGAGCACAGACACAAAGGTCTGGGATCGGGACTCCCCTCACTCTCTGCAAGTCCCTTGGCCATTGCCATACCCCCTTCTGCAGGGAGATGAGGATATTCCAGCTCCTCCCAGCCCACCAAAGCCTGTCCAGATGAAGAGCTCAGCAATGGGGGTTACGTGCCTGAAGAGTAGAAGTCCTCTCTTTTGTGCAAACCCCTGTTAGAAAAGGGCAGACTGAGTTACCCTAATTTATTTAGGCTCCTCATCTGCCCAAACACCCAGCTCCAGGCTTTTTGCCCACGTATCCCATTGACTCTCCAGGAAAACTGACCCCTCACTCTTCTGCCTGTTTGCTCCTCGGGAGGGGAACAGGGACAATGTTGGCCCTCAACAAAGAAACCCAGGATGCTGCAGCAGAGCCCAGTGTCGCTCACCCCGCGGGCCGGCAGCGCGCCCGCTCCGGCACTGGCAGCTATTTCCAGAGACACAAAGACATTAATTTTACATCAGAGAGCCTGTCCCGGCTCCGAGAAAATCGGCTCAATTTAAATACTTCATCAGCATTTCTCCCATACGGAGCTGTAACAGAGATTCACTTTCAGGCTGAATAATTCAGCCCTGCGAGTGCTCCGGGCGGCAGCTGCCGAGCCACCACCCGTGCCAGGAGCCAACCACGCGGGCAGCGCTTCTGCCAGCCCACCAGGAGCCCCAGCCCCAGCAGCACAGGCAGGTGGTTCTTGGCAGCAGGAATTGCCACAGCCTCCAAAACTGGGCAAGAGCCCACAGCTCAGCTCCCCCCCCATCCCCATTCCTCCACGGACCAAGAGTTTTAGGGCTCCTCAGAAACATTTCTGTGCTATTGAGACCCTGGGATGGGCAGGAAAACACAGTCAGGCACCAAGAGAATTGCAGGCAAGGTCTGGGGTGCTCCTCACACTGCCACAGGCTTTGGATGGGCCCTGCAGACACCATCACCACCCACCCCTGAGCTCCAGCAGCACGCAGGGGACAGAGCTGGGGGACAACTGGCACCTGCAGCTTCGAGGTAAACCTTGTCAACAAAGCCCAAGTGAATCCAGTGCCTGCAGTGTCCGACACCAGAGCCAGCCCCAGCAGCTGCACTGAGAAGGACGGGGAGGAAAGCTCCACTGGTTCCTCCTGAAAGGGATATCTGTAACATTCCTCTTCCCTTATTGAAAGGGGTGGAGTATTTTGAGCCCAGCCATGTGCTTTGAGAAGAACTTGAGCCCACATGAACAAAACACCCAAAACTGCCTGCAGCTTTTCCATGAAATACCATGATGAATTGACAACATCCTCTGCATGACAATGAATGTGCTGGAGCCAGGCGGGATGAAGAACATCAATCATTCCCAGCAGTGGAAGAGGAGTGGGTGGGGACAGGGACAATGACAGCATGGGAGCTCAGATCAGGGAGAGAACTTCATTCTCCCACCACGTGTGGCAGAGGAACACCTAAAGCCACATCTGGGATGCCAGGGACAGGGCTGCCCAGGCAGAGGGTGGTCTGGGATGCCAGGGACAGGGTGGTCCAGGCTCCAAGGGACAGGGCTGCCCAGGCAGAGGGACTGCTCCAAGAAGCCACATGGGTGATGGAGCTGGCCTGGATTTTGTGGCTCTTCCTGGCACAGAGTTCACCAGACATGGCAGAGGGAGAATTCCTCCACCCAGGACATGGCACAAGTCCATCTCCTGCTTCCTCTCCAAATTGCTTGGGCCAAAAAAGCTGCTTGGGAACAGCAAGCAGAGCATCCCAACATCCAAAGACACCTACAGGAACTGCTCTTTCCCCCCACTCTGCCTGTTCCCAGACCACAGGTCCACAGCCAAGTCCCACCGCAAAACAAGCCTCTCAGAGACCATAAAAAGCCCCTGACAGAACCTCACAGAGAGGTTGTTTGCAGCATGGGGGTGACCATGGGGTGTATGGACACCACATTGCACCAGTCGCCCGCTCCCCAAACCCAGGTGCCCCCAGGAGACAGCCAGGGCCAGCAGCGAAGTTCAAACCCATGAGAACAAAGCCACCAATGTCCCCCTTGGACACCTTTCTCCTCCGCCCCGGTGCCCGTTCCAGGTGCCTGGCACAGACCCACGCATGCAGTGGGAGCAGCGGGAGGGTGCTGCCCACGCAGCGGCCCCGAGAGCCGCCCCAAGGGAGCAGAGGGGAACTGCTGCTCCCCACCCTCAATTACAGCCAGGCCAGCAGCACTAAGGGGGAACTGGACAAGGTGGAATTCGGTCCTTTCCACGTTAACAGCCCCCTCTAACCTGTTCCTTAAAAGCCTGAATCAGGAGAGCCTTGTGACATGGCACAGAGAGAAGGGTCAGCACAGGGAGGACAGTGCTGGGCTGGAGGGGACAGCCCCAAGGCAAGCAGGGACACTGATGGTTTGGGGACCACAGGCACTGGAGGAGGAGCTGCCAGTGCTGGCCAAGGTCAGGCAGAGGAGACATTTCTCGAGATGCAGAATGGATGGACAGACTTGGTTTGCACCTTGGACAAATGGGGAGAGGCATCGAGGCCACTGCCACAGCACCCCCTGAGCAAAGGGCTGGGTGCCCAGGGACACCCCTGGTGCCTGCAGCCAGCTCTGCTCACAGACACCCACTCACCAGCTTCAGGACCAGTCCCAGCCCCCCAGCGACACCCTCAGCATCTCCACCAGTGAGAGATGAAAAATAAGCACTCTGTGATTAATCAAAGCCCCGAGGGAGCAGATTAAACAGTCTTGGCAATTAGTTCTGGATTTCTTAGGAAGGCACTGGAAGCCAGTGGAAGGCTGCTGCAGTCCCCGAGGATGAGCACCAAGTCCTCCTCAAACCCTGCACCAGTTACACAACTTGCTGTGGTGATGTGTTAAATTACAGATGGTCTCAATTAAAAGTGCAGAGATGGAAAGGAGGCTCGGAAAAAAAAACCCACATGAGAAGAAAGAGAAGATCATTAAAAACTTGGCAGCCTACTTTGACTCTGGTGACCTGGTAATTTAATATTGTAATTGAAACTCTGGGTCAGCCTCTTGAGAGGAGGGAGAAATATGGAAAGGTATCCCAGCAGGATCAGTGCTGCCCAGAGAACGGGTCAGGCATCAAGAAGAGGGCAGTCCTGGTGGCAGATAACCCACCACCAGCCCAGGTATGACTCTTGTATCTCCCTGCCTGAGAAGATGCTGCCAGCCTGCTTTGAAGCCATTCCTTTTTGTCACAGAGTATTAATCCTGTTCAAGGCAGATAAAAACCCAGTCCCCAAAGTGCTAATAATGTAACTCAGTTAAAGCTGGATTTTGTCACTTATCTTCAAGAGGAGAGAGGAACTTCACTTCCATTTTCTTCCTCACATCCCCTCCTTGCCCTTAAATTTAATATTCTGAGCACTCTCATGTCCAAAAGCAGAGACCAAGTCTCAATGCCTAGAGAACATTGCCTGCACCTCCAAACAGGCAACGAGCCACAGGGACACCAGGCTGGCTAAGTGCCTTTCAGCAGTCAAAGATCACCAACCACAGCCCTTGCTACCAGTGCCATGTGCCCACATCCCACCTCGTCCCAGTTCCAGCTCTGCCTGCAGCCTGGTGCCCACCCAGTTCTCACGGCACTGGTGCTGCCCAGCGCAGACGGTGGCAGTGGGAAGGAGCCCCTTGCACCACTCCCACCTACCCATTAGACAGGATATTAGGGAAGACTTGCACCAATCCATTTGGGAATGTCATGGGTTTATGTCCCTAAAAGAGCTGGTGTCACACACACCTCGGTGGTGCTCCAGTGAGCAATCAGAGGTGGCTCCAGACTGGGGACAGGAACAACCTGCTAAGGTGAGGGGAGATTAGAGAGCCTTTCCTACAAGGGGCAGGTGTTAAACCAGTTTCCTGAGTAAATCACGGAGCTGCATGCATTTGGAACATGTTGGGATGATGGGATCAGGTCAGCCACGTGCCTACAATGAGGTCTCAGTAGAGACACAAAGCCCTCCTCTCCTTCTGGTGCCTCCACCACACCAACTGCCCCACCAAGGCACCGTGGTGGGGGGTTCCAAGCGTGCCCCAAAAAACCTGTGCCTTCTCCTGAGCCACACTGGAATCCATCATTTTCAGCAAGGATTTCACTGTGCTCACCCCGAAGCCTCTTCTGGCCAAGAGTCTTCACAATCCTGGTACCAGAACTAATTTTCCCTGGCACTAAAGATGCAGCAACTGAGCTGCTTTTTGCTTCTGCAAAACAGCAAGAGGAGTTGATGCTGAGCACTCACAGTGAGATAATAATGCACTCACCTCCTGCAGGTCAGCTACTGGGGGCAGAGAGTGGGGCTTGTACACAGGAGAAACCATTCAAGCACCCCTGGCCAGAAGTGTTGGTTCTTTCCCTTCCAGAGCACCCACCTTCCCTCCAGAAGATCACCACCACTGAGCGAAGGGCTTGGGTTCAAAATCAGCCCTACAAAGAGGAATCATTTAAGCTCTTTGGCCCAGACACCAGCAAGAGTAGACTGTGAACAGTTACCACACAGCAAGGGCTGGGGGGCATTTATATACTGCTAAAGAGACAGCACGGGCTGTAATCTTGTTCCCCTGTGTATTTCTAAAAAAAAACAACCCACCAGAACACTGCATGGTCCCTTGGCGTTTCAGGAAGCACAAGAAACAAAAATAATCACCAGTACAACAGGAACATATTTTTTTTTGTCCAATATGAAGAGTAATGACTTCCCTGCTGCTGCCTCAGGCTTATTTTGAGCTGGCAGCGTCTTGGGAGGGTTTGTTCTCCAAACACCGAGTGATGTTTGCAGGGTTTCTTGAACACCCAGGAACGTGAACAGCTCAATTTAAGTGCAAGTGAAAGCAGCAGTTAGCCAGGGCCCCGGGAAGGTGAAGCTGCCTGTGGAGGATTTATTTTGTGTTGCAATTGTGTCGTCATGCACAGCCCTGGGTTTCTGACACAAAACACTGGCCATGTCCCCCCGTGACTGCACCACCAGCACCACACTTCCCTGTTGACCAAGCACAGGAAGCCACGGTATGAACTTGAACCAGACAGTTTTTAAGGTTCCTTCCAACCAAACTTGCCCTGTCAGCATTTAAAACACAGGCATGAACAGCTCCTGACATGAGCACACCTCCTGTCTATGCCACCAATCAAACCAAGCATTTAAGACAATCTCAAGACATTTTTCCATCCTCTCTCCTCTTGGACGCCAGGTTCTGCCCCAGCTGGGCACCAGCACACTGCTGGGCACCTGTGGCCCAGCTCAAGGACTGGAGCCAGTCCAGTGTGTCCTTCAGCACCTCCACTGCCACCTGGCCAACACTCAGCGCCCCCCAACAACCAAGAGGCTGCCCAGAGAAGCTGTGGATGCCTCATCCCTGCTCAGTGCCACCTCAGGTGGGATGGGCCTTGGAGCAACCTGGGCTAGTGGAACATATCCCTGCCCATTGCAGGGGTATTGGAACTGGATGATCTTGAAAGGTCCTTCCAACCCAAACCATTTCAGGATTCTGTGACCTAATCCAGATAAACATTAGCCAGCACATTTTGGAGCCTCCAAGCCCAGGAGGCACCTCAGGACCTGCCAGACAGCAGCAGATAAAGCTCTCTCCCTGCTCCTGCATGATGGGAAGCCAGAAAACACCCCCACGATCCAGGTCTGCTCTCTCAGCACCATCAGCTGTGGCAGTCAGGGGGTCCTGGAGTCACAGGGATGGGGGACTGAGATGCTTCCCCTGTGCCCCAGCAGAAGAGAGCAGCCAACTGGACTTTATCTTATTATTTCAACCACTTCCTCCAGCAGTAAAAGGCAGGCTCAGTGCCACAGCTGTGACACAGAGGAGGGGTTCCCTTTAGGTTTGGATTCCCCCAGGTGCCCCTTAAGAAGAGCTTGTCCCCAAACCTCAGCAGCTGTCAGCAGAGGTGGGTTCAGAGGGGCCCTGGGGGCTGGAACCCACCCACGGCAGCACAAAGCAGCCTCTGCTCGCCGAGCCCTGGCAGCGTTATCGCAGCAGCTCCATCTGCACGGGCAGCTGCTGACTCACAGTGCCCACGCTCTGCACCCCCCCCCAGCACCAGCACCCACCAGAGAGGGGGGCCCATGGAGCTGGGCACCCAGCAGCCACCCCCTGGCAGCCACGGACTCAGCAAGAAGCTGTGCCATGGGCATTAGGGCTATTTTAAAGCAGGGATAAAAAAAATCAAGCATTATTTGGTCCCCACTGTCTCCACCTTGAAAAGATCTGGTGGGACCATCAAACGCCCCAGGCAGGGTAGGGATGGTCTCCATCACCAGCTCTCACCGATGGACCTCCCCAAAAAGCCACCAGCAGCTCTCCCCCCACCACAGTGCCTCCAAACACACACCCATCGGGCAGCACCAGGAGCCAGTCGGTGCCCAGGAAAGCAGCAGCAGCAGCCCTGGGCACTGGACCCTGGCAAGGGGATGGCACACCAGGCAGCCCTCAGGCACCCCCAGTCCCCCTGGGGACAGGGCTCTTGGCTGGTGTGACACTTGTGCTGCTGCAGGGACAGGTGGGGGTGGTGGCACCCAGCGGGGGTGACACCACGGGGTGACACACCAGGGTGCCCCCACTGAGGCGTCTCCACAGACCCACCAGACCGAAGAAAGGGGACAGAGCAGCTGCCCACGCTGGGGGATGCCTGGCCCTGCCAGACCTGGGCTGGGCTGGCAAAGGAGCCCCAGACAGTGGCCCATCAGCAATCACCTTGAGCAAGGCTAAGGAGGGAGCTCACCTGGGGCTGCCCCAGGTTGGAAGGACCTTTCAAGATCATCCAGTTCCTGCCAGCACAGGCCTGGGGGGCACTGGGGGGGTACTGGGAGGGCAGAGCAAACCAGGAGCTGCTGCAGCCTCACCTCGCTGTCAGCCCCAGCCAGCACCACTCCTTTGGGGAGCTCCATTCTCAGCCTCTCCCGTGGGCTGAGTGGGGCAGCAAACTCCCTGCAGTGGAGCAGAGGGATGGGCAGGGCAGCAGGGGGGTCCCTGCCCACATCCCCATCCTGCAGCCCCACACAGCCCCCAGATGCTCAGGACAGGACCCTATTCCCACTCCCCTCATATTCTCTACACAGAGGGGCTCAGACCTGCACAGGAACCTGGCAGGAACACGGCCAAGCTTCAGGCTCTCCCAAGGCAGCTCTGGCTTTGGGGAACTCAAACTAGATGCCACCAGGGGAGGGCATGGTGGGGTGGGAGACACTGTGGATGAGGCTCCTGGGGAGGACATTTGAGTAGGAGACACTGTGGATGAGGCTCCCAGGGAGGACACTGTGGGGTAGGAGACACTGTGGATGAGGCTCCCAGGGAGGACACTGTGGGGTAGGAGACACTGTGGATGAAGCTCCCAGCGAACAGCTCTGCTGAAGCCCCCTGGGCTCGGTGGCAGCACGGCAGTGTCTGTGCCAAACCTGTTGGAGCCACAGCCCTCAGGACCTGCTGGGGACAGCACAGCAGCCCCGGCACCATTCAGGGGTAATTTGCTCTGTTGGAAACACGCTGCCTGTGCCAGGAGCTCCGTTAACCCCATCCCACAGGGCTGACCCTGCAGCACCAACGTGTCCGGCAGAAGGAGCGAGGGGAAGCACAGCACTAACACAGACTGCTGGTCCAGCCACAGCTGCACCCTGGGGGGCTTTGGGACCCCCTGGCACCCCACTGCAGCACGAGGGGCACGAAGGAGGGAGGAGGGAAGGAGGGAAGATGCTCACCGAGGTGCCAAGCACTCGCCTGGACTCCAGCCAGCAGATGAATGTTCACTTCCCAGGAGAGCTTTGGCAGCAGCAGCAGCAGCACAGACAGCAAAGCCCCTCGGCGGGCGCTGACCCTCGCAAGACGGGCGCTCCCACACTGCAGCCCCCACGTGCCGCAGGAAGGGAGCGGATTACACGGGCTTCTGCTGGCTTTCCTCCCTTGCAAACAGGCCATTATCTCCTGACAGGCTGTGTTATTACACAGCAGCATCGCTGCCTTGAAGACATTCAGAGGGCTGCAGCTGGCAGGATCGCTCGTGTACTTGGCACTGCGTGTGATGCTCTACGGATAAGATATTAAAATAACATTTCCAACACGCAGATTTACTGTGTCTGCTCGCTCCTCGCGCTCCAGCCGGAGCCGTTTCGAACAAGGCTCTCTGGATGCTGCCAGACAGGCAGCACCGAGCGCGGCGCGGGCTGCAGGAGTCACCTTGCTGCAGGAGGGAGGGGGCAGCTCTGTCCCGGGGACCTGGCTGTCCCTGTCCCCGGGTCCCCAGGGCAGCTCTGGGATGCAGCACCGCGTAGGATGCGCTCAGAACCTCTCCAGGGCGATGGCCATGGAGAGGCAGAGCAGGGATGCACCAGCCCTCGGCCAAGGTCAGCAGGGAAGGGGGGAATCAGGCACTACCTGCAGCATCACATCTTCAAACATGTTGGTGGGGAGGAAGAAACCAAACCTGCTTCGTACTTTACCTTTTCGTAAAAATAATTAATGTTTAGGTGAATTTTGTTTTAACAGAGCAGCCAGAGCGCTTGGCTTCCGCTTCCCTGGTCAAACTCCATCAACCCAGGAACTGAGTTCACTCTTCTTGGACAACAGTCCTGTGTGATTACACACCACTGGGTTCAGTGAAAGCATTATCTGGGCTGGCAGCTTTCAGAGGAGAAGAAGAGAAAAGAGTCCTTTTATTTACACGGAGCTCTGCAAAGAGCTTTCCTGGCTCCCATTCCCCATCCACGTCCCTGATGGCCAATACGACTTTATTAATGTTTAGGATATGCCCTACTTTTTAATGCAGCTCTGTCCAGGTGAAAGAATCCATTTGCATTTTTAATGAAATTTGGATAAGCAATTTACCCGATCACCAGCACATCAGGCTCCAAAACCCCCACACAAAGGCAGCCCAGGTACTGGTAGTCCCTCAGAACATTGTGCTGTGCCACGGCTGCTCCAGCCCCAGTGTCACCCAGAGCAGCCGGGGGTGTCATTTCATCCCAATTCTGTGCTGCTGCTGCAGCTGGCACAGCATCCACACCCTCCCTGCCATCGCCACCTCGCCCAGAGGCAGCTTTACATCCAGTCTATTTCAATAAGGCAATAAAGGGGAAAGCTCCATACATAAGAGACTAAATGGGACAATAAAAATCTGTGAGCTCTCCCAAAATGTCTCCCAGCTGTTCTGCAGCACTTTATAGTAACAAAATAGGGCAAATTTCAGAAATACTGAGTTTTGCTTGTGTATTCCCAGCAAGTCTCTCCAGTTCACGTTGGCCTCTTCCCATCTCCCCTCTGCTGAGCCGTAAGGAGTTGTCAGCAGAGCTGGGAGGAGAAGGAACAGAACCTTCCAGTAACTCACTGGAAGGTGCAGCACCAGCTCCCACAGTGGGCAGCAGCCCCTGGCCGTGTGCCCACCCTCAGCACCGGACAGACCATGACAGCTCCTCCACAGCAAGACCTGCTGTGACATCCAGTTTGAGTTAGGAATAAAAACCTGATCTCCAGTAGAAGAATTGCTCAACCTTCACTTCTGACTTACTATCGGGCCAAGCCATCTCACCAGGGAAGGAAAATGAGCTGCAGCAGCTGGATCAAAAAGTTCACCCCAGCTCCCCACAGCCCTCCCATGGGGAGTTTACCCTTCCCCTTGGAGAGGAGCACAGTGCAGCATCCCCACAGCATCGCCCCCACCGAGGCACCTTCCAGCACCTGCAGAGCCCAAGGAAAGTCACAGAAATGTCCCCACACTGCTCTGCACAACCACCTCTTGCATACCCCTGCAGGAAGAACACTGTTCCTGGGAGCTTAAAAGCCATCTGGAATTACTGGGGTTGAACAAGGAGGCACAAACCCAACACCCCAGCACCACTGAGGGGATGCTCCCCTACAGCCCAGGGGTTGCTGCCTCCAAAGCTCTCACAATGCCACCCAAATGCTCTTGGAAACAAGCCAGTGTCTGTTTGAAGAGTTTGGGGTAATAAAACCCCTAAAAGGGGTTCCTGCCCAAGCAGATCTTGTGTTGACCCCCCCTTCACTGTGCCCTGACACCCGTGCCCCACTGAGCATCCTGAGGGTCCCCACCAGCACCCCTCCGAGCTCCAGCCCCATCCCCAGCCCAGCCCGGCAGCTGCTCGGGGGCGGCTCTCCATTTCTGCACGCACATGACCGAGTAATAAATATTTGGCAAGATCTGTTATTTTTACATCAACAGTCACAGCCCCCGGCAGAGGCTGGGGAAGGAGCCTGTTCCTGCCGAGCCCAGGGCCACCCCTGCTGCCCCTCCTCACCTGCCCAGCACCTGCCGAGGGAGCCCCGAGGGATGCTGCACACAGGACTCGCCCTCCCAGGCTGGGGAGGCTCCTGGTGCTCCACTCTGGACCTCAGACAGACCCTTGAAAGCCCCACCAAAGCTTTGCCAGAGCGCGGCATGAGGGAACACCTCCATCAGCTCTCCCAGCTCTCTCTTCATAAAATCATGGCATGGCTGAGCTTGGAAGGGATTTCTGGAGGTCCTCCTGTGCAAGGAGCAGGTGGCTCAAGCAGGGCCACCCACTCAGGACCAGCCCTGTCTTTGCCACGGGAAACCTCAGGCTCACCTCCTGCTCCTCCTGCTCCTCCTGGCTGCTCTCATCTCCCAGCACTGGCAGCCTGACAGATCTGCCAAAGACCCCGGAGACCCCCCCACGCAGCTCAGAGCTGGAAGGAACCCGGTCCCTCTGTAAATCCCTGCCTGTCCCACAGGAATCCTGGGAGTTATGGAGACTGGAGCTACAGAGGAGGAGGCAGGTTCAGCCCAGGACTCAAACTCACCCGCCAGCCTCCCCCAGGGAAGCACTTCTCTGCCTTTCAGGCTCGAGGAACAAACACCCACCAAAAGGTGCTCCCCAAAAATTTCATGTTTTGCACCCTGCCAGGATCATTCACTGCAAACTGCTTCTCCAATAAAGTACATTTCCAGGGCTGCATGTTTTCTTGTGATAATCATCCTCCCTCCTTGGGCAGCTCCAGGACTCTCCTCCCCTCCCATCCCCACCGGGCACCACTGCTGGGCCATGGCCCAACGCGACACCCACTGCCTGCGTCAGCCCTATTCCAGCCTGGGGGCCATTAATAATAATTACCTTATAATTCTATTTCATTATAATATTATTTTGGACAGCAAAGGCTGAGCCCAGCATATTCCCATCGCTAATGGAATTACAGCTCCTTCCGCAGCCCCGAGCGCCAGGGGAGCAGGAGCTGCAGCCCCGGATGCTGGACCTGCTGTGTCTGCACCTCCAGGAGCTGTGGGGATGAGGCTGCAGCTCCAGGGCTTTGTCTCTGCTCGCTGAGCAGCTGTTCCCACCCACACCAGCTGGCTCTGGGCTCCAGCTCCAACCTGCAAAGGGCTCCCGTGCCGTGATCCCCTCGTGCCAGCACCCCTGCGTGTCCTCCAGCAGACAGGCTGCAGCTTCGGAGAGCTCCAGGCTCACACAACACCCACTGGTGCCCCAAAGAGGACACTGGTGCTGCCCCAGCCTTTTCCTCTCCAAGGTTCATGTTTACAGACCCCCAGCCCCTGCACCCTGCCAGCCCCCGGCACCCCAAGCGCTGTCCCAGCTCACATCCTGGGATACCAGGAAAACATCTGCGTGCAGGACTTACTCAGAGCACCTCTTTCCTAGGAAGTGATAACTCAACACAAATGCTTTCTGCTGCTCTTTTCAGTGAGCAGGTTCCCAAAGGAGCAGGAGTGAGCCATGGAACCCTGGGGAGCACGGGGGGCTCGGGCAGGGCTGTGGAGCCACAGTCCCAACACACACACACGTGGTTCTCATCCTCACCCACACATGGCACTGCCACAGGGCTGGGGAGCAAAGAGAGAAAGCAAAGCTCAGGGAGCAGAACACAACCTCCCAACTCATTGTCCTGAAGCTGCAGTGCCCCTTCAAGGGGGCCAAGTTCACCAAGAGCCCAAACAGATGCCAGCTGGGCTAACCTGACTGAGGAACAATTCCTCCAGAGCTGCTTGCTCTCAGTCCAGGACGTGGCCCAGATAAAATCCCATCACTCCTCAAGCAAGCTGCTGACATCCCTCCAGTGGGGAAGGAACATTCTGGATGGTATTTGTTAAAAGAAGAATAAAAAAAGAAAAGTAAAAAAAGAGCAAGACCTTTTAGCATCACCTCCACCCTCCAAATTACAGGCTGGCTAAAGGTCTCCCCTTCTGTACCTGCCACTGGTGCACCTGACAAAGGCATCAGCTGCTGCAATGGCAGAACAATATCCCAAATATCAATTCATGCAATATTGGAAGGCAAAATACTCTCTATGGCAACCTGAAAGGTCTTAATTATCCATGCAGGTGGCATAGTGAGCAGCCCCACACACACCGAGCTGGTGAACTGGGCTTTTGATGGTGGGTATTGAGGGGAAAAATCCCATTCAACTCCTTGAGAGTTCAGGCAGCACCTTCATTAGGGAAAGATATTCTTGAACTCCCTGCACCACCCCAAAAACTATTATATTTGCGACTTAAAATCCATCTGAGTGTTTTAACTAGGAGGGAGCTGGGAGGAGAAGGAATTAAATCAGGTTTCCAACCCAAGAACGCCCGTTCCCGTAGCAACAGCAGCACGGTGCTGGTGCAGATGGATGGGAATGCTGCATCCAGAGCCTGCTCTAACCCGGCACCCAGGACACCAGAACCCCCAGCACGGCACCCAGGGTGGCTGCAGAAGTCACAGAATCCCAGGATGGTTTGGGTTGGAAGGGACCTTAAAGCTCATCCAGTGCCACCCCTCTCCCACGGGCAGGGACACCTTCCACCAGCCCAGGTGGCTCCAAGCCCCATCCAACCTGGCCTGGGACACTTCCAGGGATCCAGGGGCAGCCACAGCTTCTCTGTGCCAGGGCCTGCCCACCCTCCTAGGGAGGAATTTCTTCCCAACATCTAACCCAGATCTGGCCTCTGAGTTTAAAACTGTTCCCCCTTGTCCCATCACTATCTGTCCACGTAGGAGTGTGAGATAAAACACAGCCCGGTCTTGCAGAAATCCCAGTGCACAAACCAGCTGGTTTTTAAAAGACATGCTCTGATGGCTCAGAAACAACAGAGGGGCCAGTGGCATCTGCAGGGAGGAGAAAGTGTTTAACCCCCACTGAAACAGCAATTGTCTCCAGGGAAAAAGCATCCAGGTGGGGCACACATAAATCGAGAGTTACTGGTGTACGAACATTTCCTTTGGGAATTTCCAGCTCTCCAGTGAATTCCTGACCAGCCTGTAAGACAGTGCTTAGACATCATTATTTCTACAGGCACAACAACCTTGTTGAAAAACAACCAATACTAATCTTCAGTAGAATCAGTCTGAAGTCAACTTCCAGCAGAAATTTGCTGAGCGACTCTGGAACAGAAAAAGCTCATTTTTAATTCTTCCCTGCGAGGGCAGTGAGGCCCTGGCACAGGCTGCCCAGGGAAGCTGTGGCTGCCCCATCCTGGAAGTGTCCAAGGCCAGGTTGGATGGGGTTTGGAGCAACCTGGGATAGTGGAAGGTGTCCCTGCCCAGTGCCCTGCTTGGAACTGGATGGTCTGAAAGGTCCCTTCTAACACAAGCCACTCCACAGCCTGGCAGCTTTCCTTCTCCAGCACGCCTGTTCCTCACAAACACTTTCCATGCCACTGTTTAAAAGATCCCAAGTTTATGCCATATAGGTGTGGGCACATCTGACTGCAGAGAGACAGGGACACAGTTCTGCTGAGCTCTGCAAAGACAAGACACCTGGGGAGACAACACCTCCCCATCCACCTTCAGCTGCTCGTTAGGCCTCTGAGAGGTGGCCGGGAGGACCAATGGAGGACTCCAGGTTCTTACAGGAGCAGGGCAGTGCCAGCCAGCCCAGCAGACTGAGGGCAGGAGATGCAGCAGAACATCAGAGCTTCAGGCAGGTTATAGTGATGCTGATTTGGAAAGGACAGACCCAGCCCTGCATGCAACAGCATTGCAGCACCATTGGCACAACCTTCATAGAGCCATTGCTTCTGCAGGAGCATGGCAAGGGACAGGCCCATGGGGAGCCCTGGCTCCACTCTGTCCATCCCTGGCACCTGACAAGTCTCAGCACCAGCAGAGCCCATGAGGGCTCCCACACTGACATGCACCTTGGTTACAGAACATCCCTGAACCACCATCGCTGTGAAATCTGGGCTCCCACCCCAAGGCCCGGCCCCAGGGCTGTTGCCTTACACAATCCCAGACCACGTTCAGCAGATCAAGGGAGCTCCTCCTGCACACCCCCACACCTTCCATCAGAAAACCCTCCTACAAGTTTTATTACCAGCTTCTAGTAACAAGTCTGGAGCAAGGAATTCTTCAGGCAAAGGCTGGGGATCGAGCCCCGCTCCCACGCCATCCCGCTGCTCCTCGGCCCCCCGGGACCCGTCCCGAGCGCTCCTGCTCCTGCCCCCACCACGGCCCCTGCATCCTCCACCAGATCGAGAGGCAGATGGATCGTTCTCACGTCAAGGGGAAGACGGACCAAGTCAAAACAGAGCAGGATGGCTTGTACGGGGCCCGGCTGCGGGGAGGGTGCCGGCGCAGCTGCCGGGGATGACAGAACCAGGCACCGTCCCCAGGGACGCCGCTCAAGGCAGCTCTTCGCTCACTCGAGTACAGAAGTGGGAGAACAATTAGGAGGAACAGCGAGGAGCTTCTCCCCCTTCCAGCCTTCCCACTCGTGAACAGCCGCCCTGGTGCCGCAGTGCCAAGCACAGCTCCTGCCACAGCAGGGCCCCCCGTGCCCACCACCCCACCCCAGCAGGGCCCCTGGTCCTCTGAGCAACCGGAGATGACACTCAGAGGCTTCATGAGGGTGCGGTGGGGCTGGGGATGGAGCTGCTGCCATGTGGGGCTGCTGGAGAGCCACTGGTGCCAAGAGAAGGGCAGCTCCACACCACCAGCCCGGGAGCTCCCAGCCGTGAGCTGGGGATCAGCACCACAACCAAGCGCACGCCTTCAAAGAGACGGTGTGCGGAGCAGAGGCTGCACAGCAGCACACTGAGCTGGCAGAAGGGCACAGGACTGAGAGGGTGTGGAGCTCCCGGGGTACCAGCCGTGCCCATACCCCTGTGGAGAGGGACAGCCTTGCCTTACAAATCCTGAACCACCCTCAGAGGAAACTTCATCACAACAGGGTCAGTCTAACTTGACGACGACGTCCCAGCTGAGAAAGCAAAGGAGGAGAACCCCATGGCTCTGATGGGGAGGATGCTGGAGAACAGTCCTCCAGCACCAAAGGAAGAGGATGGAGAGAGCCAGAAGCCACACATGGCAGCAAGGAGATCTTCCCTCTGTGAAGGGAAGGATCCTGACTGCTTGCCAGGGGAATACCCAGGGGCTCCAAACCTTGGTCACTCAAGAGCCACCATGTGCCAGCCACTTCCCTTCTACTGCAGAATTTGAAGGAGCAAGACCAGAGAGCGGCCAGACATGGGGTGTCCAGGCTTCACCACGCTCCCCAGCTGTGGCTGCTTGGCACCCTGTACGTGACCACCAGCACAGCCACTGCTCCTGCCCCAAAAACTGCTCCTTGGAGCAAGGACAAGCAGGACCTTGCACAGGACACACTCACACCACGGTGTTGGTGCTCCAGCCCCAGCACCAAACACAAAGCACAAGTTCAGGCTGGTTAGTGAGAACCTCCCAGCTCCAGAAATAGCTTTGGGGAAGTGATACTACAGACAATGCTTCAGGGCACACACAGGGACTTCTTGGGGCACAGGTCCTGGCCCTGCTGAGCTGCTGCAGCAGCTTCCTGCTCTCCCACGGGCACGGCAGGACCACGGACCTGGGACTAGCAGTGCAAGAGCTCCACGGGCAGCTCAGATCCCACAGCCCTTGCTGAGCAACAGTGCTGCAGGAAAACCAAGAGGAAGCTGAAGATGCTGCTGCTGCATCTCCTGCACCTCCAACCCTGTCCCCCTGTAGCTGCTCTGAGTGGAGCCCGGCCTTGGCTTCCCCCAGACGTCCCCCAGCACAGCCTGGCCAGCCCCAGTGCACTGCCATCCTCCCTCCTTTGGATTTCTGCTCCTCTGCCTTGCCACAAAGTCAGGAAGTTATCAGAGAGCGGGAAGTAAGCACAGCAAACAACAGTCTAAGAATGAAACTAATTAAACTATTAACTATTCACTCAAGCCAGCACGTTCCAGCATACCCAGAACCCTGAACAGAGCCCGTTGCACCAGTGGGATGCAGCACACGATCCCAGTACGTTGGCTCCAGTCTCCTGAAGCAGATTGCACGAAGAGCAAGTCCATCACACACAAGTCAGGGACTGTGTTCCTCACCAGACATCAGAGATGGGCTTTGAGAAGTTTTACTTCAGTCTCATGACTGCAGAAGTCCTACTTAAGTTGGGGGAACACCTGAAGCCACCACCAACCCACAAAGGGGTGGTTGTGCAAGACAGGACAAAGTGGTGACTTGGAGTGTGAAACCAGCAACAGAAATGAGCTGGGACCCACCTCCAGGTCATGCAGGAGCAGCAGGTCAGCCAAACACCTCATTGACTTGAGCACATTTCCCCTCCCCTTCTCTTTTTCAGAAGTCAGAGTGCAGTTTGCTGACCAAGACAAACCTCAAGGTCACACGGGGCGCCTATGGCAGGACAAGGGATCCAAGCATTTCCCAGATCCAAAGCAAAGGACTGAGCAACTCCCAGAAACTGGGCAGGACCTTCACACTTCTCTGTTGCTGACTGGGGCTGCTGGTGTTATGGAAATGCTGTGCCAGCAAGTGCTGGGACATCCATTTGCAGGGTGATACCACAGGGACAGGACTGGAAGGCTCGGAAGGGGAGAGTGAGCTGCTGTGAGTGCTCGTGGGCATCCCACGGGCACAGCAGCTGCAACAGGGCTGGTGGGGTCCTCCCAGACACACACACACCAGGGAGACCCCGCACTGTGAGCACAGAATCATTAGCATTGGAAAAGCCCTCTGAGCCCACCAAGTCCAACCATTCCCTCAGCACTGCCAAGGCCACCACTAACCCATGTCCCCAAGTGCCTCATCCACACAGCTTTCAAATCTCTCCAGGGATGGAGATGCCACCACCGCCCTGGGCAGCTGTGTCATGGCTGGACAACCCTTTTGGGAAAGATATTGCTCCTAATATCCCAAGGTGAGTGCAGAAGGCACCCTCCATGCCCCACTGATACGCACACAGGCTGCTGGGCCATCCCAGAGCCGCCTCACAGCCCAAACCAGCCTGTTCTGGGGCTCGGGAGTGCAGCAGAGAGAAAGCATTTGAATCACTAACTTACATGACTAAAACGCTTTTAGTTAAACCCTCTCTGCTGCCAAGAGCATTTCCTTTATGTAGCTGAGATGGAAAACGAGCATGAAACCAAATCCAGTCCATGCAGTGGGCAGGGAGGGCAGCAGAGCCCAGTGTGGGCACTGGTGGGGCAGCCAGGGATGCCCACAGAACCCAGCGACGTGCCCACCACAGTGGGGGAGCAGGCAGCTTGACAAGAATTCTGCAGCACTCTTCTGGCATTGAAACAGAAGAGATGCTGAACACTTTATCCCTTGTCACCCTCCCAACCAAGTAAGGCAAACGAGATCCAAGCCCCTCTAATGGATTTATTATTTAATACCAGCATGCAACAAGACCCAGCTCATGCTAACAAAGTTTGACAGAAGATAAGTAACCATCCAGCCACAAGCGCTGCAAGATTCACACCAGACAATTAAACAGCCCTTCCAAAAATAGCCTACCTGACCTGCTACCACTCCTGACTATCAATCCAGCCCTCCCTGCAGAGAAGCTGCTACAGTTGAGTCAAACCTCAAAATACTCCCTCAAAATAGAGCTGAACCGGTGCCGTGTCTGTAAGTGATCCTCCCCTTCCTCAATTTAGATCCCTCAGAAACCTTCACAGAGAGAAAAATCACTACGTGTCAGGGCAGAGCAGAGACAGATATTGAAGGTGGCAACAACAACAACAGCAGAGGGAAGGGTGTAAAATCCAGGGAGCAGCGAGAGGGAGCCAGCAGGGAAGGCAGCGCCCAGGCATCATCAGCACAAGGTCACCGGGGAGCTCAGAAGGTTCAGGAAGAAGTGAGGAGTTTGAAGGCTTGAAAGTTCCTCTCTTGGTGCTTTCCATGACCCCCTATCTCCAACGCATGGGACTGCCACGTGGCACAGACTGGCTGTCTGCGTGGGCTCGTGGGGCTCTGCCTGTGCCCCCCGTGCTGCCTCCCCCACAACCTCCCCCTTGGCTCTGCTGATTCCCAGCCCCTTCACAGGGGGCTGTTTCCCACCGAGGAGTGATCCTCAGCTGCTGAGGATGGGCTGGGCTCTGCCACAGAGCCACAGGCTCCTCATCTCAGGTTTTGTACCCTCCACACTGCTGTGCTTCGCCCCAAAGCCTGCACTGCACGCAGCTCCACTTGCCTTCCAGCTCTCATGGGAACAGCAGGAAGGCTGTGCCCAAGGAAGCACCCACGGCTCCTGCTTCCAGAATCATGGAATGCTTTGGGCTGCAAGAGACCTTAAAGCTTATCCAGTCCCATCCCCACTGCCATAGGAAGGGACACCTTCCAGTGGACCAGGTTGCTCAGAACTCCATCCAGCCTGGCCTTGAACACTTCCAGAGAGGACCACACAGTGCCAGGTGCACCCTCATCCTGGGCTGGCACAGCCTGCCACAAGCAGTATTCCCGTGGGACGGCAGGGCATGCCGTGGCAGCGAGCTAACCATGCAGGAAAAGGTTGTAACTGGGTATGGTGACACCAGAGAGGCTGGATGTCACCTCCCCCAGAGACACAGATGAGTTACACCATGCCCCCACAGAGCAGGATCCTCCATCAGTCACACAGATGAAAATAACCCCCCAAAAATTAGTTTTACACACATTATCCAAAGACCTAAATGAAGAATCATTTGATTCTTATTTAAGTCCTTAGCTTTTTTCACAGACTGTATAATTTTCATTCTTCTGTCACTGAAAGTCTCTTACAGGACGTTACTCCACAGTTTCCGTGTTACTTCAGCACAGCCCTGCTTACAAAACCTGGGCCACAGAAGGGATCAGGGCCACTGAAAATGCCCTGCCAGGATGTGCCACCTCCTGTCCAGCTCCCCAGCAGCAGGGGGACACCAGGGCTGGCCATTCCCAAAGGACAGACAGCCTGGCACAGCACAGGAGCTGGAGTGAAGCAGCACCCTGATCAGGCAGTGCCACCCTGAACAGGGTAAGTGTCCCATCCATCCTTCCCCCTCTGCAAACAGCCACAAGGCAGGGGTGGGATGTCAGGGACAGCCCAGCTGAGCTCTGCTCACATCAGGAACAGCACACAGCATTGCCCAGGAGCCCCAGCCTGGCCAGGCAAAAGGCCAGTGGGTCCTGCCAAAATGTGCTATCGCTGAGGACAAACGTGTGGATTTGGGTGTCTAAGCAGACTCCACCATCAGCCTGACTGTCCTTCCAGAGCATCACCCCACAGGCTGCCCTGCTCCCACCCGGAGCTCATCCCCTCCAGCAGCTCCTGCCCCCCCTGCCACAGGGCAGCCTGTTCCCTGCACGCCCCACCAAACACCAAGAGCTTCAGTTACAGAGGAAAAGTGGGGTTTTATCCAGGACATCACAGACTGACACCTTCCGGAGCTGTTTCAGCCCAGGTTTGTACAGGCTCACTGGGCACGAGCATCCCTCTCTGCACTGGCAGCAGCTCCCCCAGTGCTCCCAGTTGGCCCCACCAGAGGACCAGCACAGCTCCTGCTCCCTCCGGCAGCATCAGCCCCTGCAACTGAGCTGCTCGTACCAGGGTAATGGCTTGGCAGGGCCTGGGCACCAAACAAAACCTGATTGTGCAACAACCCGACCAAAGGCACAGCTGTCCTGACAGGCAGCCACCTCCCACAGCCACTGCAGAGCAATCAGGAGCCCAACCATCTCCACAGCAGTGGAAGATGAGATATGAGCTCTCTGTTAGACATCCATTGGCCTTGGCTTATTAGAGGAAAAGCACATCAAAACCAATGGCAAATAAACTGAGATTTAAACACAATCAGCAACATCCACATGCAGACACCTCCAGTACTAAAATACCAGGTGATTCCACAGCTCCAGCATTCCCAGCACATGCCCATCAGCACTTCTGCACTTCAGGATCACAGACCTGCCCCAGAAATGTTACAACTAACAGAAACTGCTCGACCCCAGCTTTCCTGAAAGCTTGAGTTTAGCCTTGTAATAAACGGATGGGTGATAACAGCTCTCCAAAATCAATGGGATGTTCTAACAGCAGATGATCATGATGCTGAGAGTGCCCATCCCAATGCAGGTGTCTGGTGGGGTGAAGCCACAAACACCTCTGGTCTGGCTCCAGCCCAGCAGCACTTTTGTTTCCTAAACTGTTATTCCTAAAGCCAAAAGCTTTAGCACCCTGTGTAAGTCAGCAGGGAGCTGAGAGCTATTATTTTAGGAGTCTCCATATGGGCCCATTGCAGCATCTTGCCACTCTAATTTAGGGCACAGGCTGACGGGGAAGGGATGCTGCTTCCACCCCCAGGGGATGTTGATCTTGGAGAACCTTCCAGTCCCTAAAGGGGCTCCAAGAGAGCCGGAGAGCACCTCCAGCAGCTGTGGCTTCCCCATCCCTGGAAGTGTCCAAGGACATGCTGGACAGGGCTTGGAGCAGCCTGGGGCAGTGAAAGGTGTCCCTGCCAGGGGGTGGAACTGAATGGTCTTTATGGTCCCTGCCAACCCAGCCAGCACCACCATCAACTGGTCCCACGGCATTTTCCGGAGTGTCCCAGCACGGGGCAAGGAGGGCAGCCCAGCCTGGGAGCCTCTTGGTTATGCCTTTGGAAGGGACCAGATGGGCCACGCTATTTTGAACCCTCTCGAAGTGCTGACACAACACTGCTCCTTCACATGACTGGCCTCTTGCTTTTTAAAGAAGTTTTCTTGTTTCACTCTGACACAGGAGCAGCAAAATTACAGTCAAGGCAGCAGCAACAAGGGAGGAACTTGCTGCAGAGCCTGATGCACCCGATTCAGGAATGAGATAAGGCCCCAAGCACAGAGGGAGGAAGGGGCCCCGGCCCTGGGGGGACGCAGGGCAGCCCCTCCACCCGCAGCAGAAAATACCTGCTGCCCCCAAAGCCCCAGGGAGCAGCAAGAGGGCCAGAGGAGGGCGAGACAGCCCCAGGTACAAGGTGGTTGTGCAGTGGAGCATCCAAAAGTCAGTCAGCAGGGACCTGCTGGAGTCGGCATTCCTCTGCAAGAATCCCAGCCTTATAATTTCTGCAATTAAAAAGGGAGTTCTTCTACCGTGAGCTAAAATAGAAGTTTTTGTCACAAATTACCAGCTTTCACTCCCCTCATACCTGAGCTTAAACTGAAACTTAAATGGAAATTTACAGAAGAACGAGAAAGTGAGTCAGCCTGCCCTTCCAACAGGCATTTATTTCCATCCTTTTGGACTCAGTTAATAGTAACAGAAGAGAAATTAAGTTGATTCCAAATTTATAAAGCCCAGAAGAGGGGAGGAGGTTTTGGAAGGAACTCCACCACACCAGGGAGCATTGGCAGCACCAGAATTTACTGCTGGCCAGGGATGCTGTGCTGCAGCTCCTGTCCCCATCTCAGCAGGACATGGGGAGGGCTCCCCACTCGCTCCCACCCTGCAGGAGGTTCTGCCGTGTGTTGTCACCCATGTTGTCCTGTTTTTCCCACCCACACAAGCAACGCTCACACCAGCCTGGGAAAAAGCCTAAAATGACCTAAAAGATAAACAAGCCTCTTGCCTCAGAACCTGTTTGGCCAAAAGGCAGCCAAGTGAAGGGACTTAGCCTTCAAAAGCAGAGCACAGGGTCCAAAACAGCCAGAGATTCCCAACTTCACTTGGGAGAGCAACAGCAACCACTTGCAGTGAAACCTCCAGTGAAAGCAAAGCAATCCTCCCACGATGTGGAGCAGCACCTGGGCAGGGAGAGGAGCTGCCCCCAGGAGAACCAGCCCCAGGCTCTCCACAGCCCAGGTGAGCAGGGGCCAGGGACAGCCAGCGAGGGCCCTGCCCATGGCACACCACTGGAGAAATGGGCACTGCTGCCCAACATAACCCCTGGCGACAGAGCTGCTGCCCTCAAACACCCAACCAGCACTGGTCTCACCTCTTGGGCAACACCAACGTGGAGTCTGGAACAAGAGCCAGCCCAAGGGTATGGAGGCTTGTTCTCATTTTGCACTTGTGCAAGCTGAGCGTGCAGGAGAAACAAAAAAAAAACCAGGTGTCCAAAATAAATTTCCAAGTGCTCAGGATACATTTCAGAGCCCCTTATTCCCAAGCAGCAGCAGAGCTGAGGTTCAGGAGACACTGCAAAGCTTCTGACCTCACAGTGTGTCTCCCGGGTATTCAGGCAGAGGGGCTGCTGGAGGAGCAGCAAAATCCTTTTAGGTATGTAATAAGGGAGAATTTAATTGTGCTCCAAGGTGGAGAGACAAGCCATTTTCCTGCAGCATTTGCTGACAGGACATGTCCATAGTCCAGTCCAGCCCTCACCTCTCTCACTGCAGAGTGAGAGCTGCAAACAAAGGAATTCAAACCCGAAGTGTTTGGCACCAAGACAGATATTCACCCAGTAGCAGAAAGGGAAGAAATCTGAACTATGGTTTAAAGTTATTCTAGAACAGTTCTCCACAAGGGTTCAGCACCCAACCAAAATGCAAATCACCATCACGGCTTCCTGAGCAAATGAGCTATTGCTGCATTTTTTCCAGTCCGGCAGCATCTTGCTCTGAAGATCTAATAGCAGCCCTACTGAGCAGCAGCTAATTAAAGCCTTTCCTCCTGCCAAAACCCCAGATTCCGAGTCTCTAAATGACCCAGTAAGTGAGACTTTTTCCAACTCAGAAGCCCTGGGAGGCACTAGGTCAGTGCTCTGTCCTTGCCACCGCTGCGGCTGCAGATCAGCTGTGCCCTCCCTGCCGGTGGCACCTCGGGCAGAGGTACCACAGACTGAGCCTGCCCCTCTTACAGACCCACAGGCACCATTTCCAGAAGACTCTGGCCCTGAGGCACCTCTCCACCAAGACAAGTGAGTAAGACAAATTTGGCAGTTAATGGACCGAGTTACTGGAGACGGTCCTTGGACGGATGATCACACAAATGTGAATCAGGGCAGTTTTAGAGCCACTCCTGGGGCAGAAAGCAGCAGAATCTCCTGGGGCAGGTGGGGGGGATGACACAGACAGGTCCTGTTCAGCTCTTCTTCCCCACTGCACACAGGGATGTCCCCTCTTGGCAGCTCCACATCCTCCAAAACCCATTGGCCATTACAGCTGTTGCATGAAAGGGCACCTGGCTCCAATCAGACCCCCCAAAAGGCAAATTATTCCATCAAACTCTTCAGAAACCAAGTGAACATGGAGGTGTCGACACCTCCCCCATCAAGGCTGGTTTCCCAAGGTGTCCATTCAAACTCTGGAACAGGCAAAACCAAAGTCTCTACCAAAGCCCAGCTCCACCACCTTGACACAGGGAAGGTTTCTGCACAGGGAAGGTGTCGAGCTCTGGATAGTCTAAAAATAACCATTTGGGGGATTATTTCAAGCTGTGCATAAATCTTCCAGGTGACAATACACTGATTTATCCTAAGAGACAGCGACTGCTGGGAACAGAGGGGCTTCCTCACTGTCCCCAAGACCCTGCTGGCACGCGGGCACGGCCTGGCACACCTTCTGCTCCGTGGTGGGGACAGTGGGGACACAGATGCACCAGTTTTATCCCTCAGGTGGCCTTCCTCCTCTTGGCTACTCTCAGTTAAGGGCAAGTTATGGAATATTGCCAAATATTTTTCCTAAGCCAAGTTAAAAGTGAAGTATTTAGTGTAACGAATGCGAAGAAAGAAAAAACTTAAACCAAATTACTCAGCCTCTTGGAGCAGGCACAATATTAACAACCTTGAGAAGCACCATCATTTTGCTTACAAGGCAAGTGCTAACAGTCCCCACCAAGTAGAACAAGAAGCTGTAACCATCTCTGAATCAGCCTCTCCAAACCAGGCGCTGAGAAAGGCAACAGATCTGGAGACACAGTAAATAATGACTTTGCACTGCGTCAGGAGCTAATCCACTCAGTGATGCAAATGAAATTCGTGGGCCACTTCCCCCTCACTCGGGCTTCTCACTGATATTATAAAACAGTCTTTGCACTGACTCCTGACTTCATCGCTATGTCACCACTGAAACTGCATGAAGCCATTCAGAAGAGTCAGGGCGACTTTCACTCCTCTTCACAACCTCACTCTCTCATTCTTCTGCTATAATTGGAAATCATGAAAATGCATTTGTTCATGTGCTCAGAGTGTCAGCTATTGAATGTGCTTCTGCTCTCTGTTCAGACCAGCAGAATAAAGGTATTTCACTGTTCCCCCGAAGGTGAAGCTGTTACTGCTGCATCCTTTCAGATGGCAACAAAAGGCTGGGAGGCATCAACCAGCAGGATCAGCCGGAACGCGCCAGCGTCACAGCGCGAGGAAGAGGAGGAGCAGCTGAAGGCTGAGATTCAGACATCAGAATCTCTTTTAGCTTCCCTGCTGCTGACTAAATATCAAATGTAGGAAGACGGGATCAGAACTACGAGAGACTGAAGATCTTAAGCAGCATCATAGAATCCCCAGAATAGTTCAGATTGGAAGGGATCTTAAAGCCCATCTCATTCCAACCCCCTGCCATGGACAGGGACACCTCCCACTATCCCAGGGACTCACCATTCTCACAGGGAACAATTCCTTCCCACTATCCCATCCAACCCTGCCCTGTGGCAGTGGGAAACCATTCCCCTTGTCCTGTCCCTCCATCCCTTGTCCCCAGTCCCTCTCCAGCTCTCCTGGAGCCCCTTTAGGCACTGGAAGGGGCTCTCAGGTCTCCCTGAAGCCTTCCCTTCTCCAGGTGAACAACCCCAGCTCTCCCAGCCTGGCTCCAGAGCAGAGGGGCTCCAGCCCCTGGAGCATCTCCAGGGCCTCCTCTGGACTCCCTCAACAGATCCATGTCCACAAATACGTGCCCCGACTGCCAGCAGAGGCAGAGCCACCCTGAGCAGGCAGCAACTGCTCCAGCCCAGCAGCTCCCAGGATGCCCCTGCAGAGACACCAGTGATCTCCTCATTTTCCCAACCACCCTCCAAAAAACACGCACTTCTTGTCTCCTGCTCAGAGACAGAAAGTGTCCCTTGTTCCAAAGGTTGCTCTGAGGAAGCAGTTCCCATCCAAAGAGGAAAGCTCCAGTAGAAAGACTCTGGAAAAATCCAGATTCAAGTGGATGCGAAGAGCCAATTTACAGGGAGCTGGGCCATAATGAGCCTCAGGTTTGCAAATCCAGTAATTTCCGTGTACTGGAGCCTCTTAATATTGGATCTTTTGGCAGGCACTGCCTTGTCCAGCTCGGATTAGCAGCAAGTATATTCTGCTTGTCAGATTTAAACAAGATGTATAAATCTGGCACAAAAGCAAGACCAAATATGGAAGCAAATTATTTAAACTGACAAGATGTAACTCAAAAGTGCCAGGCACTCAGCAGTCAGTGCCCATCAGCTGGGGCAGGAAGGTTCCTGCTCTGGGCCACAGGAGTTAAATTCTGAGAGCGAGAGGTAACAAGGTCACCCGCGCTCGCCCTAAACGCTCCCTGATTCCAGAATCACCCTGGATTGGAGCTTTTTTCCACATGATGGGAAAAGCAGAATGGCTACGAACAGCTGAGGAAGTCAGCCCAGAAATCCCTCAAAAGCAAAGAGCCTGAGCAGAGCTGCTGTAGCGCCTCGGGCCAGTGCCATGGCACAGCGCCTTGGCTGCGCTGGCATGTGCCATCCCCAGAGCCGCAACACGGCGCAGGCAGCCCGGCGGGGCGGAGAATCCCCGCCTGCCCTCAACAGCGTTTGTCAGCAGGCAGAGCAGGGCAGAGCAGGGCAGAGCAGAGCAGCGAGTGCCCAGCGGCTCTGCCCGGCCCGGGCAGCTGCCAGGGGAGCGGCATTCCATGGACAGAGAGCAGAGACCTCGCCCCCAGCACGGTGACACCGAGTCCTGTCCCCCTCTGTGACGAGCATCGCGGTGCAGACACAGCGGCTGCAGGGGCTCCTCCCGCAGGGATTCCGCGCTGCGGAGCCGGACACGGCGCCCCGCAACGCCCCGGGGAGCCCCGCATTGCCCGCATTGCCCCGAGGGCAGCCCCGCATTGCCCGCAGCGCCCCGAGGGCAGCCCCGCATTGCCCCGAGGGCAGCCCCGCATTGCCCCGAGGGCGCAGCAGCCCCGCATTGCCCCGAGGGAGCAGCAGCCCCGCATTGCCCGCAGCGCCCCCAGGGTAGCCCCGCATTGCCCGCAGCGCCCCGAGGGAGCAGCAGCCCCGCATTGCCCGCAGCGCCCCGAGGGAGCAGCAGCCCCGCATTGCCCCGAGGGCAGCCCCGCATTGCCCGCATTGCCGCGACGGCAGCCCCGCATTGCCCCGAGGGCAGCCCCGCATTGCCCCGAGGGAGCAGCAGCGGGAGCAGCAGCTCCATCTGCACGGCGATGCTGCGGGAGCAGAGCTGTCACGTCTCATGAAACGCATTTCCTTCCCCAGGGAACCAGGATCAGCTGTCGGAGCTACGGCAAGGGCTGACTTACTGCACCAAGAGGGACCTTGAGAGGGCTCCTCACGCCTCGTCTCTATCAATGACCGCGAATAATCCCGAACAGGAGGGAAAGGAACGCTGCTGGCAAGCTCTTAATTACACAGACTTGAGGTACCTACTCATAAGGAGACCACTGTAATCTATTTTTCCAGGGGAGGCTGGTCTAAGAACAGGATGGATAAACCCCCTCGGAGGCTGCATCGAGGCAATCGCAACGGAACAGGAGTGACCACGGAAAAGCCACACGAGCCACCTCCAAGCAGCAGGAAGCTGCTGGACCGGGGCCATCCCTTCAGCCGGTCCAGCCAAGCCTTGGCCACACACAGGGGAGGACACGCTCGGGGTGCTCCGCAGGAGCTCCCAGGGCACAGCTCCCCGTGACCCACGGGCAGCAGCCACTCCCCACAGCCAAAGCTGCCCCACAGCCCTCGGCGCCTTGGGATGAGACACCGAGAGGGAACAGAGCATTCCCTGGGAGAGACCCTACAGCTGCTGCTCCACACGGTGCCCGCAGGGATCCCGATCCCCCGGTCAGTCCAGCCAAGCACTGCCCCGCACAGCTCTGGATGCAGCTCAGCAGGAGCAGCTCGGGGCTGGGAATGCTGCCCCCCTTCCCGGGAACAGTTACAGCCCCCACAGCTACTTCTGGGAATTGCTGCTGCTTAACACAAGCATTTGGCTGCTACTGAGCACCACACCACTGGAGCTTTCCTCCCATCTCCCCCACCCCTCCTGTGGCTTTTGTGGAAAAACTGACTTCCTGGTGCCAGCTGCAGGACAGGGTCACATCTCTCCCCTTCTCTGCTGGGGCAGCAGCCCCTGTGCCTGGGAAGCCAACCCTTATGGGGCTGAAGAGCTCCAGAGAGATTGTCACCTTCATCCCTTGGGTCAGTGTCTGGAAAACTCAGGCATTTACTGTGACATTTTACAACCCTGATGTTCCTATCACCCTCTGCCTCCAGGGACTCCTGGCCAAGGCACAGAGGCCACCAACACCAGCCCAGCCCTGGATGGATGGACAGATGGGTGGTGGGGTTGGCTCAGAGCGGGAGAGCAGCAGCCCACAGCTGTCCTTTCCCTGGAGAACGTGAATCCCAAGGGACAGCCCCTGTTTCTCTCACACTCAAGTCCAGATGCCCCAGCCCCACATCCCTGCTCAGGCACCAGGTGTGAGCACAGGGTGTCACCCCAGGGAGCCCTTGCACGGCCCCACTCCAAGGAGCACAGTGGCTTTGGTTCTGGATATGGGAGAACACCAACCCAGGGGACGATCCAGCCCTTGGCCATGCTTCATCTCCTACAGCATAACCTGAAACACCCAGAGGGGCTCTGGAGCACTCCACGCTCTCTGTCTCCTCCCCTCACCCAGCTATGGGGACAGCACACCCATCACCAGCACAGAGGGGGTCTGTGGGGCAGCACACAAGCAACCCCAGAACACGGCAATGGCAACCCAAGGCTGCACCCAGGATCCCCACCCAAGAACTCCTGCTTCCCTGATTTTCTTTCATTGCCTTTTCCAAAGGTTTATTCTCAGCAACCTGCAGCCCCCAATGAGCAGGAGGAACACACTGTCCAAAGCCCTGCCATTACTCCTCCGCTGTAGGGAGCTTTTTACTCACCTTTACTAAACAGCTCCAATTTATGGACTTCCAGAATAATGATTCATGAAGCCACGCTGGAAGGATTAATTGCTCCCTCCACCACACTCTGTGCTGCCCTTTGGGACTGAGCTGGACCACAGGCACACAAAGACGACCAGCCCATGGTGGGGTCTGGCAGGTCCACAGCTCCCTGTTAACACAGAGCACTAATCCTTTCACAGCTGGCTTCTGCAGGAAAAATCCACCCAAACACTTCTCCTGAGCAAAATCCCATCCCACGCACCATTACAAACATCCCCTCTCGTTCCACAGCTCCAACCCAGACTGGGGACAGCACTTTCACCTTCCCCTCCTGGTTGCACACACATTACGACGACGTGTTTCAGGCAGTCCTGCCCTCAGCTAAATTATGGGCACAGCTGGAAGTTCATGTCTTAGTCACTGTGATCATGCAGCTTTTTTGCTGATAGATCTGACGGGGGCCTGGACAGCACTGAGGAGCCTCTCCAGCCTTTTTAGGTTTTTGCCTGTTGAGCTGCAGGCAGGAGGAGGAGCCGCAGTGGCTGGAAGGAGGGAGGGCAGCAGCCCACCGCAAGGGCTTGCGCAACTCCTCTGCCTCGAGTTCCTACACAGAACCCCAGCAGTCAACAGAATTCACACCAAGTTTTGAGAGGACATTCAACCCCACCTCCTGTTCCGCAGCAGACACCCAACCCTCAAGGTTTTGCTCTGTTTCGCAGCATCTTCTGCTGGTGCCAAGACAGGCGAGTGCCCACCTACGCCCTGCTGCAAGTGAGGATGCCCCACACGCCCTCCAGGAGCCCGTGTGCTGCAGAATTTGTAGGATCCCAAGCGTGTGAGCGAGATGGAGAACTGCCTGCACCGCTCGCTGAGAAGACTCTTTAGAGACAGCCCAGGAAGATGCAATAGTTGGAGAATAATCATGGCAGAGGCTCATGCACTGGGGTGGTCTGACCTCTGCAGCGGAGTCAGGGTTGGATAGGCACCAGGTAGATGTGCTGCAAATCCTCCTGCCACCCCCAAGGCACCCATGGCCAGCCCTGAGCCCCTCTGCCCAGCTTCCAAATGCCACCCCAGTCAGCAACACAGAGCTCGGGAAGGAAACAGACCCCCCCATTATCCGAGCCTCAGATCATTTTCGGGTGACAGCTATCTCCGGAGATAAGAAAGAAAAATCTACCCTGCTAACAGCAGAGGGGGAGGGAAAGAGAAACCACTTCCACTGAGAGATTCAAGCGAGAGCCCTTCTGTGCTGCAAGGGGACACTGATGGGGCTGAACGTATCGCGTGGTCCCTGCTGAGCCGACAGCCCAGCCCTGGCACTGCAGGAGGCTGGTGCAGGTCCAGACTTCCCACGAAAGTTCTCCTTCCAAAACACATCTCCCTTCCCAGCCACCGCCCCGAGCCACAGGTATCCAGCACAGGGAAGAGCAGGATTAGGGAAGCCAGGAAGGTGACAGGCTTTAAAACCAGCCCAGAAAGGAGCCTGATCCTCAGACCATCCCATGAAGGGGCACACCTTCCCATTTTCCCTGCCAGCCCTGTCTGCAGCCAGTTGTGCAGAACCACAGACAGCCTGTGCAGTGCAGGGCCCAGACCCACTTCCCCTTTGTGTCTGCACCTGCTCAGTGGCACTGCCCTGACACCGGCCACGGGGGCTGCCCCCCATCACCCCGACACTGGACACAGGGGCTGCCCCCCACCACCCTGACACCGGCCATGGGGGCTGCCCCCCACCGCCCCACAGCTCCAGCACCAAGGACTGCTCTCCCACCACAAGGCATGCAAAAATCCCTCCCAAATCATGTTTCCAATTTCTGCGGCATTATATAATTAGCATCATTTGTGTTGCAAAAGTAATTGCAGTAACATTTTTAATTAGTCTATTTGAACACTAACATTTCTCCAGTGTGCATAATGTGTTGACACGAAATTACGGGCTTTGAGGCAACTCTGAATGATTGGAGTTTGCTTTGCCTTTGTTCCTGCCTTGCTCCATCCAGTCAACACGAGCGCAGCGCACGGTGAGAAGCCCAGCCCGCAGCAGCACATGGGCTGCAGGGGAGAGCAGAGTGTGATGGGTTTCACTTCCGTTTGGAGGGCAGAGGGGGGAGGAAGGGTGGGTTGTGAAGGCTGAGTGCAAGACAAATACTTGCTGGAAAGGTAAGGTCTGGGTGACGCTTTCCAGCTGCTCGGTTCTGGTCTCAGATGTTGAATCATGAAAACACAACACAAAACAGGAGCACTGGCCTTGGAGGATGAGGAGAGGAAAACAGGAGGGAGGAATTCTATTTGCTATGAAGTTTAGAAAGATTTCATGTGAAGAGTATCTTTGCTTACCGAGTCATAAGCAGGGACAAGAAGTAAACATTCTCCTCAGAAAAGTTACTGCATGAAGTCCAAGCACCCATTACCAAATGATGCCTTTTTCCCCCCCACTTTATCTTAAGGAATAGAGAATCGCCTTTCCAAGATGTTTTCTACTTTGCACATGTGAAAGTGGTAATAACAGATGCAGGTTATTTTTAGCTCCCAAGTGTGAACCACGTTCCACAGCTCCTCACCTCTGCCCAGGTCCCGGGGGCAGAGCCAGCCCAGCCACTGGCACAGCAATGCCAGGCTGAACCTCCAGCTCCTGGAGAGCCCGTGCCCCTCCCCAAACCTCCAACGCTGCAGGTACCCCCATCCCCAGGGGCACCCAGAGCTGCTGGGACTGCAGGAGAAAAGGGCCCACAGAGGGAATATGAGCAGGAAAGACAAAGCTGCCAGTTCCCAGAAGCAGCACATTCCGAGAATGAGAGCAAGAACTTCACTCTTGACAGCTTTCAAGCCAGTTCCCTTTCCTTTACCATCCTCACAGCACTTCCTGCATCAGGAGAGCAGAGACAAAGGCACCGGCCATGCACTCCCTCCCCAGGGTGGGCTGCAGACACCCAGGGGCTGCCCCCTCCCTCCTCCTGCATTCCCTGCAAATGGAATTGGACAGCTGGAGCCCCAAACCCAGGAAAGGGAGAACATGTACACCCCTTCTCTTTGCTACTGAGGAGTTCATACACCTTCCAGCTCCTACAGGTCATTGCTGCGGGCCAGAAAGCCCCTCTGTGCCATGGGAGAGCCCACCTTCTGGGCAGCTCCGGGCACATCCTCAGCACTGCAGCCTTCCAGCACCCCCAACACACTGACATTTCCTGTCCTAGTGCAGGCACCAGCCCCGCTCCTGGGCCGCCCACACCAAAAGGCTTTCTGGCTGAGCAGAGAGATGTTGGCCCGTGATGCCTTCAGATGCACACGAGGATAAGGAGGAGATTGCATACATGGATAAGAAGCAGATTAGCTGGCAATTAAGTGGCATTTGTGGTATCCATTAGTATTTCAAGCTACAAAGAGTCAGTTTCTGCTAACTTCCTGCCAAAAGTCACAAGTAATGAGCTAATTAACAATCTAATTATTGCAATTGCCCTAGAAAGAAATCAGGACACAGGTGAAAACCTACTTAAAGTGAGCACAGCAGTAGGAGCAGCTGAGAAACCCAACAGGCGTGTGCCTCAGCTGCATCTCCAGCCATCCCACAGAACAATGGGACAAGGTACTTGGAGAACTTGTTAAAGTTGTATTAAAGCTGCATTCTGTAAAGGGAGAGCTAGACCCAAACATCAGACTTACTGCCAGCCCTACGGGGCTGAAGAACCCCAAAGCAAAAGCCAGCCCTGGGGTTTTCTGCCAGTATTTACCAAGGCCAACAGCCCCTGCAGCACAACCCCAAAGCCGGCGGTGCCCACATGCACCCACGGCTCTGGTGGAACAGCCTGACCCGCGGGCACAGTGCCAGCCCCTGGCACCCCAAGTGCTGCCTCCCACCCCAGAAGAGCTGCACCCTGGGGAGCTGCGATGCCAGAGCAGATGGCAGGCGGGAGCGACTTCTCACTCGTGCTCGACTTCCCAAGCTGGGAGCGCTCTGCAGGGAGACACAGCCTGTCCTCCACCACAGGGCACCAGCTGCTCCGTGCCCTCACCAAGACGGGCACCACCCCCCCAGCTGCCTCTCCAGCCGGAGCACTGTCACCTGGGCACCTCAACACCTCACAGAAGGGATGTCTGAAAATCCACAGATCACCAATTTAAGGAAGATTGGCCGTTCTATAGACCCACATCTGCAAAACTTCCTATTGCACAGTAAGGAGGTTTTCACATCTGTAATACCAGAATATCCTGGAAAGTGGCTTCCTAAGGCAGAAAGGGATGTCACAGACCAGTCACACACCCTTGGAGACATCGCTGGGCACAGAGGGCTCTTGGCAGCGCTGCTGGTATCACTGCAGGCTCACAAGGGCTCCTGTCCCATAACCGCTCTGTTCAACGCACCGGGCTGGGGGAAGGACCCTCCACCTGTGCATTAGCACCTCTGAGCCCATCCTCATGGACCCAGCTACTGGCCTCACACTGCAGACTGATTTGATACTGGTTAAAAACATTTAAGGATAAACCTTGAAGCAAGAGCACAGTTATAGGTTTGGATAATAGTTCCTGACAGCTGGATGAGACTTGGAAAGGCTCCAGTTATCCAGCCCTGGATGCCATAGGTAGAACTGAGCAAAGCTCCAGAAATAATGCAGGAAAACCCTGACCTGCCAGCACATGGTCCCCACCAGCTTCTCCAGCACACTCCAAATTTCAGGGACATTGTGTCTGCACCATAAGGAAAGCCAGGGAATTAACAGCAAGGTAAACCTGGGAAGACCCACAACAGAGATACAAGCTACACAGAACTCCCATGAGTAACGCGACTGAACCGTCCATGTGTGAAACCTCAGGTACCAGGGGAAGCTGTGACCTTGAGAAACAGCCCTAGGATATGTTTTAGTCTCCACATCCACTTTCCTCTGCTTGCCAGCATCTGCCCAGGCCTTCAGGTGGGGGTTTGCAAGGCAGCAGGGAAATAGTTTTGGTATTTCAAGGTTATAATCCTAAGGCAAGTGTTAAGAATGAGTAGCAGCATCATTTAAATTGGATTAGACTTGCAATGCTTGTACAAGGAACTGGATGCAGAGATGCTCCCGAGAGCAGCCAAGACAGTGTCCTCTTGCCTGCAGGTACAGCTGCCCCCCGAGACCCAGACCCACCGCAACACCTCGAGCTCGGCGTGGTGCCACCCCACAACACCAACAGCTGCCAGGAGGAGCAGTTCTGGAGAATTCAGAACCCTGCAGCAGGTTTGTTTTCATGCTAAATACCTCCACCTGGGATTCAGCCACCCGCCAAAGCAAAACTGTCCCAAATATTCACAAGAGCAAACTTTCATTGCCAGCAGCTGCAGCCCCATTTGACCCCCCACCGCAGACACGGACTTGACACAGGTGGGACCCGCAGGGCAGGATTAGCTGCGAGCAGGAGGAGCCCGCAGCTGGGCTGGCAACGACAGCAACTGGAGAACGCCCGGGTAGTTCATCCAAATTTCCCGAGAGGACATTGCAAATCCCGAAAGAGCCCCTCCAAAATCCCAGCGTTATCAGAACAAAGAATTCTGGTCATAGTAACCTGGCCACTGCAACATATTTTGTTGTGAAGCCTCGTTTCTTTCCCCAGCAACACAACCAAGCCATTCAAGTCCTCGCAGGCTGCGCAGTTCCAGCCCTAGAGCAGCCCTCGCCCAGCCCGTTTGCCACCCAAACACATGTTTTCCTGTTAAGCACATTAGAAACAAAGTCCCCTCTGCCTTTTTAGGGGGATTTAGCTGAAGTCCTGGGCGCTTATCTCTGGTAACGAAACCCGACCGGCTTAAAGGCACCGACCAGTTGCTCGGTTGATTGAAAAAATGACTAAGCTGCTTCCCCGGTTCTGCGGGGATGCTGCGGGGACGCTGCCCGGGGCCGGTGTCGCGGGGATGCTGCGGGGACGCTGCCCGGGGCCGGTGTCGCATCCCGCGGCCCCGCGGGGGATTCAAGGCGGTGCCGGGGGGCGGACACCGTGTGCAGGTCCCCTCGCCGCCCCGGCAGCGCGACACTCACCTTGACACTGGAAGCCCTGCTTGCCGAAGCCCCTGCGGAGAGAGAGGCGGAGTGAGACACCGGCGCCGGCGGGAGCAGCGGGCACCGGGCACAGCCGGCACCGGGGGCACCGGGGTGGGATGCGGGGGCACGAGGGCGGACGGGAGGGAAGGGGCCGGAGGAGGGCGAGGTCGGGGACGGGGGTCCCAGCGAGCCGGGCAACCCAGAGCGGGACGGGGGTCCCGGAGGGGGTGCGGGGAGGTCCCGGGGGGGCTCACCAGATGAAGTCGGTGCAGTGGCTGCAGAAGGTGGGCTGCTTGAAGAACCGCGCCGTGAACTTGTGGTTCTTCACCTCGTGCACGTTCTTCTGCCGCAGGGCGCCCTTGCGGGCGAAGCGCACCGGGCCCTCCTCGCCCTCGGGGGCCGGCGCTGCCGCCGGCGGCTCGGCCATGCTGTGCGGGGGCTGCCGGCCGCCGGCCCGGCCTGGCTGCGCTGGGTTCGGTTCGGTTCGGTTCGGTTCGGCTGCGCTGGGCTCAGCTGGGCTCGGTCCCTGCGCCGGGGCCGCGCTCGGTCCCGCCCGGCACCGCTGCCCGCAGCTGGCGGGGGCTCCGCCAAGGCCCCGCCCCCTCATCTACATACGGGGCTCGCTCCGCCCCCTCATCTGCATAGTCAGTCCCGCCCCTCTGTCTACATCGCAAACCCCTCCCCCTCATCTGCATAGTAACCCCGCCCCTCCCGCAACACCAGCGAGACAACCCCCGCCTCTCACTTTGCATGTTCATTTGCATAAGCCCTCGCGGGGGGGCGGCTCATTTGCATACAACATCTGCATCCCGCCGCCTCATTTGCATACAACATCTGCATCCCGCCGGTGCTGCCCCGGCCCCGCGGGCGCGGCGGGCAGGGGGTCGGTCCCGTGCCAGCCCCGCGGGGGCACCGCCGGCCCCGGGCCGGTCCCACGGCAGGGACATCATCCCCTCCCACCGCCCGTGGGGACGGCGACGGAACCAGCAGGAGCCGGAGGGACACAGACACACGGTAACAACGGGGGTTACCAGGATGATAACAATAACTGTAAAAACAAGAATAAAAAAGCCGGGGAAGTCCTGACCATGCCAATCGTGGTGGCACCTGCCCGATACCCACTGCAGGACTGGCAGGGACAATGCCAGGTGTTCCCTGACTCCCTCAGGAGTTCCAGACTGCCCACTAGTAAGGCCAGAATTTTTTTTTTTTACACCCTGATTTTCTGCAGGAGTCAGCAGCGGGAGCAGCAAGTCCAGAGGGGATGCGGGTCAGACCCAGCGGAGGGGCACAGTCCCGTGCCAGGCTGGGCACTGCAGTGACCGTGGCTTGGGCGAGCAGGACCATGGCCATGAGCAGCCTGTGCAGGGCCACGCTCCCAGGGTCACACACAGGCACAGGGACAAACAGCTGACCAGCCCAGGGATCCTCTTGGAATGATTTTTTTAAACTTACAGTTGGAATAATGACCTTCTTTTACCCAACCCACTGCAAACACCTCGGCTGGCTGGCACGGAGGAGTTTTCCAACCACATCCACCATTCATCTCTCTCACTCCCTGCCGGCAGTCACAGACACTGAAAATCAGATCCATCAGCCTCCTCCTCTGGCATCCACATCTCCCTGAGCCTACCTGGTGCTACACCATCCTGGTCTGGGCACTGAGGAAACAAGAATTCAAATCAAAACAAGAGACACCTTTAATTGAAACACAATCCTGAAAATATTTCTATGAAAACAGACCTTTCTAAAGTCTCATTTGTGGGATTTAATTCTGGCTCTGCAGCCATGTGATCCTTTCCCTTTTGAGGCCTGAGACCATCCCTGCTCTGCTGGGATCCAGCCCTCCATCCTACGTGCTCTTTCTCTGAAGAAAGCCCGGCTTTCTCCATGGAATTAAACACTCAGGAGGCTTTCCCAAAATAGGCCCAGGGCTGTTATTATGTGGCTGCTTTAAAAGGTTCATTACAGTAATAACACGTGGCCGACCTGTCCTGCTGATGTCACCCTCCTAGAAACAGACAGGCTGGTACCAACTCCCAGCACCGTCTGATTTTCCTGCTAAGAAGGAGAAATAAATCGCAGGCATCCCTCCTCGTGCTGCACTCCTGTCGGGAGGGAAGGGAAGGGAAGGGAAGGGAAGGGAAGGGAAGGGAAGGGAAGGGAAGGTCCGTGGTGTGCTGAGAGCGCGGGGGCCGGTGCTGGTGCTTTCTGTGCCCGCCACGGTGCCAGCCCTGCCGCAGGGCCCTGGTGTCCCGGGAGCCCCACTGGCTGCGGGCTCACACACACAGACCTGCGCGGCAGAAACGGCTCCTCCTGCACGGGAAGGAACCGGAGCGATAATGGAAATAATAACAGGGCACTTTGGCTCCTTCCCGAGCAGAGTGGTGTGTTCCCCCCGGTGCTGCTGCACTGCATGTGTAGCCACAGCAGGGTGAATTCCGCTTGTTTTATTGCAAACTCTGCGCTTTGCCTGTTTCTCCTTCGTTGTTCTTTTACTGCATGTTCCCATTTTCCCACACAGCTGCTGCATGTGGAACCCAGAGAACATGGCTTTAAATTCCCCCCATGAGTACTGATAATCACGATAATCGTGCACAGACTTTTGTCACTTCTGGATCTGGGAGTACAAAAGCCAGGTATAAGTTCCTGCTCTCAGGGGACTTTCTTCTTTCCTTAGTTTACATTACTTTACCTTATTTTACCTTTTTCATTATTTAGTGCCCTCCGAGTCATGTCATATTAAAGGCAGGATTTTCATGACCATGTTCATTTTCACCGAAGCTGAGGACCCAGATCCCCTCAGCACTTTGAAATGCCGGAATGAACATCCCAGCAGCTCCTTCCTCTAAGGAAACTGTGATATTTATTAATGCAAATGAAGTCCCCACAGGTGTGATGAGGGACTCACAAACAACCCTGAACTGTCACTCTCAGGGGAGTGCAGTGGTGGAGTTGAGGGGAAATCAGCCCGATTCATTCCCATTTCCATAAAAGTGCAAGTCCTGGTCCTGTTTTCCCCTCCAACAGCTCCTGCTGTAGAAAAGGGCACCAACGCCCAGGCGGTGGTGTGGGCAGATGGTGACTCCGTCCCCTGCCACGCAGGGACCCTCCGTGGAGCTCTCCCACCCAAGCTCGCCGTTCCCGGGGGATCCGCAGCCTCCCACGGCTGCGGGGCCGGGAGCGCAGCACATCCCATGGCAGACAGCAGGAGCAGGAGGGGGGTCCCTGAGAGCCCTGGCTCACACCCTGAGGAAGGGCCCTCATCCTCCCCCGGCGGGCCAGGAGCTGCTCCGGGGAGGGGAAGGGAAGGGGCCGAGGTGGGAGCCGAGAGCCCGGCATGGACAAAGGGGACCAGCAACACCAGCCCTTTCCAGCAGAATCGCCCGGCCCAGCCAACAATGCCCAGGGTGCAGCTCAGGGACCTGCTGCCACTGCACGAGCGACTCCAGCCCCGCAGCTCTGCTCTGCACGGGGGGACAGCCCGCACTGGTGAGAGCCCCAAAGCTCCGCAGAGACAGAATCCCCCAAACCAAAGGAAATCCTCCACATTTCCTGGGCAAACTCTGTCTCCACACGTGCAGGAGCCCCTGAGGGTGCGGGAGCTGCTGCGCCGGAGCAGAGGCTGCTGTGGGAGCACAGCGAGCTCCTGCAGGAGCCCAAGCCTCATGCTGGTGTAGGGATGCTGCTCCCCTGGTGCCCACATTGGCTTCCTCTGAAGAATTCAAAGAAGCTGGAGAACAGATTTGTCTCCTTGTTTTCCAGCTTTCTTTTATTCGGGACCTAAATCTGCCACAGGAAACAGGTGGAGGAAGAGTCCAGCTGTAATTAGATATAAAGGTGTCTCAGCAGCCTCCGCATCCGTTTGTGGATGTCCTCTTGCCCTCCCCCAGCGTGCCAGGGGGGCCAAGGCCAGGCCAGGGGTCCTGGAGCAGGGCCAGGGGTCCCTGGAGACACAGGGGGCAAAGAGTCTGGAGGCAGAGCAGCACCTGGAGCCACAGCTGGAGCTGCCCCTGGGACATCCCTGGTTCGGGGCAGCACCGGCCCCACAGAGGAGGGGGTCCTGTCCTGGGTGCCATGGGGACACTGGGGACAGAGGGGGTGACAGGCAGCCCCCTCCTTGCAGCAGGGTGACATCTGCTGCACCGGTTTTTCCCTTTCTGCTTTCACAGCTTTTGCATGTTCCACGTCCTCCGTGCAGTGAGGATGGAGCGGGGAGAGAGATGCTGCGTTCATGCGAGGAGAGACCCATTTCCCCACCCACCAGCAGCAGGAGATCCTCCACAGCAGCTGCTGGGGGAGAAAAAGCCCAAATGTCAGTGCCTGAGCTTACATAAAGCTCAGGAGTGGCCGCAGGGGCAGGGCCGCAGCACTGCCCACCTGGAGCAGCCCCTGCTCCACCCTTGGATGCAAAGATCCATCGTTTCCATTTGCCTCCTCCTGACTGTTCCAGCAGCCCCTGCTCCACCCGTGGATGCAAAGATCCATCGTTTCCATTTGCCTCCTCCTGACTGTTTCACTGGCAGGGCGGATGCACAATAGTTGGCTGCCCTGGGATGCATGGATGTGATGGAGAGGGATCAAACAGGGCTGTCACCCAGGGCATCGGGGTCACTGCCCACGGTGGCAGAGCTGCTGTGGGTACAGGGGGCTCCAGCCAGCCATGGACCCCCAGACCACCTCTGCTCCCAGGGAGGGTAAAACACAGGGAGCAGAGACCCCCAGATGTGTTGGGAAGAGAGAAGGAAACACGGACAAAGCAACCAAAGAAATGTCAGCCCTAATTGTCCCTTGGGCACAGGTGATGCAGGAGCTGGCAGAGTGTTGGCACAGGCTGACCCTCTACCCAGGGCAGGAGGGCACGAGCAGCTGAAGAGACTGCAGTAAGTAGTTAAACAGGGCTCCGTTCCCCTCAGTCCATCCATCTGGGGTTGGACAGGCAGGATGGCATCTCCCCATCGCGCCAGGAAACACCATTTCCTGCAGAAATGGGTCCTGTTTCCAGGCTCCCAGATGGTCTGTGCTCCTCTGCCTGGGACTCGTGGGCACCCAGGAGCAAGATGGGGAGCAAGGATGGCCTGGGAGGGCAGTTCCCAGGCTGGGAGGGGCAGCGGGGCCGTGTCAGAGCAGTCAGCCTGTTCCCGGCTCAGCACCTGCAGTGCCTGGTGCTCGTGTGAATCCATCCCTGTTTCACAGAGCCAACAGCATTTCCCCATCCCTCCTCAAGGCAGAGCTCTCTGCAGATGAATACACGGGATGAGGAGCCTGTGTTGTTCACTGCCCGGTGGTTGTCAGTCGGTACTGACACCTCCACATGTTCCCCTGGGGTGCAGAGGGGAGCTCCGGGCTCAGGACAGCCAGGCAGGAGTCTGGAGATGTAAGGACAGCGTTACATTTTTGTGCTGGACAAAAAAGGCAAGACCCAAACTGAGCAGCAGCAATGCCAAGCAGTGAGCGATGGGCTGGAGCTGGTGCACGATGAAGAGAAGGCTCCAGGGAGACCTGAGAGCCCCTTCCAGTGCTTAAAGGGGCTCCCACAGAGCTGGAGGGGGACAGGACAAGGGGGAAAGGCTTCCCACTGCCAGAGGGCAGGGTTAGATGGGATTTTGGGGAGAAATTTTTCCTGTGAGAGTGGCGAGGCCCTGGCACAGGTTGCCCAGAGAAGCTATGGCTGCCCCATCACTGGAAGTGTCCAAGGCTGGGCTGGGACAGCCTGGTGACACAGCCCAGCTCTGGAGTGGCAAAGCCACCAACTCACTCCCATTCCTGGGCCGGGGCTGCAGCACCTGCCTCTTATGGGCTGCACAGCAATGCTGCTTGTGCCGTGGCAAACTCCAGCTGCTATCCCCCAGGAGCTGGATTTCTCTGCAGCCTCCTTCTCCCGAGGGATGGCTGGTTTTATATCCATCATTCATCACATCTCTCAGAAAAATCATCTGATGATGAATTCTTCACCCAGCCCTGCCAGGGGCCTCATTTAAATAACAACGAGGCTCATTAACAGCCAGAGCTGATCCTTGCACAATGATTTCTTCATTAAGCTTTGCCTGGGAGGGTTTTCCTCCCAGCTGAGTCAGTAACCCCTTCTCTTACAGCCATTCTCTGCTGTTCTGTATCCATGTGTGCCAATGGGCCCGCTGTGGAGCAGGGATGTACCCAGGGATGCTCTGGAGCCTGTTTCTTCAAGAATCACCTATCACCTGGGTGCCTCAAATCCTGGAAAATGGAAATCCTCAGACGGATGTTCCTGTGAGGGCTTTGGCCTTTGCCCACCCCTGGCTTATCCTGGCATGGCCGTTGGTCTGCCCTTGGCATATAAATCCCTGCATGCAGATGCTCCACAGAAGATCAGTTGGTTCTTCCCTGCTGGTTCCCTCCAGGTGAGCACGGGGTGTATTTGGTTTGTACCGCTGGGCCATCGTGCTCTGCTCCCCTTCCCCAGCAGCTCCACTCCCTGGGCTCTGTCTCTCCAGCTGCTCTGGTCACTTCCCAGCACAAACAAGCCTGGGATGAAGCACAGACCTCCCGTTAACGCCGGGTGGGGTTTGCTGTTTCTCACCACGTTTATCTCATGTTTTTGTTCCACTGGAGATTATTCCAGCTTGAGGGGGAGCAGGCAGGCAGGAGCTGTGGCCAGGCATGCCAAGGTCCTGCCTCACTGTCCTGTGGTGTTCCACTGGCCACCCTTCCCAGCCCCGCAGCAGGTGGGACTGTGCCTGGGCAGGGGGGCTTTGGAGGAACTGCTGGTGGCTGCCAGGCTGTGGATCCCTCCATACACACAGATTTGTGCCACTGGAGCATCACCAACACCCTCTGACAGCTGTGGCATCCCCTTTCCTTCCAAGGAGAGGTGACCTTGGAACCCTGTCCCTGACTTCACCACTGACACCACTGTTATCTTCAGCTGTGGCATCACATCCCTGAGGCTTGTCCCTGCAGGTCCTCTCCAGGAGGAAAAACAAAGGAAAAAAAAAAATTGCAGGCAGAGGACAACATACCTGTTGATGAATTTCCAGACATATTTGAAAAAATCCCCCAGAGACTCTTGGTGGTTCACCAGTTTAGAAAACAATAGAACTTTGGAATGGAAAACATCTGCATGAGGCCTTCAGTCCTCTCTAACAAAATGACTCGGGTTGATTTTGGCCGGCCATGCCTCAGCTGTTCTTGCATTTCAGTGGCCCCAAGGGCATCCTTGGGGCAGCAGGTGGGAGGATGTCGGTGCCCAGAGGTCCCACTGTGTCCCTTGGGTGCCCAGAGGTCTCACTGTGTCCCTTGGGTGCCCAGAGGTTTCACTGTGTCCCCTGAGTGCCCAGAGGTCCCACTGTGTCCCCTGGGTGCCCACAGGTCCCACTGTGTCCCCTGGGTGCCAGGGTCCTGCTCCACCACCCCAGCACAGGGGAGGGGAGGGAGCCCAGCACTGGCCGAGTGGGAATTCTCTGCAGTAAATCACTGCAGGTTGTTTTATTCCATGAGCTCTGAGGTTTATTTATCCCTCCCTCACACTTGCTCATCTGTGTTTGTCAGCCAGCTCGTACCAGTTGCCATCTGCAGGAAGCTGTAAATTGTTTTCTGGCTTCTCCCCATCGACGGCAGCTCCTCCAGCTCCTTCCTGCTCCTCCCGGAGCCGGGAGCTCTGCAGCACCCGGGAACGGGCAGGGCATGGGCCGGCTGGACACCAAGCCTCAGAGAGGCTCCCGTCTCCAGAGGGTTTTTCCTTGGATGCCAGGCCATGGCAAACCCTCGGGCTGTGCCCAGCCCACGGCTGCTGAGCTGTGCTCAGGTGAACATGTCCCTGTCACTCACAGGGGCCACACCGAGGTGACAGAGAGGAGAGGCTTGGAGCCCACCACTTCCCCAACTCTCTGTTTCTATTCCTTTTCCAAATGTTTCCATGAAACCCGGTTGCTTCTGCACCCCTGGGGCAGAGGACAATCCTTGAGATGTCACCTGTGCTTCCCAGGCACTCTCCCTGCTCCGGGGCAGCCACCCCGGGTGGGTGAATTCACGGAGGGTGAATTCTCGGCAGTCCCAGCTCAGCCCGGGTCACACCCATCCGGGCCCGCGAGCTCCTTTATGTCCGAACATCGGGATATAAAGGGCCATCCTGCTGTTCCCCCCGGCCCCGCCACCAGCCCGATTCATTCCAGGTGGCATTTCCCCTCCTGGAAGGACTCGCTGCACTGGCAGCAGGTACCTAAATGTATTGAAATCCCACTGCTCTGTCCGCCGAACAGGGACCGCTCCCGGGGAACTCCCTCCCCGTGGCACTGTCCCCCCTCCGTGGGATCCACAGCCGTGGGACTGTCCCCCCTCCGTGGGATCCACAGCCGTGGGACCCCCGCCCGTGCCCGGGGAGAGCCGGGGCAGCCGCTCCCTCCGCTCCGCCCGGCTCGGGATGTCACCGTTCCCATGGCAACGGGAGAGCTGCAAAAAATAATAATTAAAAAAAGGTAGGAGAAGGGAAAAGGAGCTGAGAGAAGACTGGGAATGTCAAACCCTGCTGGTCCTGCCCCCCGGACTGCAGCCCACTGTGGGGACCCTGGGGCAGGGACCTCCTCGCAGGGACCCTGATGGTGACACCCTGCTGCGAGGACCTCGTTGCGGAGACCCCCGCACAGGGGCCCTTGCGCAAGCACCCAGAGCAGGGACCCCCGCACAGGGACCCCAACGTGCCCACTGCAGGGACCTCGGAGCAGGACCCGCTGTGCCGCCTCACCTGGCACTGCCAGGACCCTCTGCCACCGTCACAGTGCGGTGGCACAGAAGCGGAGGCAGCACCAAGGTGCCAATTCCTCCTCGATTAGCAGCCCATGCATTCCTTTATCAGCCCCGCGCTTCTCTGTACAATGTTGATCATTTCGATGGAGCATTTGTTTTAATTTCCCAAATGAGGAAGCAATCTTGTAAATATTGTGCAGTAATTAAAATGGCTATTTATTGTGCCGCGCTCCGGCTGTTGCCAGCACAGAACACGATTAGCATTCCCCTTCCGCCGAGCCCTCGCTCCCGCCGTCCGGCGGCTCCCGGCGGCTCCGCGGCCCCCGCGCCTCCGGTGCCAGCTCCAGCCCGGCTGGGGACATGTGGCTGGAGCAGCTCCCCACCTGCACGTCCTGCTGCTCGGCTTTCGCACTCTGAGAAACACCTGGAGGTTTGGTGTCCTCCAAAAGCTGAGGAACACAGCAAGGAGAGAGAGAGACTCTTGGTTTTGGAGTAAAAGCCACCCCTTGGGGTCCTGCTGGATCAGCCACTGCGAGCAAATCTCTGTGTTGGGGGCAATGGAAGGGCTGAAAGGAGGGTGCCCTGGCACAGGGATCCCGCAGCCAGCCTTGAGCTCAGGTGAGGGGCTTCCTGCCTGCTCTCTGCCCCCTGACCTGGTCCATCCTCGGTGGCATGGGAGAAGGGTGCCCACCCAGAGAGAGGTGCCTGGGGGGGAGCCCATGGCCCCGGGAGCAGGACCCTCACACACCTCCACCACCACCCTGACCCTCAGCCATACAGTGGCATCAGCCCGGACCGAGCCTGGACTGCCACTCTCACCACATTTGCATGAGCACAAATGAGTTCTCCGAGGCTTTGCCTGCTGTGGTTGCTGCCTGTTATTTCCTTTCCACAAACATTCAGAGTGGCAAAAGCTGAAGCAATAATACTTGGAAATAAATATCTGTCCAGATCCATTTAAAAATCCCTTTAAAATGTAAATCCTCGAGCTCAAGCGATGCCGGGAACAGAAACACTTCGGTGCTGGGGCAAGCGAGGCTGGGTGTCAGTGGGGGTGCATGGTGACAAAGGCCATGGCAAAACAGCAAGGGACGTGGCACAGTGATGAGAACCACGGCATAACAGCGAGGGACACGTCACGGTGTCGAGGGACACGGGGCGCCATCGGGGGACATGGCACAGCGGGGAGGGAGCGGCAGAGCCATGCGGGATGATGCGCAGGCTTGGGGCGCAGTGCCCGTGCCCGCGGGCACCGCCGGGCCCAGGAGGGCAGGAGCCCATCCCCAGCCCTGTCCCCGCTGATGGGCGGCTGTAAAAGCTTCCCCAGAACACATCCCGACTCCCACTCCTTCCACCGCCCGGCTCCTACGTGCAGATGCCACTCACGCGCAGCGCTGGCTCCGCACGTCAGCGCCCACCTCCGCCGTGCCCGGCCGTGCCCACGCACCCACCCGGCCCCCCCGAGCACCCCGGGGAGCTCCCCACGGCCCCGGCACCCCGGAGAGCCCCCCATGGCACCCCCGAGCACCCCGGGGAGCCCCCCATGGCATCCCGGGGAGCCCCCCATGGCACCCCCGAGCACCCCGGGGAGCCCCCCATGGCACCCCCGGGGAGCCCCCCATGGCACCCCCCATGGCACCCCCGAGCACCCCGGGGAGCCCCCCATGGCACCCCCGGGGAGCCCCCCATGGCACCCCCCATGGCACCCCCGAGCACCCCGGGGAGCTCCCCACGGCCCCAGCACCCCGGAGAGCCACCCATGGCTGGTAGTGCCTGGGCAAGCATGTGCCAAACATCTGCGGAGCCTTGGCATCTCTCGAAGTGCCCTGGGCTCTCCCCAGCTTGCCATCGTGCAGGGGTCAGTGTTGGTGTCCTCAGCAGCCCCACGCCTCAGCGATGACCACCCCGTTAGTGCCCAGGGCATCGGGGTCCTGTGCCTGCCCTGCTCCTGCATCTCCATCTCAACGGGAGCCTTTTCCATCCCAACAGGCACCCAGAACCTGGAACACACCAGGCAACATCCCAGCAGGCACATGTGCAATAAAAACATGGTGCAGACCCATGTCCAGGCCCGGTGCAAATTTAATTGAATGAGAATGAGATGCATTTTATGTCCTTAAAGCACATTAAGTGTTTGGAAGTTAATTGGTATTTAATTAGCATAAATTAAGCACTTTAATAATACTCAAGGAAAAACAATGTGGCATTACAGATGCTTTATCAAAAGTCACCCTGACAAATGAAGGATGAATGTGCTGAACACAGCAGCAGCCAAATAGGGCAGCACACACGGCTGTGCATGGGCTGTGTCCCCTCCTGTCCCCCTCACCTGGGCACCAGGGCAGGAGCATCACCACACCGGGGGGACCCGTGAGCCCACCCCCCTGTCTGCAGCCACCAGGGAGGTGCCTTGGAACTGGGGTGCAGCAGGGAGACAGGCTGAGGGGTGCAGGAGGGCGCAGGATGGATTGGGGTGCAGGATGGATTGAGGTGCAGGACAGAGCTGGGTGCAGGATGGATTGGGGTGCAGGATGGAGCTGGGTGCAGGATGGATTGGGGTGCAGGATGGATTGGGGTGCAGGATGGATCGGGGTGCAGGACAGAGCTGGGTGCAGGATGGATTGGGGTGCAGGATGGATTGGGGTGCAGGACAGAGCTGGGTGCAGGATGGATTGGGGTGCAGGATGGA